>CM076576.1:336233175-336797469 GCA_034641835.2 Pinus albicaulis
CATGTTTTTCAAAGAATAAAATATTTTTTATAATTAATATTTTCTGAATGTTAATTTTCAATCTATTCCATTTCTGTATTCCAGCTCTGTATTCCAGCTATGCTTTTAACATTTTTAATGTTAGTTATTGATCGATTCCATCCGTGTATTCTAGCTATGCTATGCTTTTAACAATGAACGTGACATTGGATGTGACATTGGATTTGAGATATACCATTCAGCTTTTGCCTTTCCACCAGAAAATGAGGTTGACATATAACAACAACCATGTGAGGCTTTATGGCTTTGGATGTGTAGTGGCCACGTCTGATTCAAGCCGAAGGCATCTATAGCATAGACTAAACTGAGCATTGGATAGCATTGCTCTTTATGCTTTCGTTTATATTTTGGTCTATACTGGAAATTGCATTCATAAGATTTGTGTGCTTGCTTAATATTAATCTCCTTGAATTGATCTACCTGTTGAATATCTACCATCTTCAAGATCTCTCATTCTTTCATGTGAACTCATGCTTTCCTCAACAAAAATTCCCTCTTTGACAATGGTCTCAATACAAAAGAAATGTGCAAAGGTCCCCAGCTTCCATGCATCTTATATTTATTTAATGCACGCTTTAATAAAAAAATTATTTTAATCAACAGAGAAATGTAAGTGGACACGATTGTGCACCTTCATTAACACTTATTATATTTCGAAAATAAAATATATTTTATAAAATAAAATTTAAACAAAAGAAACAAAGAACACAAAAAGAATCTAATCCATAGTGTTTCCTACCCATATAATTTCGCAGGGCTTTTTATTATATCAAGCAACCAAAAATACTTTTACAAACAGTTAGAGCAACGCTTCCATTTGATCTTTCCGGCAGATATAGCTCAAATTTGTTCGTTCCGGTAAGATGTGACTCTCACATAAGTTCTGTACTTGAAGCAATTTTTTGATCTTTCTAGCAGATGTCATTCACATTTGTTCGTTCAAGCAAAGATTTAAAGTTCACATTTGTTGGTTATTTCAAATTTAAAATGGGAAAAAAACAATTAACTACACCATCCCGATAAAGAAGAATGCCCAAAGTTGCAACATCATTGAATTCGCTAACACAGTGCCACTTCCATTAGACGCCTTGTGGTAAGCGCGTGGGGTTTGAGCCAGGGATTTAGCCGGAACCCGAACCAGCGGAATATACTGTGTATTTGATATGGAACACAATTTCATTTAACAAAACGTCCAGTATATTTTAAAGAATTTAAATGGTGGAGTGCAAGAAACCAGTAAAACACAGTATAAAACTTGTGAAGAATTATAGGATATAAAAACGCAGAAACTGGATACCTTTGCACACTGTTTGAGAAATAGTGGTATAACAAGACGATGGGAGCAATTCAGAATTGATAGGAAAATCAATGGAATCGTCGTCTCCGAAAAGCGGGCATAGGCATGCGGGTTCCCTGGCCAGAACATTTGGTAGCAAGGGACAGTAGTCTTCGATGGGCCCTTTCCCACTGGTGAAATCTAGGCAGGGTGAAAGCTGAGCCATGGGATTGACGCACTCCTGGGAGAAATAAGATCGTAGCCATTCACGCCGCTTGTCGTTGGGTTGATTTTCACACAAAGTACTGACATCAGAAATTTTAAAATAAATTCCAAAGGTCTTAAAGAAATAAATATGAAAATCAAATGCAAAGGTCTTAAAGCCATAAATATGAAAAAAATAATTAAAAGCAAACCTAAATATTATAAACCAATATATGATATAAAATATATGCTACGTGCCCTCTCTAAGCTGCCTTGCATGCCGCTACGTGTGTTTGTTAGTTCTTACCAGCTACAATTATACAAATCCCAGGATGGGCTTGCTTGTCTATGGAGGAAGAAGTCGAAAGAGATTAAAAAAGAACCGCCTCTACCTGGCTTACGAGACCCGCCTCTACTTGGCTCATGAGTATGACTGTCAACGAATGTCACCTGCCGCATGTTCCCAATTGCCAGTAAATAACGCGGAAGGAAGTTTTTGCAGGTCTCCATATATTGGCCAAATGTTCAGATCTGAAATAAGAGGTGATTGAACCTATGTTTGAAAGGATTGCATTGGTAATGTTCGAGGGATCTCTGTCTCTGTCGGTGAAACAAAAGAGAAAGGTTGTAGGGTTCTGCTAAGTTAAAATCCATGGACGTTATGGTTTGTGGGAAGGAATTAGTTGTCTCCTCTACTCGGCTGAAAAATCCGGGTTGGAAGCCTGGGAATAACACACACTTGGTTTATCCAAACGGTACATTCTGTGCTGGCTTCTATAATGTTTCGCCAAATAATTATGATTTTGCTATATGGTATGCCAACGATCCTCAGAGAACCGTGGCATGGATGGCTAACAGAGATCATCTCGTGGGATACAATTCCTCCTTGACCCTACAAAATGAAAATCTCACCTTAACTGATTCTGATGCTGAAAGGAGAATATGGACTGCGCCCATCAACACTTCCAATGTAATGGGTCTGGTTTTGTTAGACTCGGGAAATTTGGTTTTCAACACAAGCACGAAGAGATATGTTTTTCAGAGCTTCGACTCTCCTACTTTTACTCTTCTTCCAACACAGAATTTCTCCCAGACAAGTTCGCTTTCTGGATTTTTCTAAGGCAGTACTCCAAATATAGAGACAGCGCCGGAATATTCAACTTGGATATTCTACTTAATCTTTCAGGCCGGGGACCAAAGAGATTCACATATGCTCAACTTGGATATTCTACTTAATCTTTCAGGCCGGGGACCAAAGAGATTCACATATGCGGAGCTGAAAGTGGCCATTAATAATTTCAGCAATGAAGTAGGCAAAGGAGGATTCAGGATGGTGTACAGCGGTCTTCTGCCCAATCAGAGATAGATTGTAGTGAAGAAGCTCAAGGGGGTATCTCAAGGCGAAGCCCAATTGTGCTTGTGTACGAGTATATACCAAATGGGTCATTAGAAAAATATTTGTTCAATAAGCAGGGCCAGGGCTAAATAGTTGGGTTGGACTGGAGCTCACGATATCGAATAGTAGTTGGAGTAGCGAGAGCCATATCCTACTTGCACGAAGGTTATTGGAGTAGCCTGGTAAGTAAGAATTTAGCAATCACCATTATCAGGTTTCACCCTGCAGAAATTCTTTATAAGTTAGAAACACATGTCCAGAAAATGGCTTAAAATGAAAATGATGGTTCAAGAAAACAATAAACTGAAAAAGGCTTAAAATGAAAATGATGGTTCAAGCAAACAATAAACTGGTTGCGACCAAAGAACCCTTGCTTAATTTCAAATACGGAACTTGACATTAAAAAAAACCTGGAATTTTACAGATTTTGAACGCAAACCTATAAATTTTGTCTTTTTGGCTCATTTTCCAGGTTAATTGCTATGGCCGAGTGGAAAGCTCCATGGCTACCATCAAATTGGTTGTGTAAGAATTTCACAATCACCATTATCAGGTTTCACCCTGCACAAATTCTTTGTTTACTCTTAGCATTGATATACATTTCTAGAAGAATAAAAGAATTTGATAAAATTTGATTCTTATTAGAATTGATATGCATTTTACAACTTACAAGTCGAACACTGCGCTGTGAGCTGTGGAGCTTGCGGACGTCTCTGAGAACAGTGTTCATGGCAGTTTTCCTGTGGCCATTCATTCGGCTGTCAAGAAAATGAAATATCACAATCACCATTATCAGGTTTCACCCTGCACAAATTCTTTGTTTACTCTTAGCATTGATATACATTTCTAGAAGAACAAAAGAATTTGATAAAATTTGATTCTTATTAGAATTGATATGCATTTTACAACTTACAAGTCGAACACTGCGCTGTGAGCTGTGGAGCTTGCGGACGTCTCTGCTGTTGTTTCAGTGGGTTATGTTGGTCCAGCTGAAACACGAGTCCCAGCCACAGAGCCAGTAGAAGACCTAATAGCAGAAAGCGTTGTTGATACTCGGAGCCTGCAGATACATGCAGAAAGCGCAGCGCTGTCGATAATTTGAGTCCGCAGATACATGCAAAAAGCTGTCGATACTCGGAGCCCAGATGTCACAAAACTTACAGGCGGTGGAAAAACATGTGCCTGCAAAGCTTAATGGTAGAAACTATAGTTTAATTAACATGAAAACATAAAACATTTGTTGTTAGAGAGCTAATGTTAACATTAGTTCGGTTTGTTCACATTAGTTCGGTTTGTTCGATTTCGGAAACTAAAAGTTTGTATCAATAGACATTTAGCCTATGTTTCAATGGTCTTGCCTCGATATGAGGCCAAATAAGACCTCCAATTTGCTTATTGGTCAAGAAAAATAATTTGGTAAGTTTTTATTGATAGAATAATAAATTATAAATGCAAACTTTAGGTTATACTAACTTGGGTTTTGTTGGTTTTTGTGCAGGGACTAATGCACATCTTCAAATCGATTACAATAGTCCCTGCCATGCCGCAGGCGGCAGGGACTAATAATGGTATATGAACTTTCTCGTTGAAAGTGTTTGGTGATATTTGACACTGGCTTTCAAATTAATGTTTAAGGCTGCACCAAAGTATTTAGAAGCTTTGGAAGTAGTATTTTATAGTTTTAGAGATGTTTATTTATATATTAAAAGTAGTTCTTATTGATTTCAGTACACAACGTAAAATTTTCCTTTTCTAATGGTTTCAGAAATAGTTTTAAGCTATTTATAATCACTTAAGGTAGGTTTATTATATCAAATCTATATATATATATATATATATATATATATATATATATATATAATTTTTTTGTTTTGGAAAAAATAGTCATGGTTGCTATTAATTAGTATAGCTAAAATTATTTGTTTACGAATATTTTGGAAAGACAGTCTTTCGAGTAGTTATATAAACTATATCATATAATTTTTTCAGATAGTTTATTTCGAAAAAGTATCTATTAATATTTTTTAAAGACAAAATTCTATTCTCGTTGATCACTATTAGTTTATTATTGACCAATGCAACTTATAATGTTTATCTTTGAAAAGAAAATATTTATTTTTCAATATTATTGAAAAAAATCAAACATTTGATTGGACCATAACTTTGAAGGTAGTATTGCATTCTTTGTGCCATGTTGATAATTCCTTCAATTTGTTTTGCCATAATTTCTGGATATAGTTGCAATATTTATGGCATGATTTTTAAATATTTGTCCAATAATTTTTCATTGTTTATATTCATAGGAAAACCACGTGCAATAAAATCCTTTAAGATAGCTCATGGTCATGTAAATAACCTATTTACCATGATTTAATTCCCACCATAATTTAAGAAATAATTTGCATAAAAAACAAGATGGAAACAAATATACCTAAGGGGAGTTACTCCCTACAATCATTATTGTTTTCTTCAACACTTTAACATGTAGGATTATAAGTGTAAATGTGAAACATTAGTAGTGGTTACCATGTAGGATTAAAAGTGTAAATGTGCAAAATTAGTAGTGATTACTACCCACAAAAAATTTATACAAGTCCTTATCCCTTATTAGGAAATTAAAAGATGAAGGATTTTCATGTTTGAACATAAAAAATTCTGTTCATTTTATATAATATTTTTAACTATATAAAAAAAATAACATTTTGTTCATATATTTAAAACAACATGACAAACAAAAAAAGCTTCACCCAAAAAAGTAAATTAAACATATATACTACATGACTAAGTAGTTACACTCAACAACCCTTGCCTTACAATTTTAGAATGTAAATTGTTCCCTCATCTTTTGGATGTAGATTTTTCTTTTGGTTTTTGCTTCTGTTTCCCACAATTAATATAAAATTACGGTAAATGTCATTATCAACGCAAAACTCTTCATTAATAATAAGTATTGATATGCGTATGTCATTATGGGTTTTTGAATTTTCTCTTCATTCATAATAAGTATTGATATGCATATGCCATTATGGTTTTTTTTTTAAATTCTTATAAACATCTTATGTTATTATCACTGCAAAACTCTTCATTCATAATAAGTATTGATATGCCTATTTCATTATGGGTTTTTGATCTTTCTCTTCATTCATAATAAGTATTGATATGAGTATGCCATTATGGTTTTTTGAATTTTCTTCTAATATTCTTATAAACATCTTGGTTTTCTTTCATTGATAGTGAAACACATGTACACATGTACAAAGTGTTGTTTTAATTTATCAATCTTTCTCTGTACCACAAGAAGTTTTCACATTTTATATTCCTTCATATATGGTTTAGGGTTATTTTGGTTATGTAATCTGTTTGATATTTTTTACATCAAGCAACATTTTATCACATTTTTTTTTTTTATAAGCATCTAGTTACTTTGTGAATTGCAACAGTTGGTGCTTGTGGCTTCAAAACATCTAGAATATTGCAACAACTATATATGTTGTAATTCTATCATGCTTGTGAATTGCAACATTTGGTGCTTGTGACTTCAAAACATCTAGAATATTTCAACAACTATATATCTTGTAATTCCATCTTGCTCTACAAAATAATTTTGATAGTCACTTAGGTTGTTGAATAGATGTTTTATCTAGGATGGTAGAAGATAGAAGAATTTAGATGTTTACCTAGCACTGTAGAAGATAGAATGATTCAGGGTTTGATATTGCCTTCTATGCATATATCATAACATGCTCCTATGGACATTATGAAGATAACTAGATAGAAAAATTTAGATGTTTTATCTAGCATGGTAGAAGATAGAAGAATTTGGGGTTTGATATTGTCTTCAATGCATATATCATAGCATGATCCTATGGAAATTATGAAGATAAGTTTTACTAGATGGAAATTTCTTTTTATTTGTGCAAAGAGTGGTGTTGTCCATGTTTAATTGGTACACACACTTTTTAATCTGTTAAGTTGCGACATCTTTGATAGATTTAAAAATAATTTTCTTAACCTTCTTAAAAAACATTGAACACAACTATTAAATATTAGGTTCCAAATGATTTGATACCATGGCTATTTACAAGAATTTTCTCCATCTCAATATATTCCATTCCAAATTAATTGATACTAAAGATAAATTTAGCTTTTACAAAAGTAAATATGGTTACATTACAATATTAAATATGGTTACAGTATAATTCCAATGAGTTTGAATCATTATGTTTCTTTTAAAATAGAAAACTACCAATACTAATAATACTGCAATTTATTTTTCATGAAAGATGTGCACAACCATGAAGTAAATTTAAACATCATTGAGAGATACATATTCCTCAAATAAATGAGGTAGTTGGGTTTAAGGACAATAACCATCTAATTAAAAAATCATGATCTCCAAAAATATTGTTGAATCAAAATAAAACATAAATGAGTAAAAATCCCTACTACTATTAATTTATGTATGCACAATCTACAAAAATATTGTTGAATCAAATTAAAAATGAATAAGTAAAAATCACTTTTACTATTTGGTCGAATTTTATCCTAAATATATTTGTGTAATGCTTTTTCATTGTTTTTTTTTTTTTTGTATGTTTGGTAGTACCTTTCAATTTTTCATTTTTTTCACATTTTTTATTTTTATTTTTTACTACATTTTCATAATATGTCCAGATACATCACCCCGATCGAGGAAGGGAATTGAACCTGTGATGAGTGCTACAACAACCCACCTCATCACCGTTTAACCAAGACCCTACAGACGTAATGTTTTTTCATTGTTAAACATCATATGAAAATGACCAAAAATTAAAATAATTGTTCAAATATATCATACTCAACTAAATAACATATTTACCATTTCCCATCACAATTTAAGAAAGTATTTGCATAAAAATAAAATATTAGTGGTTACTACCCACCAAAAATTTATGCAGATCTTTATCCTTTAATAGACAATTACCTTTTATATTTGATATATCAATTTGTGATTTTTCTAAATTTACATAACATCCATTTACTTCCATGCCTCTCTGGTTTCTTCACTTGTAAATGCAATATGAATAAAAATTAAAAAATGAATATCAAAACAAAAAATTGATATCAAAATATATATAAAAAAATTATCAATTTTAAAATAAAAATTCATTAAAATAAAGACGATGATTCTCACACACATATATATATATATATATAAACGAGAGGTAAAAAACTACATTCTTAATTACATTTTCATTTATTTCTTTATATTTATACAATTTTGCTCTATAATAAATTTATAAAAATTAAATAGAGTAGGTATTCATTGAATATAAAATTTAACTATACATTTAAATAGTACTTACAATTAAATATTTTTTTAATAAATTAATAATAAATAAATAGATTTATTATTTTTCTTTTAGAAAGAAAATTTATAAGATAGATATACATTTTTATTTTAAAAAAGAAGTAATTTTATTACATATGCATACATTTTGCTTTATATATATACTAGCAATATGGTTGATATATAAAAATAGGTTTATGTGAAGTTCATGTACAACCAAATTAGTAAATCTAGATAATATATCATGAGAAGAGTATATCAACTCATTAGTAATTATAAATGTATAGTGAAAAAATGGCTATTCAAGATTGAATCTTTATAATTATGAATAATTACATAAATAATAACATATAAGTTATATTTCAAACAATAACATAATTAACATAATATAAAAATACCGTACAATTATTATTAATAACATTTGTTTATCTCTTACCATTATTTTAATAATTATATACATGTATATGTAATATTAATAATATTGAATATATTATAATAATATATAATAATAATAACAATGATATTATAACATTATTATTATTATAAATCTATAAAATTAATATTAAAAACAATTAACATTAATATTGTAAATCCAAAAAAATAAATTATATATATATTTTTAATCTATTATTTTATTGTTTTTTGAAAATACACATTTTAATTTTTTTATATTTATTAAAATGATATAAAAGATTAATAAAAAATTATTTTAAAAATAATAAATAAATTAAATAATGATTTTTCCTTGAAAACCTTTTAAAAAATCCAGATCAACTGTTTTAAAACCTAAAATGCAATATTGATAATGCTTTAACCAAAAAAAATTATAAAGAGAAATCAATTGTTCTAGAGCTGAAACGCAATATAGATGATCTGCTCCCGCAAGCCTAAAATCCAATATTGGTGTTCTCCCAAAAACCTAAAATACCTATGTTGCACGAGTTTAAAAGTTTTCCCAGAATTTATAAGAAACGGTTGATTGGAAGTGTCAATATTATAGAATAAAAAATTAAAAAATATAAAAAAAATATTTTATAATTTATAATTTTTATATGTTTGAAATTTTAAAGTTAAATTTTAATTTAAAATTTTTTAAAGTAATTAATCATTACAAAGTGTTAAAGTATTATCACTAGATTAATATATGATAGATAATATATATTAAATCAAGATATAGAAATAAATGTTGATATATAAATTGTTACACTAAATGTTCATAAATAGATAGTTTTTACTACATTAATGTTGTTATCCTCATGTTGAAATTTTTGAATGATTCTAAATAACAGAGGAAATAAAATTCTTCAACTTCAAATACAGTGATTCAATGGACACAGATGGAGAAAACCTTCTATTTCATTAAGCTTGAAAAAAAACATTACAATATTGCCATAGAACTATTGTTCTCCCTTTTCAAAAAAAAAATACACAACTGCTACAAACACAACGTTCTATTGCTCACTCTCTGTCTTTTTGTTTTCTGCCGAAAAAATTACATAGTCTAAAAATGCACACAGTAAAAACTCTGTTTTGTGCCTTCTCAGTCATAACAACATTTCTCAGTCATAACAACATTTTACTGCTCTCTAGCTTTTCTCTGCTTCCAACAAAAAATTACGATTTTCTGCTCTCTCTATGTTTTTAATTCACACAGTGAACTTATGCTCTTCTCAGCAATTAAAAAAAAACAACATTCTTCGCCCTTTTTCTTTATATATATATATATATATATATATGTATGTCATATCACATAACAAAAAGTTTATCGGAGAAATGACATGCAGATGGTTTTCCGTAAAGTTTACGGGAAAAATGACATGTACATGGTTCCCAAAATCACTAGTAAATGCCTTAAAGTTTATGGAAGAAATGACATGTACATGGTTTCCAAAAACATGAGTTTGTTCTTTAAAAATATATTAAACATGAACATTTATTGCAAATACCTTAAATTTTATTTCATGTGTTAAAGTTTATTGGAAAAATGACATGTACATGGTTTGCTTTAAATTTTGTGTAAGAAATTACATGTACATGGTTTTCCTTAAATTTTATGGAAGAATTGACATGTACATGATTTGACTTAATGTTTATAGTAGAAATGATATAAATACATGGTTTTCCTTAAATTTTATGGGAGAAATGAAATATATAGATGGTTTGAATTATATTTTATGGGAGAAATGGCATGTACATGGTCTACCTTAAATTTTATGGGAGAAATGACATGTACATGAAATTTATGGGAGAAATTACATATACATGGTTTGCCTTAAATTTTATGGGAGAAATGACATGTACATGGTTTTCCTTAAATTTTATGGGAGAAATGACATGAACATGGTTTTACTTGAATTTTATTGGAGAAATGACATGTATATGATTGGTCGTAAAGTTTGCCTTAAAGTTTATGGGATAATTGACATTTACATAGCTTGCCTTAAATTTTCCCTTAATTTTTATGAGAGAAATGGAATATACATGGTTTACCTTAACGTTTATGGGAGAAATGACATGTACATGTTTCTCAAAAACATTAGAAAATGCTTAAAATTTTATGAATTCTAATGCTTAAAATTTTATGAGAGAAATGACATGTACATGTTTTCCAAAAACACTAGCGTTTTCCTTAAAAATATATTAAATTAAAGTTTATGGGAGAAATAACATGTAAATTTTTTGTCTTAAATTATATGGGAGAAGTGACATGTACATAGTTTACCCTAAAGTTTACATTAAATTTTATAGGAGAAATAACATAGAAATGACATGTTCCCGAAAACACTAGCAAATCTCTTAAAGTTTATGGGAGGAATGACATGTACATGGTTTGTCTTAAAGGTTTCCTTAAATTATATGGGAGAAATGACATGTGCATGGTTTTCCTTAAAGTTTATGGGAGAAATGACATGTCCATGGTTTCCAAAAACAGTAGAAAATGTCGCGAAGTTTATGGTAGAAATGACATGTATATGGTTTCCAACAAAACTATGATTTTCCTTAAAATATATGAAATTAAAGTTTATGGGAGAAAGGACATGTACATGGTTTTCCGTAAATTTTATGGAATAAATGACATGTACATTGTTTGCCTTAAAGTTTATGGGATAAATGACATGTACATGGTTTTCCTTAAAGTTTATGGGAGAAATGGCATATACATGGTTTTCTTTAAATTTTATGTGATAAATTACATGTACATGGTTTTCCTTAAAGTTTATGGGAGAAATGACATGTATAAGGTTTACATGTATAAGGTTTGTTATAACTTTTGCTTTAAAGTTGATGGGAGAATTGACATTTATATGGTTTGCCTTAAATTTTGCCTTAATGTTTATGGGAGAAATGAAATGTACATGGTTTTCCTTAAATTTTATGGGAGAAATGACATCTACATATTTCCCAAAAAAACTAGCAAATGCCTTAAACTTTATGAGATAAACGGCATTTACATGGTTTCGAAAAACACAAGCATTTTTCTTAAAATTATATTAAATTAAAGTTTATGGTAGAAATAATATGTAAATGGTTCACCTTAAATTTTCTGGGGAAATGACATGTACATGGTTTACCTTAAATGTTTTCTTAAATTTTATGGGAGACATGACATAGAAATGACATGTACATGGTTCTCGAAAACACTAGAAAATTCCTTAAAGTTTATGGGAGAAATGACATGTACATGGTTTTCCTTAAAGTTTATTGGAGAAATGGCATGTACATGGTTCCCAAAAACACTATCAAATATCTTAAATTTTATGGGAGAAGTCTCATGTACATGGTTCTATAAATAATTAGCGAATGCCTTAATGTTTATGGGAGAAATGACATATACATGGTTTCAAAACCACTAGCATTTTCCTTAAAAATATATTAAATTAATGTTTATGGGAGAAATGACATGTACATGATTTCCCTTAAATTTTATTGGAGAAATGACATGCAGATGGTTGTCTATTAAGTTTATGGGAGAAATGATATGTACATGGTTTCTAAAAACATTAGCAGATGCCTTCAAGTTTATTGGAGAAATGGCATGTACATGGTTTCCAAAAACACTAACTTTTTCCTTAAAAATATATTAAACATGAACATTTATTGCAAATAACTTAAATTTTATTGCAGATGCCTTAAAGTTTATGGGAGAAATGACATGTACATGGTTTGCCTTAAAGTTTATGGGAGAAATGACATGTACATGGTTTTAATTAAATTTTCTAGGATAAATTTCATATACATGCTTTTCGTTAAAGTTTATGGGAGAAATGACATGTATATGGTTTGTCATAAATTTTGCCTTAAATTTGATGGGAGAATTGACATTTACATGGTTTGCTTTAAATTTTTCCTTAACGTTTATGGGAGAAATGAAATGTACATGGTTTGCCTTAAATTTTATGGGAGAAATGACATGTAAATGTTTCCCGAAAACTGTAGCAAATGCCTTAAAGTTTATGAGAGAAATGACATATACATGGTTTCCAGAAACACTAGCATTTTCCTGAAAAATATATTAAATTAAATTTTATAGTAGAAATAACATGTAAATGGTTTGCCTTAAAGTTTTGCTTAAATTTTATGGGGAAATGACATGTACATGGTTTACCTTAAAGTTTGCCTTAAATTTTATGCAAGAAATGACATGTACATGGTTCCCAAAATTACTAGAAAATGCCTTAAAGTTTATGGGAGAAATGACATGTACATGGTTTGTCTTAAATTTTTTTGGAGAAATGACATGTAAATGGTTCCCATAAACACTATCAAATGCCTTAAATTTTATGGGAGAAATCTCATATACGTGCTTCCCAATAACACTTGCAAATGCCTTAAATTTTTTGGGAGATATGACATATACATGGTTTCAAAACCACTAGCATTTTCCTTAAAAATATATTAAATTAATGTTTATGGGAGAAGTGACATGTACATGGTTTCTCTTAAAGGTTATGGGAGAAATGACATGCCGATGGTTGTCCATAAAGTTTATGGAAGAAATGACATGTACATGGTTCTCAAAAACACTAGCAGATGCCCTAAAGTTTATTGGAGAAATGGCATGTACATGGTTTCCAAAAGCACTAACTTTTTCCTTAAAAATATATTAAACATGAAAATTTATTGCAAATTCCTTAAATTTTATTGTAGATGCGTTAAATTTTATGGGAGATACGGCATGTACATGGTTTGCCTTAAATTTTGATGAAGAAATGACATGTACATGGTTTTCCTTAAAGTTTATGGAATAAATGACATGTACATGGTTTGCCTTAAAGTTTATGGTAATAATGACATAAATACATGGTTTTCCTTAAATTTTATCGGAGAAATGAAATACATACACGGTTTTCCTTATATTTTATGGGAGAAATGGCATTTACATGGTTTTCCTTAAATTTTATGAGAGAAATTACATGTGCATGGTTCCCAAAAAGACTAGCAAATACCTGGAATTTTATAAGAGAAATTACATGTACATGGTTTGCCTTAAATTTTATATGATAAATGACATGAACATGGTTCCTAAAAACACTAAAAAATGCCTTAAATTTTGTGGGAGAAATGGCATGTAAATGGTGTTGGGCCAAAAAAAAGGTATGTTTCACCCCCATTTTTATCACGATTTGTCATGCATTGTTATATATTTTCCCTTCATCTTAGAAATGAAGTAAAGGAAAAATTATGCAAAAGTGACGCAGAATGGATTAGTCATAAAAGGAGTTTTTGATAACGTCAAAACTGATTTGTCACTGCCTTTATTTATAGAGAATTAAAAAAGCCAAACTGCTAAATGGATGACCAAAAGACAGCAGGAAAGGGAGGCAAACAGAATCATATCGGCTCTTACGAATCAACTGAAGATGGAATGGTATGACCATGCTTGGAGTAGTGAATCAACGGCCATGAAGCAGTAGGGTCCCATAACGATAAAGATCCATTACTACTCCTGAATTCTCCTTTAAGCTATAAAAGGTCGAAGAATGAACAAGAAAAATTGTTCTTGTAATTTAATATTTTTGTAATAAACATACTCGGATAGAATTGTCAAGTTTTGTACTAATGTATTGCTCGGAGGATTAATGAAGAATTTCGCGTTTTTGGAATAGAAAAATTCTGAGCATTCCTTAGCGGTAGGCTTCTAGTGGCTTTGGGCCCAGCCCTGGGGGTTATTCTACTACTTTGGTGCTTTATCTTTATTTACAGAATTTTTGTTTCATGTTATCCATTACTTTCATAATATATCGTTTGAATTGGTTAATTGTGAGCATGAAATGTTATATCTTCCTTTTTACTAAGTTAGTTTACCATTCATGTTCTTTTATCTGAATTCAATTCTTTTACAATTGTTAGTTTAGTTCCAACATGATTGCTGTTCAATTCTGCATATAGTTGACGTTTGATCTTTTCATCTTCATTGTGAGCATTTGTTTGATGTTTAATTCAGAAGGATGTTATTAGTTGATTAAAAGAGAATTCCATTGCAAAATCTAGAATAATTCATTGATGTTAAATTTTATTAGACTTGTTGTTCAATTATATTAGACTTGATGTTCAATTAGTTAAAGTTGTTGTTCAATTCATCAAAGTGTATTGTTCAATTGTAGTTTATTCTTTTTAGTCTTAAGTAGGTATTTCTACATAGGATTAGAACAGAGTTATATCCCTTCAAGAGTCCGAAGCATTTCATAATTCACTTCCAAGTTGATTTGATTGAACTTCGATAATTAGAAAATCTTCCTAGTGATAATTTAGAGAAGTGTTACCCCAATCTCACTTGCACATACTATGCTTGCACTCTTTAAATAACAAGACTTTCCCAGGCTTTATAATCAATGAAAAGAATTGAGGTTACCCTTAAATAGTCACCTTTATGACCCAACATTTTGGCATCATTGCCGGGGAGAGTGTTTAAGAGTGATGTCTTATATTTTTTTTTTCTTTTGCTATGAAAGAATTAGGTATTGAAAATGAGAGGTAAAAACTTGTGCACCAGCAAGAAAAATGCTTGCTCTCTAGCTCGCTTCTGAGCAATTGTGCAGATGTTAATAGGATAGGTGTTCACGTTTTATGACTTGGAATAAAAATATAGAACTAGATCAAAATCCCCCACTTAAATCCACAAAACCCAAAGGATCAATGATCCTTCGCAGAACAACACATATAGATGAAATAATTAAGAAGGTTAAATCCCAGGGATCGGTAGGACCCATAACCATTCCTACTCAGAGTCCTACTACACTCCCTCAGGTAGTAGCCTCACCATCTACAGCCCACACCAAGATTCACAGTGAAAGAGAAGGGTCTAAAAAATCCTTCAGAGTGATAAACATGTAAGTCCTCACCCTTCAAGAGAGGGAAATTCTTGCAATTTCCAGGAAGGAGAGGGAGAAACCAGCAGTGCAGTACAAGTAAAAACTCCAAAGCCTGGATCCCTTGAGAGAGTGGTTTAAACAAATTCGCCCAGCATCCCAGATAGGGAAAATGTTGTAAGACTTCATGCACATCCACTCCCTAATTCCACAGA
Organism: Pinus albicaulis; assembly: GCA_034641835.2. Lineage (NCBI taxonomy): Eukaryota > Viridiplantae > Streptophyta > Pinopsida > Pinales > Pinaceae > Pinus > Pinus albicaulis. The sequence continues at coordinate 336,248,945 of CM076576.1, forward strand.
GATTATTCCCTAGAAAGAAAAAAAAATCCCTGAATATTATTGGCATATTTTTGATGAAATGGAAAACAACCAAAACCAGAGGTAGAAATCAACATTGGAGTATCCCATTTTTTATCTAGCCACAAATTCCCCTATGAAAGCCATTCCATTAAAAAATACCCCCAACTTCCATCGGCTGACCTCGGAAGATCTAGATGCATTCTTATTTGAATTTGATGTCTTATGTAGGGGATATGACTACACCACTGACCCTCAAAAACTCAAAATTATTTCCCTCTACTTTGAAAGGGACAAAATTACATTGGTTTATGGGGCTCGGTGGTGGAACCATTAATAGTTGGGATCAGATGAAAAACCATTTTCTTAATAAATATCAAGACTAGGTGTCAAACTCAAGAATTAAAAGATGAAATATTCAATATGTATGCAAGGGACAATGAGACACTAGAAGAATATGTCGAAATATTTCAATATAACTTGTAGAGATATCCATATACTACACTGTCTAAAGATATCTTAAAAGAAACAATGATTAAGGGAATGAAAGAAGAATGGGTCGAAACACTTAATATAATGGGAAAATCAGACATTTACCAAGAATAATATGATGACTTCATTGCACTATGCATCAAGTGTTCTGGAGGTAGTATGCAAAGTAGGCCAATCGGGCAAGATTCCACTACAAGGAATTATAAAAAGTCTGGTGGCGATGTGACCAGAGAAGAATCTGGTAATCTTTTAGAAGATTTTAAAATTGATATCTTGGGCACGCTGAAAATGCAGCTAGATGTCCTATAAGCCAATCAGAAGCAAGCTATAGCAGAACAAAACTTGGCTATTTTTTGTCCACAATGTAAAAAGAACGAAAACCAACGTTAATTTCCATAGGACATGGTCCAAACATGCGCTATTTGTACCAAGGATCACACTACTAACCATTTCCCATCACTGACAGGGTTGAAAGCAATTTTTAAAGAGGTAGAAGAAGAGATAGAACTAGTCTATATAATGAACCAGTGTCGACAGTGGCAAGCATGACCAGGTATGCCACAAGACCTACCTCGGTTCTTTTCTTGCCCACAATTTAATCAACAAAACCTCGCAACATCATGAAAAAACCAATCACCTTTTTCTACCTTGCCATCCCAAAAAATTTCTATGCCTCCTTGGCCAACACAACCCTCTTAAGGTAATAATTGGCCAATTTTTCCTTGTTCTCCCCCTTACTAGAAAAACAATCCCTATCAGTCCCAGTGGCCTGCCTCCACATCACAAAACAGAAATTGGTCTCATAACTGGCAAAGACCCCTAGGAAAAACCAATCTACCGATGGGGACTGGGGCTCAGACTCAACCTACATTACCATCTCCATACCTAGTCCAACACAATCCTCAGCCTATCATGCATCCTCAACTGCCAACTCAACCCAATCCTAATCCCAATAACAGGTCGATTTAGCTAATCTAGATTGTCAAAAACCCAAACCCTGAGAGTGAACAGAAGCGATGCAATGAACTTAGGTTGAGATCAGGATGTCTTATTTCACCCAAACAAGATACATCCCTACCACAACTTGAATCTGAAATTCCAACAACACCTAAACAATCAACTATGACTGAGACAAAGGTAAAGCAGGGGAGGGACACAGTTGACCAAAGGGACACTAAAAACCTTATTATTTCGTCCCTGTCATTTCATAAGAGATTAACATTGCCTAAACCAATAGTCTCTTCAGATTTTTATCTCCTATGAGAATTAAAAAACCTTTGCATTAAAATTCCTCTTCTGCAGGCTATCCAAGAAAATCCTATCTATGCCAAGACAATTAAAGAGCTGTGTGGAAATAAATAGGTAAGAAAAGAAAAAATTGTACCAAATGTTCATGTAGTAGGAGCACTGTTAGACTTACTCTTGGGTAAAGAAACACCAGTAAAATATGAGGATCCAAGGAACCCCATAGTTACTATACAAATATTTTTCCACTCCTTTTCGAACACATTGGTTGACTGAGGATCGGCCATCAACATCTTAACCACAGAAAATTGTGAGAAGCTAGACATAACAACATTGGAACCCACATATATCATGCTGGAACTTGCTGATAGATCTGTTATCAAACTAGAATGAATATTAAAGGACATCCTGGTTTATGTGGACTCATGGAAGTATCTGACAATTTTTTTAGTTATTACCCCAAAAAATAGGTTAGATGGGCACCCTCTGATACTAGGACGGCCTTGGTTAGCAACAACCGAAGCTTACATAGGGTGTCGGGCAGACAACATGACAATTGCTAGAGGTGATGCCATAAAAAATATTGTCATATACCCACCTTCCAAACCAAGTCTTCCCACTGTAAATACTCACAAACAACCACATACATACTGAGAGCGAAGCATGTGTTCATTGTTGACTATAGTTGAAGCACTCAAATTCAAGAATCAAACTGGAGATTATGTAATCAACAACAACATGAATCAACCACCTACTTATGAAAATTTAAAATTCCAAATGTTAAAGGAATTTCTTGATAATGAAGCATAGGAAGACCCCTTGGCAGACATTTACAATCAACACATACCCACGACTATTGTTCACAACAACATACCAATTAAAATTGAGTCAGGAAAGGTTTTAAATATCTATGGTAGCCTAGATAGTAACCAACAACAAAATCTCATTAAGGTTTTACTAAAATATAAGGGAGCATTTACCTGGGACTACGCATACATGAAGGGTATAGATCCTCAGCTATGCACAGATCATATTTATACTGACAAGGATTCTTGACCTATTCGACAGCCTCGGCGGAGATTAAAACCGCATCTAAAAGACATTGTGAAAGATGAATTGCAAAATTTGCTCAATGTAAACTTCATCTATCCTATTTCGGACAACAAATGGGTCTCTCCTTTAGTAGTCTTTCCTAAGAAGAATTGGAAACGGCGAATCTGTATGGATTACAGAGAACTGTAAAAAGAAACATAGAAAGACCACTTCCCCCTCCCATTCATTGATCAGGTCCTTGATACATTGGTAGGAAAGCGGTTCTTCTCCTTCCTTGATGGATTCAGTGGTTACAATCAAATCCAGATAGCCCGTAAAGACCAGGATAAAATGACCTTTACCTACCCATAGGGTACATTTTCCTATAGCGTACCACCATTTGGGTTATGCAATGTCCCAACAACATTTCATAAGAGCCATACTCAGCATTTTTTCTTATTTAATAAATGAAGCACTGGAAATTTACATGGACGACTTTACCCCATATGGAGATGATTTTGATCAAGCACTGGAAACACTAGAAAAAGTATTGGAATGATGTATTGCCACCGGATTGTGTTTGAGCAACAAAAAATGTCACATGATGATGACTAAAGGATTAATCCTAGGGCACTACATCTCTGTAGCTGGAATATAGGTAGATCCGACAAAGATAGAGGTAATTCTTTTATTAGCCACACCTTATATGCAGACAGAGGTACGTAGTTTCCTTGGGTTTGTAGGGTAATATCATAGGTTTATAAAGAATTTCTCACAAATTTTTGTGCCCTTGCATGCACTTACTGGAAATGTTGAATTCCATTGGTCTTATAAATGTGACACTGCTTTTTAAGATTTAAAGAAACTGGTCTCGACTCCACCAATATTACGCAGCCCCAATTGGGAGCTTCCCTTTCACATTTTCTCAGATTCGTCTGACACTGCAATAGGGGCAATTCTCAGTCAAGAAGATGATAAAAAGGCCTATGCTATTTATTATATCATCAAGAATCTTACTCCTGCCGAATTAAACTAAATAGTGACTGAAAAGGAGTTCTTGGTTGTCATTTATGCTATTAATAAATTTAGACATTTTATAACTAGCTATCAAGTATTCCTATATACAGATCACTCTTCCATTAGATATTTAGCTAATAAACCTATTAAAAATGGAAGAGGAACTCGTTGGTTGTTGCTTTTACAGGAGTTTTACATAACTATCAAAGACCGTCCAGGGAAGGAGAATGTAGTTGTAGATTTCCTGTCGAGAGTTCCGAAGACATATGACTTAGTAGACATGGACGATCAGTTCCCAGATGAGAATTTTTTCATTGTAGCAGTAAGAATTCCATGGTACATAGATGTAGTGAATTATCTGGTAGTAGGAAAGCTGCCAAGACACTTGACATCAAAGGAACAGAAGTTGACTGTCCAGCGCAGTGCTAGATTCTCCTGGATCAGTGGATATCTTTTTCATATAGGATTTGATATGCATATACGTAGATGCATCTGAGAAGACAAGATTTATGAAATCCTATGGGCCTATCATGACGAATGGTGTGGTGGCTATTTTGTAGATCACAGCATGGGGTACAAAGTATTTCAAATGGGCTATTATTGGCCTACAATTTTAAAGATGCCAAGAAATATGTCCAAGCCTACAATAGTTGCCAAAGAATGGGCCACCCGGGCCAAGCTGGCGAAATGTCATTACAGCCAGAGCTAGTAGTGGAACCTTTCAAATGATGGGCACTGGACTTCATTGGACCATTCAACCCGCCATCAAATCAGAAGACCTACATACCAGTGGTCATAGATTATTTGACAAAGTGGGTAGAAAAAATGGATTTATCAAGAGCTATGGAAAAATATGTGATCGATTTTATTTTTGAGCTATTTGTGTGATATGTCTTACCTCAAGAAGTGATAACTGACGAAGGGGAAAAATTTGTGGGAAATAAAATTATGTCCACTCTGAAGAACCATCATGTCACTCATAAAGTCACCTCTCCCTACCACCCGTAGGAAAATTGGTAGGTTAAAAGCACCAACAAAGTCCTTGAGGCAATTCTCACTAAAACAGTCTCAACACATCGCCAGGATTGGGCTACTAGACAACCAGGGACCTTTTGGGCTTGCAACAAAACATGGTGAAAAACCACTGGATATTCGTCATACCATCTGGTATTTAGAAGGGAACTGATTTTCCCTATCAAAATTGAAATAAAGACTCTAAGAACAGCCCAGGAAGTGGGGCTATATTTGACGGAGGCCCAGATTAGAAGACTCTAGAAAATAAATGAATTGTATGAAACATGACTACTTACTCTAAAACACACTGCAATTATTCAAAAAAACTGAGCGAAGTGGCATGAAAATCTCATAAAAATAAGACATTCTAGAAAGGATATCAGGCACTTCTCTATGACTCCAAATTCCAGGACTTCCTAGGTAAATTAAAAACATGGTGGCTCACCAACAATGTTACCGATGAAATAGGTAACCGCACTGTTACCTACTTTTTTTTGGTAGCATAAAAAGCACCCGATTTTGAAAAGTGGTGATGCAGAATCACCTCTCTTTTTTTTAGCACATTTTTGACACTCTAATATTTTTATTTATGAAGTATGAATATTTGTTTTAAAATGTTAGTGATTTTCATGCTAATTTTGAAACGTATTGATGCAGCATCAACTTTTTTTTTTAGAGTGGTGGTTTTCATGCTAATTTTGAAACGTATTGATGCAGCATCAACCTTTTTCTTTTAGAGTGGTGATTTTCATGTTGGTAATAAAACAAAAAACTTAGATAAAAAAATATATATAAAAACAATATAAAAAACCAATAAAAATGTTAAAAAAAACAAAATTAACTCGTAAAAATAAAAAATTTAAACAAAAATAATTAAATAAAGCAAAAAAAAACAAAAATATTCGAAAATTATATTAAAAGAAATGACAAAATTTGAAAAAAAAACACATAATTTAAAGAAAAAAAAACAAAAATTAACAAAAATTAAAAAAAAAAAAAAATAAATAAATAAATTTAAAAATAATTTAAATTACAAAACTAAAATTTAGATAAAAAAAATAAAATACAAAAAAGAAAAAAATAAATTAAAAAATTAAAATTAAAATAATAATAATAATAAGAAAACAAAAATACAAATTTTAAAATTAACAAAAAAAACAAATTAAAAAAAAAAAAACAAAATTTAAAATTGATAAAGAAAATTAAAATAAAAGAATTATAATAAAAAAAATATCATTAAAAAACAAAACAAAAAATGAAAAAAACCACGTGCAAATAATTAAAAAACAAATATCCATAAATTTGCTATTTTTTTTTAAATGAAACAATTTATAAATTTTAAAAATGAAAAACCAAATAAACTAAAAGATTTAAAAAAAAAAATTTAAATTAAATTAAAATTTAATAAATTAAATGAATAAATTTTAAATTTTAAAAAATAATTAATCTAGAATATTAAATTTAAAAACAAAGTATAAAAAATAAATAAATAAATAAAATTAAAACAAATTAAATTTAAAATAAAAAATTTGAATTAAAAAATAAAAATAAAAAATAAAAATCAAATTAAAAAAAAATATTAAAAATTTAAAAAAATAAAAAAATAAAAGAATTTTTTGATCATGGTGGTGCCGCCAGTCGGCCTCTCGCCCAGGTGGCGGGGGGCTGCAGTCCCCCGCCCGCCCAGTGGCCGACCTCCACCGCCACCTGGGCGCGCCGCCGATTCCGGGAATCGTCCTCCTGCAGCCCCCCGCCCGCCCAATGATCGACCTCTGCCACCACCTTGGCGGGAGGCCGATTCCGGGAATCGCCCTCCCGCCGATTCTGGGAATCGCCCTCCCGCCGATTCTGGGAATCGCCCTCCCATGGCGAGAGGCCAATTCCGGGAATCGCCCTCCCACGGCGAGAGGCCGATTCCGGGAATCGCCCTCAGGCCGATTCCGGGAATCGACCTCATGGCGATTTTGGGAATCGCCCTCAGGCCAATTCCCGGAATCAGCCTCTCGCCGTGGGAGGGCGATTCCCAGAATCGGACTCAGTGTGATTCCCGGAATCGGCCTCCCGCCGCAGGAGAGCGATTCCCAGAATCGCCCTCCTGTCGCGGGAGGGCGATTCTCGGAATAGGCCTCCCGCCTAGTGGCTGGCCTCCGCCGTCACCTGGGCGGGAGGCCGATTGGCGGCTCCACCATAATAAAAAATTTCTTTTTTATTTTTTATTTTTTTAATTTTTAATATTTTATTTTTTTTAATTTGATTTTTAATTTTTTTTTTTAATTCAAAAAATTTAAAATGTATTTTTCTTAATTTAAATTTTATATTTGAAATTTAATTTGTTTTAATTTTTTTTTTTTAATTTTATTTATTTTTTTGTTTTTAATTTTTTTTTTCTAAATTTTGTTAATAATTTTTATTAAATTTTGTATATTTTTTTTAATTAATCGATTTTTTTTTTCATATATTTTTTTTATTATTAAATTTTATGTTTATTTTTTCATTTATTTTTTTAAAATTTAGTAAATTTTGTATTTTTTTATTTATTGATTTGAATTTAATATTTTTTTAAAATTTTTTATTTTTTATTATTATTTTTTTAATTACATAAAAATTTTATATTTTTTTTATTTCAATTACAATTGTGTATTTAAAATTAGATTTTTTTTAAAGTTAAACTTAAGATTTTCAAATTAATTTGTTTTTTATTTTATTTTTTATTTAATATATATATTTTTTTGGTTTATTTTTTTCAATTTTTCACTTTTAATTGATTTTTAAAGTTTTTTAACTTTTTATTTTAACAATGTTTTTTTTTCTTTATATTTAAAATTTAATTTTTATTTCAAAATTTATTTGTTTATTCATTTATTTATTAAAATTTAATATTTTTTTAATTTAATTTGTTATTTTAATATTAACATTTTTTTTTAATTTAATAAAATCAAATATATATATTTTTAATTTAAGTTCATATATATATATATTTTATTTTTTGTAATTTAAATTTAATATATTTTTTAAAATCTATTTGTTTTTTTAATATATATTTCTTTAAATTTAATATTTTTATTATATTTTATTTTTATTTTTTATTTTTAATTAATTTTACATTTTTTTTACTTTTAATTTCAATATTTTTTTTTAAATTTTTATTTTAAAGTTTTAAATTTATTAAAATTTAATATATTTCTTTAAATTTAATTTTTTATTTTAAAATTTAAATTTTTTTTTTTAATTTAATAAACATTTTCTTTTTTTTTTTAAATTTAATTTCTATATTTTATTTTTTATAATTTATTTCTTTTTTTTAACTTGTTTTTATTTTTAATTTAATATTTTTATTTTGTTTTTAATTTTATTTTTTTATTTCTATATATTTTGAAATTTTAATCTTTAATTTTTTTTTTTAATTTTTAATTTTTAATTTTTTTCTTAAATTTTAGGTTTTTTTTTAATGTTTGAATTTTTATTTTTATTTTGTTTTTATTTTTATTTTTTCATTCCTATATATTTTTAAATTTTAAGCTTTAAAATGTTTTTATTTTTTAAATTTATTTTTTTCTTAAATTTTAGGTTTTTTTTAATGTTTGAATTTTAAAAATTAAAAATTGTTATTTCTATTTTTTAAAATGTCAAAAATATGACAATTTTTTTTTTTTTTTTGTTATTCCAACGTCAACTGGTTTTGTTTTGAGGGTGTTTTTTCAATCCTTTTTTCAAGAAACAATTTTGTTTTTAGCATAATTTTATAAAATGTTGAAATTTGACCTTCAAAAAAAACCAAGTGCGTTCTGGAATACACTTTTTTTTTGTTCTGGGGGTGTTTTTTCATGTTTTTTGAGTATTTTTGGGCTAGATTTCCCGTTTTGGGGTCAGGTTACCTATTTCATCGGTAACAGTGTTCATCCCATACGAAACCCATGAAGTACACAGTAATGGTACCATTACCTTGACTACCATAGACAGATCCAGTTCCACCTTATGAGTCAATGGACACCGAGTGCACCTCTATCACAAACCACTTACAAAGGTGTCTTTCTGCCAGCAGGTGCATGACGATCCCACCATCCAAATTTCAGTTGTAGGGGGTGATGGCCCCGCAACTTTAATTTCATGAAAATTTGTTATTTCCTTTTGTAATTATTGTATATATGCCCCCCCTGTAATTTATATTTTTTTTCTCATTGTTGTACATTCTATCTCTTCTTCATGCTCATAGCTGCATCCTTTTTCTGTCTTTTGTTTTGTTGATCAAACCTTTCATCAATCTGTTAGGTCCCTATAATTTTTTTGATTGGCAAGACCAAATAGACAAGGGTAACATCAAACCAATTTTTGAGTCCTAAGACCTAGCCTTCCTGGACTCAGAGCGGGCTCTCTCTATATTTGTATAAAAGATATGACTTGTTTGATTCAGGATGTTGATTTTAGGCTAGTTAAAGTGATAGGGTTGTTTGTTTTATTTTTTTTGGTTGGGTTGCTTGTCAAGAAGAATAGATAGAGTAAGAGAAATTCAAACCATTGGGCTATGGGGTCTATGAAAGGCTTGAAAAGTACAACAACAAAAAAAGTGTGTTTCATAGGAAAGTTATCAAAGCCAAATGGATCTTAATGGCTTATATGGGAGCGAAATGAACATTAAGTTGTGAATGTAGTAGGTTTAAAGGGAAATTAATAATCCTTTAACATATACTAGAACAAGAAGAATCTTTAAGATCATGATGCTTAGAACGAATCAAAGGATAGGGCGCACCATAAGCTTCTTTGACCATACTTCACCAAGCGAACTTTGAGACAACAATCCAGAAAACCCTAGAGAGCAGGGAACTCCTAAATTCTCTAGCTATTCACCTTCAGAGAAAGAAAATGTTTAAGATAAAAAATAATTGATGATTAAAGAGTATGGAACTCCAAAATTATTCAATTAGACTCTAAAATACCTTCAAAGTGACTATTCAAGATGGACTAAAGGATAGGGAAAACCATAAACTTCTTTAGCCAAACCCTGATCAGTAAACTTCAAAGAAAAGGCCTGAAAAACAATGTTTCAAGCTACACCAAAGGACAGGGCATACCATAAACTTCTTTTTCTTGACTCCATTAAATCATTTTAAAGACAAAAATCTAAGTGGAACCAAATAGCAACTAAGAATTCTCCAATCAGACCTAGTAGAGGAAAACATCTAAACAACAGAAAGTAAACATGATTAAGGTGCCTCTCAAGAGCATATCTTAATCTAAATTTTCTACTGTGTCATAAGGGAAAAGATGAACAATATGGGAAACATAAGGAAACAATTACAAATTTAGGACAATGTCACCATTTAATGAAGTCCATGAATCCTCTGAATGTGCTTGCTTCATTGATATTCAATCCAAGAAAGCTACAAAGCTCCAAAGCAAAAAATTCTCCACAACGCAAAGTATATGAGGTTTTTATCTCAAAAATCAACCAAAAACCAACATGAAGCATAGATGCAGTATTTATCTGTAAATTGAGGAGGTGAAACCCTAACTAGGGTTTTAGAAGTCATTTATTACATAGTAAATGTATTTTGACCTTTGAGAACATGCAAGGCCCAAGGAAAAAAATATCTAAACTAATTTATGGCAAAAATAGCTTCTAACATAACTATTTGAGCTAATTTAGGAAAAATATTGACTTTAAGGCTTCAAAATATCTTCTGCAATAACTCCTGGTAAGGGCGCAGCTCCAAGGTACAGGGCACAATGCCAGTGCAAATGCGCAGCTCCAAGACTGGAAAACTAGCCTGTGTTGCAGCAGACTTTTGGAGGCCTTTGCGGTCTCCAAATGAGCTCCATGATAGCTTATTGGAAATCCTCTCCTATCTAGTTTCCATATCTGCCTTCAATTTTCAAAATGGTTCCCATTTTCCTTGTCAAAAAACACTTCTCCCAAGACTACTAAATGCACAACGCCAGTGCTAAAAAGAATGCAGAAAGGTGATTTTTTGGTAGTTTTGGGCCTTTTTGAGGGACCAATTTTGCTCCAAATGAGCTAAAATTTTATGAGGATGATGTCCTTGGAATGAGGAGCATGAATACGTTGATTTTTTTCCATTTGAGTGCCCTAAAATATAGCACAGCGCCAGTGGCACTACACGTTTAGCCCAATTTTCGACAAGCCAAACTATCAAAACTTCAAAAGTTACAAAAAGATGTCAAAATTGGAATTTGCTTTGCTGATCATGGTTGGGAGGCTTGGAGGGACACATTAGCAAGGATATTGAGCTTTTCCTTCTCCTTTGCCTCATTTAGTGCCTGAATCTTTGCATGGGCTCGTTTGAGCTTAGCCCATGAATTCCTTTTTCTCATGGCCTAATGTCTTTCCATCTTCCTTTGCATGTCAGTGTCTCTTTTGGCCTTCTCTGGCTGACTCTCTAAATGAAATTTTTCACTCTCAAACCAAGATTCCATATCTTTGCTAATTTTTATGCCAATCAGCTCACTCGGAGTGAGCTTCTCAGCCAAGTCTGCCTCTTTCTCTCTTTCCCGGGCTAAATCCTTCTTCAACCCAATTGTCCTTGTTCTATTCCTAGGAAGATGATATTCCTCATCCTCATTATCATCAAAAGTGTCAAAGGTATCATATAGTAAAGCCTTGGCTCTCCCAGCCTCTTTCTGAGCTCTGATGGCTCTGACCTCACTTATGGCCTTCTTTGCCTCTAACTGCTGATTCTCTAGCTCATAAAAGTTGACCACATTATTTTCCCTACCAATATTAGCTTGAAGCTCACTAATCTTGGCATCCTTTCTTTTGAGAAGCATATTGGTAATCCTCTCCTCATCCTCATCCCCAAGGTCAATCAGTTGAAACTCTTGCTCAATTTCATGTTTATCATCCTCTTCAACCATGACATGCTCTGCAATATTTTCCTTGCCTTTGTCAATCTGTTTTACTGATGAAGAAGGCATGGCCCTTTGCTCCTTAAGTGCAGCAAACACATGCCTATAACCCCTCCGGTATGTCAAAGGAAATGGTTCAATGTCACTCATTTCAGTGTCAACTATCTCAAGGTTCTCATCACTACTTGATACTTTGTCATCATGATATGAGGGTGAATGGTTGTGGAAAGGTGATGTGGAAGGGTCATAATGGGGTGATTGGATGTGAGTGGATGGCGATGCATGAGTAGCAGGATGTGATGGAGAAGTAGGAATTGGAGGATGAGATTAGGAACAGATATATTAATTATGATGGCCATGTGGAGTAGTGAAACTCTCATTGGAAATGAAGGTATCCCATGGAATGTTCTTCTGTTGGAGTTGGTGCATAACCACCATCTTGATAAGTGAATGATGGAAAAGGCTCTGCATTTCCTAATTGTAGTCTCTCTTTTGCACTATGTAGGTCATTTTTTCAATGCTACGGAGAAGATAATATGGTATGAGTAGCATTCTTACTCTAGTAAAATGCATGAGAAGACAGATATGGCACTAACACATTTGCCCCAAATTTTAGCTGCCAAAATGTCGCTATTGCGACACACAGGCAGCCCAAGAGCGACATTTTTCGGTGCCCCAAAACGTGGTTTCTCTTCACATCAGACTTCCGACACTTGACTTAAACGTTGCGACAGAGACGATATTTCCGACATTTTATATTTATGTCGCACTTCCAACGTTTAATCAGTCGTCGCATTTCCGACGGTTACAAGCTTCGCTAGTCCAATGCCTTTACACGTCGCTAGTCTGACTTCACCAAATGTCGCTAGAATGATGGTACAAAAAGGTCGAAACATCAATGGCTTCATAATGTCCAAAGAGCGATGAAATTTTTTTTTTTAAACTTAGAGTTGGAAGATCGACTGTCCAAGCATGTCAGAATAGCAATGAAACAAAAAAAATTAAAATTAAAAAATAAATGTCAAAATATCGACGGCCCTACTCTATCGGAAGAGTGACGTAACAAAAAATATAAAAATAAAAATAAACGTTGTAGGACCGATGGTTCTACTCTGTCAGAAGAGAGATGAAAAAAAAAATTAAAAACAAAATGTCACTAGAGCAACGAAACTAGGAAGTCGCAAGAGAGATGAAAATAAATGTCAGAAGACCGACAGTTCTACACTGTCAGAATAGCAACGAAAAAAAATAAATAAAATAAACGTCGGAGTACCGACGAAAAAAAACCATTTTATAAAAAAAACGTCAGATAAGTTATCAACAATAATCCAAGCTTTTGATATAGAAGAGGACCATTGATAGTATGATGCAATTTGTATCTCTATGTCGATCTACCGAGGTAGTATGGTGCCATTCTTAGATCTAACTCTTGTCTCTCACCTCAATCTTGATCTACCTACAATGGCACCCTACTCAGCGATAACATAAGGATCCAGGATTTATGCATGCATGAATAAGACCATTCCTTATACTTATTTTTCAACCCAAGGTCAAGTGTTGGAACTTGGGATATGATGTCACTTGTAACATACCCTCATGTGTAATTGTGATTTTTTTTGTTCCTATTTATGTTTGGGTGATCCACTATTCCTTAAATGGCTTAGTTTTGACCATTCTTATGTTACTTTTCCAACAGCCTTTTGCTGAGGTTGGTCCTAACATAATTGTTCTATTAGATGTGTTCTATAGGTTTGAAACCCGTCGGTTACATTTACAAGACTGGAAGGCTATGCTTGAAATTCCACCCAGGGAGTCAACACAAGAGGATTTTAAAGAGGGCAATGAAACCTACAACTATCATTTCATATTGATACCTCTAAATAAGTCCTATTTTTTCCCTCAAAGGGAGGCCTCTATACATTGTTATACCTGCATTAATCATTTAATACATGGTGCATGTGGGAAGGGTCATCAAATGTATACCCAAATATAAACCATTAAATAGGGTGATTACTCTTGTAGTACATACAAGAGAGGTATTACGATATAACAAAACCAATAACATGACAATCTTAATCTCATATCTGAGTGTGCACATAATTGTCATTCCTATTATGATCTACCATCCATGAAGCTTTCCTTGTGAAATAAACATCAAAAGCACCATGGAAATGCTAAGTCACAAAGGAATTAACATGTCCAAGAATCTTACCATATCAAGAATGGAATGTCTTTGTACTAGTTCTTAGCATGGTTACACACTCAAGTGATGGAAATACCTCATATAAAGACCAACTATATATGAAAATCAAACAAATTATACAAATTATTCTTATGCAACCATTACAGTGTAAAATACTCCATGACTCAACTATCTTTTGCAAAATTTTAAAGGAAAAATGCACGACTAATTTTAGTTGGTTAACACAAACACCAAAGTTGGATAATTCCACTAGTTTGGTGGTTAATGGGTAATAAGTTGGTGATGGTAATAGTGTTGAGCCACTAGATGTGAAGTTTAGTGATGGCCATTTCCTTGTTACTGTAGCAAGATATACTTCCTAGTAATTAAAACATGGCTCCATTTCCTTGCTACTGTAGCAAGACACACTTCCCAATAATTAAAACACAACCCCATTTCTTTGTTGTTGTAGCAGGGAAAACTGTTGAGTCATTAAAACACGACTCCATTTTCTTTCTGTTGTAGCAAGACAAACTTCCCAACAATAAAAAATGACTAAAGATATTTGATAACATCACCTTGTACCCTTTACTAAGGTAAATAACAATATCAGGTATATACATAAAGGATACCTCTGGAAATAATATGTGTCTATTATTTATAATATTATGTCAATTAAAAAATACGCCATGTTTAATGTTAAAATTAGACTAATACTTGACATCATGCCCAAGCATGAATACACCATGGCAACACCTTGACATCGTGCCCAACTGGGATAGCCTACTTTCATTTATTATCAGTTTGTATAAATGCTTCTAACAACATAATGCATAACAATATCACACAATGGCTACATAATTAGGAAGCTACAAGTATTTCATACTGTCTTAGGTTTCTTTTTCATTTGTAACTACAATTAATATAACTGAAAAGGTTTAGGTTCTATTAGTATTGGGAGATAGGCCAAATACTGGATTCCAAATTTCTTGGAATCAATTCCTCGACATGCGCTCCACGTCACCTTCCACTTCCTCTATATAAGTGCCACGTTAATTCAATGTTTTCACCATGTCATCAACACATCACCAATGAGCCATGTCATGATGATACACCATCTACCACATAGGTGTGCCACATCATTCTAATTCAGTTCCACAACATCATGAACCAAATAACAATGACATGTTATATTCCATGTGGGTGTTCCACATACCAATGAATATATTACTGTTCTTCACTGCAAATTGATATTTTGATCTTCAAACAATCTACAAACAGAGATTTTTGAACATCTTCTCTCATATTTTCAGTGACCTATCTTTCAGGTTTTTCGGTGACAAGACAGAAGTAATAGGCCTTGAGCCATAGGAGGGCACCTACAGGTAGACACAATAACATTCGCCATCAATAGCATAACATGCTCCCATTTCCTTTCTTAGAAAAATGAGAAAACAAGAGCACGTGGCAATGTGTTTTTTTGGAGAAATGTGGAAGAATTACATGAAAAAGTTGACATAATTATATTTAATGGATTTTCCACATTGAGACTTGTTCATGAGAAGGAAACATGCAGGCATTGTTGGCTCAGTAATTCCCATGTGTGCTTATATTTTAAAAAACACCTTTGAGATTCATCTTTGACTGCTCAACGTTGTGTATGTGTGTGAGCCAACACAAATACACACACACAGATTACACACACATACATTAACGTAATTATTATAAATATTGATGTAATTCAAATAGAAAATATGCAACACTAGGGAGCTATAACCAATACCAACTTTTTAATGTTATAAATTGTATCCTAACTCGAAAAAAATAACAATGATTTTGTTTTGTGTAGTGAATTCTTGGCATTAAAATGAATTGGTACAACGAATTTAGATACCTTGCGTAGAATAAATAGTTAGTGATGATAGATTGATGTTTGTAGGAAAAATCCAGGCCAATTTTCCATCATAAATCCATCCTTATTTTTGGGGTTTGTCCCCTAGCCTTCATTGTCAGCCCCCCTAGTTGGGGGTGACAAGTGTCCTATCCATCATTCTATTAGTCGGTGGCTTATACCCTTCTAATATGATGAGCATGAGGAGATAATATAAGATGGAATAATATAATTTTATTAGTCTCTAAGTGACCACAAAGCTAGGTCAACCTAGCTAAAATTGAGATTGTGATCTTCAAGAAAATTTATCATCATCTAAATGAGGAGGAGGTTATCTGTAGATCTCATTATGTTCACTTAATACGATAAAATTTATGTTGGGTGAACCCTTCAACCTTGCAAGGCTGGGCTGAGTCGAGAGATTTGAATCATGGGTGGAAATCATTTTACGTACATGGAGTAACCCCGAGAAAAAACTCAAGGAATCAATGTAATTTGTTAGATCTAGGTCCAACTTTCTAACCTGCACCTGGGCCTACAAATGAAGGTTAGAAACTTGACACATATTATAACACCACTATACCAAGTAAATTTGTTGCACTTATGAGAATTTTTAAATAAACTTGTATTTAATCTTTCTTTCTTTTTTCCATATGAGATATAAATTTTCAACTCCAAATAATTGGCATGTTTTTGGGAACTAAATGACCCAAGGGAGTTTATGACCTAACAGAATAGACTTCCAAAAAATGGTGGTAGGAAAAAATTGGTTGCAAATTCTCTAGGTCCACTCCTAGGCTAATATAGAAGATATATAATTACCAGAACAGGGGTGCTCATTCTACTACAAAAGGGGTCATTGGGCTAGTGAACCCACATATATTAAATTTATGTTGTTGGCCCAGAGGAATGCCTTCCAAAATAAATGAGGAGGTGACGAATAGTTATTTTGACTTGATATAGGGCTCCTAGAATGTTTCAACCTGATACAAGCAATGCTTCTTCTTATAGGGAAATTTCCAGGCTCCGATGAGTTGAATATAAAAAACACGCTTTAGGCTTAGCCAAAAATATCCATTCACTAGCCGTCACTTCCTAAACACTTTGGTGTAGTGCCCTTTCATGTTTCACAATTTTCCAGTAAGTTTCAGTGCCTTGCAGCCCAATCTTGAGCAATATATTTTTCTGGAATAAGACTATTTATGTGCTCTATAATTGACTTTTCAGTAAATGCTAAATGAAACACCTTCAATTCAGACCATCTTTTTCTATACTTTGGTTTTAAAATGACAAAGATGAATGATTGTGGTGATATCTTGCTTAAGTAAGTGCTTGGCTGAGAATTAGGGAGTAGGTCAGTTTCTCGAAAGTAGTGACCTACTTATGTTAATAATACAATTGTTGTACTTGTCACTAAGGATTTTTAGTTTCAAACATGAACCTATATAGGAAGGTGAAAAAAAAAAAGGTAAAAGAACACCTCTGAATTTAAAATTGTACGAAATTTTTATTTATAAGTTGAATTTTAAATTATATGAAAAGCTACAATCATGTTCTTTGTCACGAAGCTTGTTGAATGTCCCTAAAATTATGATATCCCCCTAATTCTTAACCATATTCTATGCATGTGATAAAAACCATTGACTCTCTCAATCATATAGGTCAAAAACCTCTTGCTAAAACTCTAATGAAGTATCTGTTTTGTTTCCATTTTTATGAAAATGTTGAAAATCCCACATTCCTTGGAAAATAACATTTTCAAAAACTACTCTAGTTTTTTAGGTGGCTTTATTTCATTCACAATCAATTATTTGTTCAGATTATTTGGCATCATTTTAAAATAATATATCCATAGTCTAGTCATTTTTGGCATCTAAATTAGTGTTAAGATATTTTAAGCTCTATGTTAGCTAAAACTTTGTTGTGAAATTTTAAACAATTTGGCATGACTAGTTGAACTTTTTTGTTTCACCCATCTATTTTGCTACAAAAGGGCAGGAATGAAAGAAGAAATTAGGAAGAATATGATAAGAATGTATATAGGAAGAATGATAAATATCTCCCCTCAGATAAATGTTATGTGCAGAAAGAGAGAGGAGGGCCTTATGCCAACAGAATTATCAATCAGCAAAAATTGTGAATTTAAAAAAACCCTGAAGCTAAGTTTATCATCCTCACTTTGAATATCCATTTAATATTTTTGGTATGCCCTAATAGAGTTACAAAATTATTTCCTGATAGCTCAAATTATTTAAGGCCTTTAAATGTGATCCCCAAAGATAATTCTTACGTATTTAGTGACATGTTTCCATTGTTTTTCTTTCTGGACAAATATCCTCAGATGAAATGGCAGCATTATAACTAGAAGTCAAATAAATATAATTCCATTGAGTAGCCTTTTGATGCATATACCATAAGGCATTTAGAAAATATATACATCTTCATTATGTCTGATAATATGAGCACACTTTATTCGGACTCTGGAGAAATGATCTTGACTTATGTTCCAATATTTTTCAATAAATGTCATTTAGACATGAAAATTCCTGATAATCCTCCTTTCTGTTTTAAACAACATATCTAACAAGGACAGAAAGTATGGAATGACTTATAACTGGGTCTAATGATTCTAGTGATACCATGTAATTCAGGGTATTCAAAATCACATGTATAAGCATATAAAGCCTTGGAACATGATTCTATTGCCAAAAACTTGACACACACATCCAATGCTCGAGAGCATAAATCTCAACATCTTCTCTGATATATAAGATCCCCTTGCTATTATATCTTTCCACTTTTAGGAAAGCTTTGCACTTTGCAATACAACATCCCCCACCCCATCAATTATTTTAGAGTGTTTGAATGCCAGGCTTGGACTAATAAATCCTTAAAGTACTACATCTCCCTGATGAAGGAAAGAAGACTAAAATTTGTTTATCATGTGGTACAATAATCTGGGTGTTATTAATGAACAAGAATTTTTACTGTATCCTATTACATCAGTGAGATGATCAGTTTTACAATTTCTTCAGCTACTGTATGAGCTCAAAATTCCACCACTTGGCCCTAGAAACAGGTGGCTTGCATGGAAGTGTCACAATCATAACGGTTATGCAAGAATATCCATCTATTATAAACTGTTGTTTTCTTTTCCAAGACATTATAATGCGTAAACTCACAAAGCCACATATGGAGAAATAGGATATAGGAACTCATGTTGGCTCAACATACTCTTCCATCTTGGTAAAATTGAAATAAAAATTCCTGAGAATCTATTATACTAGTGTTAAAAGTTTCCCCTACTCTCAAGAATGGTTGATTCTTGTTGAGTTAGCTCTGGTACAAGTACTCCCTAGATACTTCCCTGGTGGAATTCCCCACTTGTGCTACTTGGGATTCTTGGCCTCAGACTTGGGACTCGGGAGTCCATCCCAAAGACAACGAAAAAAAATATTGACACATGTTTTGATTGAGTCAGACTTATTTAGAGGGACCTTTTGGAGGGAAATGAAGTGTTTGAGATTATAAGTCTTGATAAATACATTTATCCCTCATTGTTTTTGTAGTGTTACAATATCTAAAATGCAATGACCAAATTTTCCTGTGTTACAATTGTTTCTTAAATCAATCTTGTTGTTTTGGTTGATATGCTGGCGTACTATTATATTATTTCTATTTTTATTATTCTCATTATTTCAAATGCTGATACGTTTCTACTATTATGTTCAATGTTACTATTATTACACTGAACTCTATCCTAGAAACTGTGATGCCCAAAGAGTAACACATTGGACTGATTTTTGATATGATTTGTACTATATATGATATACATATAGTCACATGATTGGTTGGATTTAACACATTCTACTGGCCTTGGAAGTGGCTTTGTAACCAATGAATATAATATATTTATATAGACCCATATTCCCACTAACGTGACTACCACGAAGAGCATTCCTTCAAAATTAGTGGACTTCTACATTCATTATGGTTAAGGAACAACCCAGTATTTAGTTTCTTGTATAGGGAATTACTGTAAGGTGGAAGGAATAATGCATCCCATATCTCAGACCTCTAATTGATAGGCATTCCTAGTGTTTGTCCATACTTAATGGATTTATATTACTAAAATATGGTATACATCGCTAAGTGGTACATGCCTTAAAAATATCTCTTGGTCCTTAATAAACTGAATGTAATATCCATATCTAACCCCTCGCTACACAGATAAATATATACACATATAATGGTGTGGTTATTCACGTATCTAAAATGTAGTTGACACATTCCTTAGCAATTTTTATATAATGTTGAGTGAAACAATGTGTGAATTACATATACAACTAGATTTAGTTATAGAATAAAGTGAATTTCTAAGTTCTCTACTGCTTGCAAAAGTAATCAACTAACTATCCACATAGAAAAGACATGAGGTACAAACACCAGTACCTCATCTTTGTTAATGGAATTATGTAAAGAACTAAAATACCTGAAGATAGAGCAAGGCTGGCACTTTACATGTTCTTCGACTGGCTCCTTTTCGTGATCATACTACTACATTATAAAATAATAAGAAGCATTAAATATATATATATATATATATATATATATATATATATATATAATTGTTAAAGATAAAGAAACTAATAAAAAACTTAAATTGTTATGTGTTTACCTGTCTTGGGGTTGTTCCTATACTTCCACGATCAGTTTGTGTTGTGAAACCAACTCCAAAAATAGAAGAAAAGAGATATCAACGCCTTATAAATAAGCCACTTCGAGGGAGCATCCTCCAATACATTACATGAATGAACAATTATTGGATGATACAAATGACAAAACCTCCTTTCTATACATAGGAGTCTATGGGGCCATAATGTAATCCTTGTCGACCTAACAATAATAATGTAAGGGCACAATAATAACAATATGGGGGTTACATGGGTATAACAATAACAATAAGAGGGGCTACACTAACATAATAAGGGACTACACTATTAATATAGGGACTTAACATGCCCCTCTCCTTCAAACAATTGTTGTCCTCAATGCTTGATTATTTCTTGATGCTTCTGTATAAAATTCTCATCCTCCCATGTGGAATCTTCTACAAGAAAGTTCTTCCACTTGCTGAGATACTCTGAAATTGATCGTACTTTTCGAGTTCTTTTTTTTGTGACTGCTTCAGAACTTCTTTCGATGTGATGTTGATCTTTTTGTTGTTTCATTATATTCTGCACTAAATTTAGGTCATCCTTTAAGAGTTGGAGAACTTGTTCTTTATGCTTGATGTGATATTCCACTAATTTATCATCCATATTAGCTAGTATTTGATCCTTCAAACCATCCAACTTAGTCTCCATTTATTCTTTTAAACCATCTATGTCATCTTCTGTTGCTCTTCGTAAGATCGAAATTTGTTGCACTTGGTACCGTAATTTTGATATCTCATATTGCAATTGTTCCTCTTCATGCATCATAGTATAGCTTTTTGAGGGCTTAATGGGTATGGAATTATTTTCTGGAGGCATTATAGAACCCAATACTGATAAAAATTCTAAAATATGCCCTTGGAATCACGTCAAACTTATTTTTCAAACAAACGTTATGCAATTTTAAAAACCAAATACACACCTTTTTGTTGCTTTTGAGAAGCTCAATATTAAAATTAAATTATCTATGTGATTTCGGATCCTCAATAACTGAAATTTGGCACTGAAGTAACCCTATGAATCTTCTTTCGAATGCCATAGGTCTGACCTGATTTGGATTCTTGAAGACAAAGTTATGCCCAATATCCTATGATGACCTAATTATGGAATAGTTCAATAGAGTGAACTTGTATGACTTGCCACGTGTTCCTGTTTCCTCCTTCGGCTCTGAAATTGATACAAAAGAACCTATAGTCTGTGTAATTCCAGCCACTTTCTACATAATTCCAATCCGATGCTCAGAGAGAGAGTTATGAAGATTTTCCCACAATCACCTCTTTGAGATGAGACCCAAATTTCATAGATCATATCTCTGAAAACATTGCGAAACAAGCTTAGAAATTTTGCGACGATGTTCCTCACGATGTTGGCTTCGCACTCTAAAAATTTCAGCTTCTAAACCTTCGTATCAAATTTTTTTTAGCAAAAATTCCACGATGACCTGTTTAGTGTAGCGAAACCCTAGAATCCAAAGCTCTCATACCAAATGTTGTGAAACAAAATCCAAAAATAGAAGAAAAGAGATATCAACGCCTGAGAAATAAACCACTTCGAGGAGGCAACCTCCAATACATTACATAAATGAATAATTCTTGGATGATACAAATGACAAAACCTCCTTTATATATATAGGAGTCCATGGGGCCACAAAGTAATCCTAGTGGGGCCACAATGTAATCCTTGCCAACCTAACAATAATAATGTAAGGGGACAATAATAACAGTATGGGGGTTATAGGGGTACAAAAACAACAGTAAGGGGGGCTACACTAACATAATAATGGACTACACTATTAATATAGAGACTTAATAGTCTCCCACTTTGCAATAAAATTAGAAATGTGAAAACTTGAAAACAATATCTAACTTGAAAACACAAAATGAAAACTGAAATAATTTCTAAATTTACCTTTCTAATACATAAAATTTGTGCATTAAAGAGTACACATTTACCATCAAATGACATTAGAATTTAAAGAGAGTACATATTAAATCAGAAATATTAAGACAGTGTCTTCTCTAAGTTTTCAGATCAACATACAACACAACAAGTTAGAGGCACATTTATAAGGAATGGGTGTGAGCCAAACATTTTGAATTACAATTCTATGATCATTGGTCTCTATTTTGTTGGTAGATTAGAATAGGCCCTGGAATGGTTGAGTATAATTAAAAGTAAGGGCTATAAGCCAAATATTTATACTTACACCTTGCTAGTAGACAATTTTTGCAAAGTTGGTAGATAAGATAAGATAATGCTAAAGAGATCTCTAGTAAAGCTTTAATGAGCAGAATAAAGCTAACTGTAGTGACCTATAATGCATTGCTGAATGGATATTGAAAGGGAGGGAAATTAGATGAATATTTCCTTCTCCACGAAGAAATGAATGAGAATAACTGCATGCCTGCCAAATTACATACAATAACATAATTTATAGGCTAATAAAGGAGAAAAAGGTCTTAGAGGCTTTGAAGTTTCATAATCAAATGGAAAACATGGGCTATGAAGTATATATGAAGACAACACTTTCTTATCTGCGGTGCCCTTGTCAGATCTTTATAACGAATGGTCGCATTACTTGTGGGAGGATTAACTTTCCCAGTCAGTAATCGGCTCAAGGTGATCTTGGGTTGTGTGTTTCTAAAACTATGGTTATACCTGGGCCTCCAAAAATTGATTACATCATAATATATCATTTTTTATATGATTAAAATCCATTGGGGCCCTGGCTAGTGAGCGCCAATTGTTCTAATTTTAGTTAGGATGCATATACAATCATATGCACATAAATTTATGTTATCTATGTCCATAGTTAAGGTTTCCAGAGAGATATTTTGATGTTATGTTGAATTTGAATTGTGAAAATATAAAGATAACAAAAAAGTCGCAAGTAAAAAATAGGTACATGATTTACAGGAAGTCTGTCGAAAACTAGCGAACCATTAGAATAAATGGCATAGAAGTTATGTACAACTTGTCATCTAGAGTATCATTCATACCTGTCATGTGAAGAATATAGAGAATTCAAGCAAGATCCTGGTGCCTCTCTTAAATATTGGTGCAAAGGCAAAGATGATGTTAAAAGGTGTCCTGGTTGTGGGTTCACAATTGAAAAAACTGAAGGTTGCAATCACATCAGCTGTAAGTGTGGTAAACATATTTTCTGGGTATGTGTAGATTCCTTTGATAGTACTCATAGTTTTTATAGCCATTTTCATGTTGTACATGGTGGTTACTAAATGAAAACTCTCTTACTTTTTCTTCATTCTATGTTGAGATGATAATGTTTATGTTTGTTACGAGTTGTGATAGATATTTCAGTACATTCGTTTTGTTCCTCCACACAAGCTAAGGTTAGGTTAGTTGTGGTAGGTTAAACTGAGGTGAAGTGACATCAAAGGATAATAAAGTTCTAGTGCCGGAAGGGAGAAAGGGGTTCTTAAAAAATTTGGAATTCTATTGATAAAACTCAACCTTGATTGATATGGGTTGTTGAGTAAGATGGCGAAAATTAGGAATTTTAATTACATTATAAAGTAGAACTTTCATAATTACAGGGGGTAAACTCATTATGATTCAAGAGCACACAATAATTATTCAATCGAACGACCTTTGCCACAAAACGTATGTCCCCAAATCTGCATTACTTTGAATCTCAGGTGATTTTCTTGATTTGTAAGACAACCTGTGAAACATTTCCCAACTTTTGATGATTTTCTTGATTTGGAATACAACATGTGAAAAAATTCCCATATTTTGGGAATAGCTTGCAGGAAAAAAATATAAACATTTAAGGAAGCATAAATATAAAAGAAGGGGTATGCCATGGGAATTCTGTCAATAGTTACGTGGTAGAGCAATATACCTATCGATATTATGTCACAATTAAAGTGGCAAGGAAAAACATGAAATTCAAAAGTCTAATAGAATCTTCTATGGTTGCTTGAGATGATGGTCATATATCCTCTAAATTTTCTCTTACATGCATCATTAAATTATGAATATCGTGCTCAACATGACAGTTTGATAATTAATCATTATTTGTTCCATAGTTTCCATTGCCTTGGGTATTTCTTGGGAGTACTTGTGTGCAGTATTTTAAAACTTGTACCAAGTTGACTTGGACAACCATATCAGCTTGGCCAATGGATTGGTTGAGAGGGCCAACACCTAATCGGCCGAGTCAGGCTGTTTTGGTACCAAACCACAAGGCATGACTTGGATGGTTTGGTACCAAATCAGCCCAACTCGGCTAAGTTCGTACCTTATTGGCCAAGTCATTTTTTGATGGAATTTGGGCATGTTATGCTATGCATAGGTCATTATTTGACCTACATTTTTGTTGTATTTTGTTGTATTCTTGTTTTTTCCAACATGCTGTAAATATTCCCTAAAAACCTAGGGTTTGAGAAGATCTATTTAGTGTGCCTATGAGATGTTTATTCTAAGGGATTTTGGGAGTTTCCTCCTCCACTGTGTTGCTGGTACGGGCATGTCAATTACATGCCACAAATTCTGTTGCTGGTTGGAGGTATTCTTACCTGTTATCTTGGGTTTCAGGTTGTGCTTCAACCTATTTTGAACATTTTCCTATCATAAGTTTGGTTGTTGGTAAGCCTGCTAATTTACGGTATATATATATTTGTGGGTTTATCTAGGATCAAACTTTCTGTGTGCAAGAAACGATTCGTCACATGTGTGGTTTGTTGAATGTTCCCACAAAAAATTAGTATTTCTTCTCACTGTAATTTTATTGATGTATCTCTAGGTTTATACTCTATAGATACTTGAAGGCCCAAGGGTAAATTTTTGAGGGAGGCTATTATCTTTTTTCATTCAAAAATTATATATTCCTAATCCTTTTTAAGGGCCCTTCCCTCTATAGAGGCCATGTAGAGCCTCACTGATTATATATATATATATATATATATATATATATATATATATATATATATATATATATATATATATATATATATATATATATATATATATATATATATATATATATATATATATATATATATATATAAAAGGTAATTAAATATTTTAGTTCTGAACAATGGAATCATGGTTTTGAATCTTCAAATTTTAAAATATAGTTTTTCATTAAAATTTAAATATTATCTGTATTTTTTTAGCAAACCAACAAATTGAAATCAGATTAGTTTGATTCATTCCAAGTCCTAGTTGATGCTTGACCGATTCTGAGGGTTCCTTCAGTATGGGAGTAATTTTATTTTGTTCCATAGTTTACCCAATAGTTGGATAATTCTCCACAAGAGGGATCTTTCCTAGTGAAATCCAAATATTGTATCATTGTTCTAGACTAGAGTGGGGTGTAGTAGTTGCCTAGACTCTTATCCCATTTTCTGGTCCAAATTGCATAGTTGACAAACAGAGGGTCGTGATCTTGATCTAACACCCTAGAAGGTAAATGTAATACCAAGGGGCACCACAATATAGCAACCATCTATTTAGAAATCCTTTACTTTTTTTTTAATAACATAAATACAAAATATCTGTGTTTCCTCTTTCCTTTTTCTATCTTGGTCAAAAAATTTATCTTTAAAAGCTAGAAAACCGTTAGGGTTTTAATTTTGTATCTAATTTGTTTCTAAGGGAATGTATACCCTCTTATATTCAACTAAATCACATTTCAAAGGGGTATTTTCAAGGTATTTTTTAGATCTAAAATTTATTCTAGTAGAGTTTTACACAGATGCTAAAAAAATCCCTCATTCAAAGGGCATAGTCAAGTATTTTCATTAATAACCCTATGTTTTAGTCTAACTCTGATTTCATATCTTATCATCAGTTTTCTAGGGAAAAAATAGACATTTTTCAACTATTATAAAGTATATTTTATTGCCGAAATAAATTTCTGGGTTTTTGCCCTAGGGGAAATCAATCGTTTTCCATTGCCACTAGTTTCCATATTGTTAGAAACTTCATTTTTACTTGCCGATAAATGTTGGGTTCCTTTTGTAGTGACCAAAATATTTCCCCATATTCACCACCCATGGACCTATTGATCTAGTGTGTTTCCACACTGGTGGGTGGCCTACAAAGGGAATTTTTCTTGGTGGTTTTCTGCATTTTTACCGCTTTTACAGGTCTAAAAATTAGGACATCAACATACTCATCTACGTTTAGCCACTTATCAAAGGGTAATTCAAGGAATTTTTTGTATCTGTCACTCTCCTTTGGTCTTATAATAGCTAAATTTTTAGAGGCTCGAGTTACTTTTTGATTTCTGGTATATGTTTTTCTGCAGCTCATTTTATTACTTTAGATCAGTAAAATTAATAATTAACTCCTATCTTCATCTTAGACATCAATACTTAGCACTAGTCTACTTATAGCTTGGGTGAAGTTTTTTGTGTGTAGATTAGGGAAGTATTCCATATCATTTAGTATGAGTTGACTTAAAGAATGGGATTTGTGCCAAGGTGACATTTATCAATTATCACATATGGTACTGCCTTACTGCCTCAAGAAGACCTTGTCAATACTGCTAAATTGGTGGTAATGGTGAATAGTACACACTTTGTGTTTGAATTTTAGCAAAGCAAGTTTCAAGTTGGGGGTGAATTTTGTTTTGGCGTCAATTTCAAAAAACTCAATTACTTTAATAAGTTGTTATTCATGTCAAAAATTCTTGATTAACACAAGCCATTCAAATATGGAGAATACCAAGCAAGCATATCATTAGCTAGGGAAACTAAATGACTTTAATCAAATGTTTTTAGTAAAAAATGTATTCAAAAAGTAGAATAATGGCACAAATTTGTTAAGAGTGTTCATCTCATACTGTGGAAACAAGTGGATTTCACATATAAAACACTATGATACTAGTAGGATCTATTATCACCAGTCACCACATATGGCATGAGATTCCACTGGTGATTTTTGATACAATGGATTGGTTGCAATATGCTATATATGGATTTCTCGCTAGATTGTGGTTACACACACCTTCATTCCTTTTTTGGATATGATTCTCACACTTGATGGTGTTGTACAATATCATGGTCAAGGAGAATGTAATATTTCCAATTAGCATATAGCCTCAGAATCCAAATTTAATGCTGCTGGCGGTTTTGGGGATAAGAGGGATTTTTTCACCTTGTCTTTTCCTTTGAAACCCTTTGACTTGAAGACAAAGTCACTTGTTATAATTTTTTGAAGGCCATTTGCAAGTAGATTTTCATGGTTTTAAGGAGAATTTCAAGTGATTTAATAGGCTAGTTGTAATATTTTGGCCTTAAGGTGATTTTCAGCTAGCAAAATATTCAGTCAAATAACAGTTCTTATTTTCTTAAATTTCTTTATCTTAGGATATTTTCTTCAAGTGCTTGGGTGTCTTGGGAGTGCCATGGAGTTGTCTAGAACCAACATTGAACCATTTGAAGGCATTTAGAATGGGTTTTGATGGGTATAATAGGAAAAATAGAGGCTATAGCCCATGGGTGTGGTGTGTAGCACCTAACAGTGAGGTGACTAGGCTTGTATTAACACAGAGATCCACATTCAAATCCTCTTGAGTGGGTGTAGATGAGGGCAGGTGCAACTCCTGATTCGTTTTGATTTAATAGGGATGCCCCTCATAGCATGGCCACTTAGCTCAAAAAAAACTATAAGTTACTATAATCAGAATGTCTGAAAAAAATTGGGACTAGATTTTGATACATAATATTTCACATTTCCTTTTTTTTTCCTCAAATTCCCATCTTTGAATTTCTAGGTCAGTTTGGTTAAGGCATGAAATTTCCTTCAAAACCATTATAAAAAATCTTAGACACCATTGGCAATTTGGGATAAATTTAGAGGGTTCTTGGGTAAGATTTGAATGATACAATGATAATTACTCTGGGGGTATAAACTAGGTTGTATACTACATGTCTGCACTTTCTGACAACAATCTAGTTGTTTGTCCCAATAAGACATCTAAAATCGTGATATAAAGATGCAAAAAAAAAAAGGGAAAGAGGAATGCAACAAAGATCGAGAGAGGCCTTGGAAATTAATGTGAGGGAGGTTCCTTGAGGGTTATAACGTTTTGGAGATTATGCAAACTTCTCAAGTAATAAAAAAACTAGTCTATGATTTTACCCGCCCACCAGTTGGTGCACAAAGCACCTTAGATTCGTGTTGGAAGGCAGAGCCTTGTTTGCTCTGAGGAAAAGTTGGCTCTGAGGAAAACGGCGGGAGATTAGGTTCTGTAACAGGCTAGGTCTTCTCGTGCAGGGTTCCAGGGCTCCCCATCTTTCAAACAGATTACAATGGAAAAAGCAAAAGGGCCTCTAGAAGGTGTGCAGATCTCTGGGTCTACCAGTCTGGAGAAAGAAGAGTCAAAAGGCAAGAATATGGCAGAAGGGAACACCAAAGAAACCCAACAGCACAAACGGACAAACGAAATCAAGATCACAGAAGGAAAAGACAAAAGGGACACCACTCTCCAGTAAAAAACCCTAGAAACAGGAGGAAAAGACAAGGGTTCTGAGGGTAGTGAGGAACAGGCCAACGAGGAGGCCACGTTGGGGGGTTCTGCCGCTAACGGCCGAAAAATGGAAGATCAGGGGCACTGCAAGCGCAAAGCCAAAGACAGTCTCAAAGTCATCATCTCTGACCCAGAGCTACAAGAATATCGTGACCACATGAGCATCCATGTTGTCATCTGCAAATTTATGGGATTCTGGCCTACGGAGAAAGCTTTATGCCTCTAGATTTGTCAGTAGTGGAAGCCAAAAGGAGATGTTAAGCTACAGCTGGGGGAAAAAGGGTTTTTCACAGTTGTGTTTGCTAACCTGGAAGATAGGGACTGCATATTTGACGGCAGTCCTTACTTTATGCCTCGACTGGTTTCTATATGAGACCATGGAAGCCAAAATTTGCTCTGGAGCTTGAAACCTTCACACGTGTCCCAGTGTGGATACGACTCTTCTCTCTTCCTATTGATTACTGGCGGCCTGTGGCCTTGGAACAGATTGGCAACACATTGGGAACCTTCATCCAAGCATCTGAGGCCACTCTGCAGAAAAGGTATGCCTCTTGTGCCCGCATATGTGTTGAAATGGATGTATCTGGTGCGTTACATGAGGGGTTATGGTTATAATTTAGGGATGAGAATTTTTTTCAAGCTATTGATTATGAACAAATACCCTTCCGCTATCAGAAGTGCCATGAACATGGCCATCTGTTTAGGGAATGCCCTTTAAAAAAAATAGTTGAGAAACCCAAAGAAGCTCCATTGAGGAATCAATATGGCTTCACTCTTCCCATTGGCAAATAGAGAACCAATAGGAAATCCCTACAGAAAGGAGGCCCTTCTTTCAGGGCCATGGGAAATGCCTTTGAGATATTGAAAAAGGAGGTCTCTGCTTTGGAGTCCCTACCAACATCTGACCAACAACAACACATTTTGACCAAGCCGGAACAGAATATCATAGCTACAAAAACAGAATGTCACAAAGCAAGTGAACAAGGCACCATTCTCACCACGGACCTAGAAGGAGACACAGAAATGGTATCCAGTGAGATGGGAATAGAGCATATGGAGCTGAGTCATATACTTGAGAAGGAAGACATGGATTTGAACACCATGGTTGAAAAATGGAAGCAGAAAGGAATGGAACATGTCCCTGAAGAAGAAATAGATAACATAAATTACCTATTCCTCTCAAGGCAGGATGTCAAACTAGATGGATTAAAAATAATTCATGGAGCTACCAAAAGCATGGGAGTCAATGCTCAAAGTTTGCACCTCTCCAGCAACAATGTAAAACATAGAAAAAAAGGAGGACATAGAAAAAACAAGGAAGCCCTCTTTGAGCTTGGTCAGCTTCTCCTCAACTCGGGTAAGATGAGAACCCTTTAGGCCTTCACGTTCACCTTCTAATTCTGTTAATTATTAAGATTCTCTCATGGAATACAAGAGGGCTCAATAGCCAATGGAAACAAAGACTGCTGAAAAAGAAGATTAGAAAGGAAAATCCAGATATGATATTATTACAGGAAACCAAAGGTTCCAGTACAAATATTGAGGGAGTCTGCAAAAGCATTGGCAAAAGAATGCAATACATGGAAGTATAAGGTCTTGGGGAAATGGGAGGTCTAGCCTCCTTCTAGAATCCTCAATCCATAAATCTTATCAGTGTTGAAGCCAGTAGATTGTACGTTTCCTTGGAAGTACAGATAATAGGCGAAGACAACACGTTTCTGTGCACTAATGTCTATAGTCCCCAAAAATTGGAAGACAAACTGAAGTTGTTAAACACCCTATCAAAGTTGCATCAAAGATATCCTTCTGCCAAAGCAATATATGGCGGCGATTTCAACATGATTACAACTCTGGCTGAAAGGAAGGGAGGAATTAGAGCTCTGCACAGGGATGCTTAAGCCTTCAATTTTTTTATTCATGAGTCCCGCTTAGTGGATATCCTCCCCAAGTCTGGGTTCTTCACCTAGAACAACAAGCGGGGGGGGTGACAGACAAATAGCCTCCAGACTTGATTGATTCCTCATCGCTGACTCAATCCTCTTGGAGGGGGTGACTGTTGAATTGGACATCATCCCTTGTGGGGGCTTTG
This sequence comes from Pinus albicaulis, assembly GCA_034641835.2. Classification (NCBI taxonomy): domain Eukaryota; kingdom Viridiplantae; phylum Streptophyta; class Pinopsida; order Pinales; family Pinaceae; genus Pinus; species Pinus albicaulis. The sequence continues at coordinate 336,279,983 of CM076576.1, forward strand.
ATCACTGGCCTGTTACTCTGGACGCTGTTGTCCTTGGAACCCCAAAGAACAGACCTTTCAAATTTGAAATATTTTGGCTAACTCATCCTGACTTCTTGAAGAATATCAAATTGTGGTGGCAGCAGCCGAGTGACATTCGGGGCACTAAAATGTACAAACTATAGGCCAAACTCAGGCACATCAAAGGCCATATTAAAACCTGGAACCAAGAATTTTTTGGCAACATCTTCAAAGATAAGAAATACCTTGAGGATCAATTAACCCTAATCCACACTGATTGGCTTAATGGTATCATACACCAAGAGACCATCAACCAGGAACAAACCCTCATGCAAAAATGGAATCAACGATGCCAACAGCAGGAAATATTATGGAAGCAGAAATCGCGCAACCAATGGCTAAAGGAAGGGGAAAAGAACACTCAATTTTTTCATCACTTAGCAGTGGACTACAGATGTGCAAACAAGATCACCAACTTAAGGGATGAGCATGGCAACACTTTCGTCTCTCATCAGGACATATATTCTCTCCTAGTCGAAAATTTTAGCAAAATAGCCACTAAACCTGTGATTGATAGATTGATGGCTAGAAGGGAGGTCCTGAACTCTATCCCACAGCTCATCACTGAGGATCAAAATATCTCCCTAAATCGTCCGGTTACCTTGGCTGAAGTGGAAGAGGCAGTGAAAGATATGCCTAATGGAAAGGCTCCTGGCCCGGACGACTTCACCATAGATTTTTTCAAGGCTTGTTGGGACACTGTTTAGCATGAAGTTTGGGAAGTGGTGGAGGATTCATGTCAATCTAAGGCCATCCTAAGGTCCCTTAATGCTACTTTTATTTCCCCGATTCCAAAGGAAGAAGCAGCCAACAACCCTTCTAAATTCCGACCTATAGCTCTGTGCAACGTGCTATACAATATAATCTCAAAAGTAATGGCTAATAGATTGAAACCCATTCTTCCCTGCATTATCTCTGAGAAACAATCTGGTTATTTCGAGGGAAGAAAAATCCTGGAAAATGTGTTACTAGCTCAAGAAATGATTCATACGCTCCAAGCTCAAAAAAACGCCGGCATGATCATTCAACTGGATCTTTCCAAGGCCTATGATAAGGTGAGTTGGAATTTTATTGAGGACATTCTGACAGCTTTTGGTTTTGATCAATGTTGGATCCATTGGATTTTAGCCTTATTCAGAACTCCTAACTTCTCCATCCTTGTCAATGGGGCACCCTCCTCCCCCTTCAACCCCTCCCGCGGTATCCGCCAAGGTGATCCCATTTCCCCCTTTCTGTTTTTCATTATCATGGAAAGCTTAAGCAGGATTATCAAATCGGCCCAAGCCATAAATTCTATTAAAGGTCTCCAACCCATATCCAATTACCCTCCCACTACCCATCAACAGTTTGTTGATGATACCATGCTTCACGGTTCCCCCACGGTCAAGGAAGCTCGAGGGTTTAAAGCCATTCTGGATCTATTCTGTTTAGCCTCGGGTATGGACCTTAACCATTATAAGTCTTCCATTTTCTTTTTCAACACCCCTCTAGCTATCCAAAGGCATCTCACTACTATATTGGGGTTTAGTAGGAAATTTCTTCCCTCCAAATACCTAGGTATCCTTCTAACTGATAAACCTTGGCAAAAGCTTCATTGGGAAATGCTCTTTCTAAGCTCGAGGCTCAATGTAACAGTTGGATCAACAGAGTCCTAAACTTTTCTGGTCATCTAACGATGACCAAGGCTATTCTGCAAGCCATTCCGCAATTCATGCTCTCCATTCTATCAGCTCCCAAAGGAGTTCTTCAAAAGATTAGAAATATTCATAGAACCTTCCTTTGGTCTAGAAGCGCAGTTAAACATAAATGGGCTCTTGTGGCTTGGGAGAAGCTATGAAAGCCAAAAGTCCTGGGAGACCTCGATATGTGTGACCTGGAAACAGTGAATAAAGCCATTGGAACTAAGCTATGGTGGAGGTGGGTAAAATTTCATACTTTTCCATGGGCCAAGCTTTGGAAAGCCAAATATGCTGAGGAGGGGAATCAGCAGGAACTCATCAAATTAACAAATATCCAAGCCGGATCCCCCATCTAGAACCTGGCAAGTGCTAACAGACATATTATCTCTAATCATTGTTTCTGGGAAAAATGGAAACACCGCCATTTTTTTGGAGGACGATTGGCAACAATTGCCCAAGTTGGAATGCCCTAAATTCCTCTCCCTGCAAAGAATTTACCAGGAATAGTGTTTATTCAAGGTTTGTCATTACTGGGCGATGAATGAGGAGAACCCTCATTGGAGACTTTGGAACCTCAACATTCCCTCTGATACGGACGAGATGGCCAACCTTTCTTTCTCCCTACTTTCAACGTTGGAGTCTTGCAAAATCCGACTCTCCTTGGAGGAGGACTAGTTGTGATGGGGCAATTTGGAGGGAGGTAACTATAACCTAAAGGAAGCTAAGCTCTACATAGATCAGAGGCATCTTGAAGAAAATATGCAAGGGCATCAAAACGTTTGGAATGCTATTCTATGGCCTAAAGTTAAAACTTTCTTATGGACTCTGCTGCATAGGAAAACCCTTACTTGGGAAAACCTATGCAAAAAGGGCTTCCAGGGTCCCTCCTGTTGTCCTATCTGCTTTAATGCAGAGGAGAATATGAACCATCTCCTAAATTCATGTTGTTGGACGGATTCTCTTTTGATGGGGATGCAGGAAATTTTTAGACAGACTAATCGGGACAGGGCTTCCATTCAGAATATTATAATCAATTGGAGGACTAATTTCTCTAATTGCGACACTGTCAACAACCTCTGGAAACTATGTCCAGGTTTTATTGTGTGTTCAACTTGGAAGGAATGAAATAGAAGAATTTTCCAAAATGAAACCAGGAATGAAGCGGAAACCAGATTATCTATCATGCAAAATATGAAAGAGAAAGTGCTAATCCACTACAATTCTACTCAAATGGAGAAAATTTTGGAAGAAGACAAGTGCATCTTACTTATTTTTGGTTTGGCGTTGGCCATGAGCCTCAATTTCCCTTCTCTACAACCTCTTTCGCCTCAGTCTCAGAAGCCTTGGATGTGACCCTAGACAGGTATTATTAAGCTGAATTTCGATGGTGCCTCCAGAGGCAACCCGGGTCCAACAGGTTATGGGGGAGTTATCCGTAATGACAAAGGTGACATTGTGCACATCTTCTGTATGTCCCTGGGAGACGCAACGAACAACAAAGATAAATTTTCCACGTTGGAACAAGGTCTGCGTATCCTTATTTGCATGGGAAATGGCACTGCGGTGGTGGAAGGGGACTCCCTACTGGCTATCTCAGCCGCTAAGAAGATTCAGAATGGCATGAAGCCGGAAAGGGTCTCCAAACATTGGCGTCTTTCTATGGTTACTGGTCTCATTGCCCAACATCTCAATGCTCTCAAAGGTGTTGTCTTTCAGGAAATTCAGAGGAAGACCAACGCCTTAGTGGATGCCTTGGCTAACCATGCAGTCGACCATCCAAATGATGCCATTGACACCTGTTGGAATGAGGTAACCTATCCTAACCTTAGGGATGAGTGTTTGTGCATTTCAAGAAGTGACCTTTCCGGTGTGCCTACAGTGGAGAATAATCTTCAAAGTACTGACATTCTATAATTCTAATGGGTTCTACAACTGACGCTTCAAGGCTTTTTATTATTCGGAGGTGGTGAGTCAGGAGTTTGTACCAAGCCGAATATTAGAAAAGATGTTATAATCAAGGCAATCCCATAAATCAGAATAAGGGGAAAGGTGGTAAGCACATGTGGAATAGTCTCTTGAGTTTTGTGTTGATTGTCCGGTGTTGCATCATATTTCATTATTGGCCGATTCATGTTCTGCTATGGAGGATTAGGGATGGCGGCCGGCCGGACGGGGTAGCATCCCATGGTCATTATTTCACAAGCTGGGCCTCTCCGCCTTATATTATGGTGCTATCTAAATTTTTTCCTCACAGATATTTACATTTCGAGGCTAAATAAAGGCTCTGGTGTTCTAGTTCCGCAACAAGTTGCATTGTCTCTTCCTCTCGTTGTGTGTTTTCCACCATGGCTGAGCGTGTTCTCCGAAGCTCTAAGGTGGCCAAAAATCTAAAGACGGCTAAGGATACTTTTCGAAACTCAGTCCCTGGCAAGGTAAAGATGATTATCCATGATCTCGAGCAGGAAACCAGTAATGCCAGATCGAGTTTAAACTGCAAAGACATTGAGGAGGAGATGGATTGGATCCCTGACCCTAGCACCCTGAGCACGAGGGCCATGCAATTTCTGCACATGCAGGAAATGGCTTGGTTCATGAAAAATCTTTTAGCTAAAGCCCTCAGTAGCCAAGGAGAGGTGGTCAAGGAGGCCTTCTAGGCCAAATCGGTGGCCTCGGCGAAAAACACAGCCTGCTTGGATAAGCTGGAAGTTTCTCTCAACTCGTTACCTAAGGAGATGAATATGTTAACCAGACGTCTTGAGGGCTTCATCGGGCTCTTCGAGCTGTACCTCCATCATGTTTTAAATGTTTCCATTGAGCTCCCGACGGATATTTCCAAAACAACTATCATATGTCTGCACCATTCGCGCACTGTGCCTCTGAGCGATGCTGGTGTGAGTCTAAGTTCTGGGGGTCCGAGTGCCACAATATAATCCTTGGCGACCTAAGAATAATAATGTAAGGGGACAATAATAACAGTATGGGGGTTACAGGGGTACAAAAATAACAATAAGGGGGGCTGCACTAACATAATAAGGCACTACACTATTAATATAGAGACTTAATAGTCTGCCACATTGCAATAAAATTAGAAATGTGAAAACTTGAAAACAATATCTAACTTGAAAACATAAAATCAAAACTGAAATAATTTCTAAATTTACCTTTCTAATACATAAAATTTGTGCATTAAAGAGTACAAATTTACCATCAAATGACATTCGAATTTAAAGAAAGTAAACAGTAAATCAAAAATATTAAGACAGTGTCTTCTCTAAGTTTTCAGATCAACATACAACACAACAAGTTAGAGGCACATTTATAAGGAATGGGTGTGAGCCAAACATTGTTACTTACAATTCTATGGTCATTGGTCTCTGTTTTGTTGGTAAAGTAGAAGACTCCCTGGAGTGGTTGAGTATAATTAAAAGTAAGGGCTGTAAGCCAAATATTTATGCTTACACCTCGCTAGTAGACAATTTCTGCAAAGTAAGCAAATTAGATGAGGCTAAAGAGATTTTCAATGAAGCTTTAATGAGCAGAATAAAGCTAACTGTAATGACCTATAATGCATTGGTCAATGGATATTTCCAGGGAGGGAAATTGGATGAATATTTCGTTCTCCTAGAAGAAATGAATGAGGACTAACTACATGCATGCAAAATTGTACAAAAGAAATACAATTGTAGGCTAAATAAAAGAGAATGGCATCAGAGAAGCTTAAGCCTTCATAATCAAATGGAAAACAAGGGCTATGAAGTATATATGAAGACAACACTTTCTTATCTTTGGTGCCCTTGTCAGATCCTTATAATGAATGGTCACATTACTTGTGGGATGATTAACTTTCCCAGTCAGTAGTCGGCTCAAGGTGATCTTGGGTTGTGTGTTTTTAAAACCATGGCTATACCTAGGCCTCCAAAATTTGATTACATCATAATATATCGCTTTTATATATGATTCAAATTCATTAGGGCCTTGGCTAGTGAGCGCCAATTGTTCTAATTGTAGTTAGCATGCATATACAATCATATGCACATAAATTTATGTTATCTATGTCCATAGTTAAGGTTTCCAGAGAGCTATTTTGATGTTATGTTGAATTTGAATAATGAAACTATAAAGATAATAAAAAATTCGCTAGTACAAAATAGGTACATGATTTACAAGAAGTCTGTTGAAAACTAGAGAACCATTAGAATAAATGGCATAGAAGTTATGTACAACTTGTCATCTAGAGTATCATCCATACCTGTCATGTGAAGAATATAGAGAATTCAGCAACATCATGATGCCTCTCTTAAATATTGGTGCAAAGGAAAAGATGATGTTAAAAGGTGTCCTGGTTGTGGGTTCACAATTGAAAAAACTGAAGGTTACAATCACATCAGTTGTAAGTGTGGTAAACATATTTTCTAGGTATTTGTAGAGTCCTTTGATAGTAGTGACAGTTGTTATAGTCATTTTCATTTTTTACATGGTGGTTACGTAGATGGTGGTTACTAAATGAAAACTCTCTTACTTTTTCTTCATTCTATGTTGAGCTGATAATGTTTATGTTTGTTACGAGTTGTGATAGATATTTTAGTACATTCATTTTTTCCCCCACACAAGCTAACATTAGGTTAGTTGTGGTAGGTTAAATAGAGGTGAAGTGACATCAAAGGATAAGAATGTTCTAGTGACGAAAGAGAGAAAGGGGTTCTTAAAACATTTGGAATTATATTGATAAAACTCAACCTTGATTGATATGGGTTGTTGAGTAAGATGGCGAAAAGTAGGCATTTTAAGTACATTATAAAGTATAAATTTCATAATTACAAGGGGTTGACTCATTACGATTCAAGAGCACACAATAATTATTCAATCGAACGATCTTTGCCACAAAATGTATGTCCCCAAATCTACCTTGCTTTGAATCTCAAGTGATTTTCTTGTTTTGTAAGACAACCTGTGAAACATTTCCCAACTTTTGATGATTTTCTTGATTTGGAATAAAACATGTGAAAAAATTCCAATATTTTGGGAATAGCTTGCAGGCCAAAAAGATAAACATTAAAAGAATCATAAATATAAAAGAAGGGGTATGCCATGGGAATCCTGTCAATAGTTACCTGATAGAGCAATATACCTATCAATATCATGTCACAATTAAAGTGGCAAGGAAAAACATGAAATTCAAAAGTCTAATAGAATCTTCTAAGGTTGCTTGAGATGATGGTCATATATCCTCTAAATTTTCCCTTACATGCATCATTAAATTATGAATATGGTGCTCAGCATGACAATTTGGTAATTAATCATTATTTGTTCCATAGTTTCCACAGCCTTGGGTATTGCTTGGGAGTACTTGTGTGCAGTGTTTTAAAACTTGTACCAAGTTGACTCGCACTACCATATCAGCTTGGCCAATGGATTGGTTGAGAGGGCCAGTACCTACTCAGCTGAGTCGGAATGTTTTGGTACCAAACCACAAGGCATGACTTGGATGGTTTGGTACCAAACCGGCCCAACTTGGCTGAGTTCGTACGTTATTGGCCAAGTCATTTTTTGATGAAATTTGGGCATGTTATGTTATGCATAGGTCATTATTTGACCTTCATTTTTGCTGTATTTTGTTGTATTCTTGTTTCTGCCAACATGCTGTAAATATGCCCAGAAAACCTGGGGTTTGAGAAGATCTATTTAGTGTTCCTATGGCATGTTTATTCTAAGGGATTTTGGGAGTTTCCTCCTCCACTGTGTTGCTGGTACAGGCATGTCAATTACATGCCACAAATTCTATTGCTGGTTGGAGGTATTCCTACCTGTTATCTTGGGTTTTAGGTTGTGCTTCAACCTATTTGGAACATTTTCCTAGCATAAGTTTGGTTGTTGGTAAGCCTGCTAATTTAGGGTATATATAGATTTGTGGGTTTATCTAGGATCAAACTTTCTGTGTGCAAGAAACGATTCGTCACATGTGTGGTTTGTTTAATGTTCCCACAAAAGATTAGTATTTCTTCTCATTGTAATTTTATTGGTGTATCTCTAGGTTTATACTCTGTAGATACTTGAAGGCCCAAGGGTAAACTTTTGAGGGATGCTATTACCTTTTTTCATTCAAAAATTATATTTTCCTAATCCTTTTTAAGGGCCCTTCCCTCTCTAGAGGCCATGTAGAGCCTCACTGATTATATATATATATATATATATATATATATATATATATATATATATATATATATATATATATATATATATATATATATGAGTAGAATTTGTAGATTTTGTCTCTAATGGTTTGGAATCATGGTTTTGAATCTTCAAATTTCAAAATATAGATTTTCATTAAAATTTAAATATTACCTGTATTTTTTTAGCAAAACAAGAAATTGAAATCAGATCAGTCTGAGTCATTCCAAGTCCTAGTTGACCCTTGACCGATTTCGAGGGTTCCTTCAGTAAGGGAGTAATTTTATTTTGTGCCATAGTTGACCCAACAGTTGGATACTTCTCCACAAGAGGGATCTTTCCTAGTGGAATCCAAATATTGTATCTTGCCTAGACTCCTATCCGCTTTTCTGGTCCAAATTGCATAGTTGACAAAGAGAGGGTTGTGATATTGATCTAACACCCTAGAAGGTAAATGTAAGACCAAGGGGACCCACAATATAGCAACCATCTATTTAGAAATCCTTTACATTTTTCTTAATAACATAAATACAAAATATTTGTGTTTTCACTTTCCTTTTTCTAGCTTGCATGAAAACTTTTATCTTTAAAAGCTAGAAATCCCTTAGGGTTTTAATTTTATATCTAATTTTTTTCTTAGGGAATTTATACCCTCTTATCTTCAACTAAATCACATTTCAAAAGGGTATTTTCAAGGTATTTTGTAGATCTAAAATTTATTCAAATATAATTTTACACAGATGCTGAAAAAAATCCATCATTCAAAGGGCATAGTCAAGTATTTATCATTAATAACCCTCTCTTTTAGTCTAACTCCGATTTCATATCTTATCATCAATTTTCTGAGGTAAAAATAGACATTTTTCCACTATTATAAAGTATATTTTATTGCTAAAATAAATTGTTGGGTTTTAATCGTAGGGGAAATCAATTGTTTTCCATTGCAAGTAGTTTCCAATTCATTAGAAACTTTATTTTTACTTGCAGATAAGTGTTGGGTTCTTTTTGTAGTTACCAACATATTTCCCAAGATTCACCACCCATGGATCTATTGATATAGTGTGTTTCCACACTTGTGGGTGGCCTACAAAGGGACTTTTGCTTGGTGGATTTCTGCATTTTTACCACTTTTACAGGTCTAAAAATCAGGACATCAACATACTCATCTACTTTCAGCCACTTATCAAAGGGTAATTCAAGGAATTCTTGGTATCTATCACTCTCCTTTGGTGTTATAATAGCTAAATTTTTAGAGGCTCGAGTTATTTTTTTCTTTCTGGTCTACGTTTTTCTGCAGCTCATTTTATTACTTTAGTTCAGTAAAATTAATAATTAACTCCTATATTCATCTTAGACATCAATACTTAACACTAGTATACTTATAGCTTGGGTGAAGTTTTTTGTGTGTAGATTAGGGAAGTATTCCATATCATTTAGTGAGTTGGCTTAAAGAGTGGGATTTGTGCCAAGGTGACATTTAGCACTTATCCCATATGGTAGCCTTACTGCCAAAAGAAGACCTTGTCAAGACTGCTAAATTGGTGGTAATGGTGAGTAGTACACACTTTGTGTTTGAATTTTAGCAAAGCAAGTTTCAAGATGGGGGTGAATTTTGTTTCCACATCAATTTAGGAAAACTAAATTACTTTAATAAGTTGTTATTCATGTCAAAAATTCTTGATTAACACAGCCATGGAAATATGGAGAATATCAAGCAAACATATCATTTTCTAGGGAAACTAAATGACTTTAATCATATGTTTTTAGTCAAAATTTTATTGATAAAGTAGAAAAATGGCACAAAGTTGTTAAGAGTGTTCCTCTCATATTGTGGAAACAAGTGGATTTCACATATAAAACACTATGATACTAGTAGGATCTATTATCACCAGTCACCACATATGGCATGAGATTCCATTGGTGATTTTTGATACAATGGATTGGTTGCAGTATGCTATATATGAATTTCTTGCTAGATTGTGGTTGCACACACCTTCATTCCTTTTTTGGATATGATTCTCACACTTGATGGTGTTTTACAACATCATGGTCAAGGGGAATGTAATATTTCCAATTAGCATATAGCCTCATAATCCAAATTTGATGTTGCTGGTGGTTTTGGGGATAAGAGGGAGTTTTTCACCTTGTCTTTTCCTTTGAAACCCCTTGACTTGAACACAAAATCATTTGTTATAACTTTTTGAAGGCCATTTGCAAGAATATTTTAGGGGTTTTAAGGAGAATTTCAAGTGATTTAATAGGATAGTTGTAATATTTTGGCCTTAAGGTGATTTTCAGCTAGCAAAATATTTATTCAACTAACAGTTCTTATTTTCTTAAAGTTCTTTATCTTAGGATATTTTCTTCAACTTCTTGGGTGCCTTGGGAGTGCCATGGATTTGTCTAGAACCAACATTGAACCATTTGAAGGCATTTAGAATGGATTTTGATGGGTATAACAGGAAAAATAGAAGCTATAGCCCATGGGTGTGGTGCGTAGCACCTAACAGTGAGATGACTAGGCTTGTATTAACAAAGAGATCCACATTCAAAACCTCTTGAGTGGGTGTAGATGAGGGCAGGTGAAACTCCTAATTTGTTTTGATTTAATAGGGATTCCCCTCATAGCATGCCCACTTAACTATAAGTTACTATAATCAGAATGTCCAAAAAAAATTGGGACTGCATTTTGATACATAAGATTTCACATTTATTTTTTTCCTCAAATTCCCATCTTTGAATTTCTAGGTCAGTTTGGTTAAGGCTTGAAATTTGCTTCAAAACCATTATAAAAAATCTTAGACACCATTGGCAATTTGGGATAAATTTAGAGGGTTCTTGGGTAAGATTTGAATGATACAATGATAATTACTCTGGGGGTATAAACTAGCTTGTATACTATGTGGCTGCACTTTCTGACAAAAATCTAGTTGTTTGTCCCAATAAGACATCTAAAATCGTGATATAGAGATGCAAAAAAAATAAGGATAGAGGCATGAAACAAAGATCGAGAGAGGCCTTGGAAATTGAGTTTAGGGAGGTTCCTTGAGGGTTATAACGTTTTGGAGATGATGCAAACTTCTCAAGTAATAAACAAACTAGTCTATGATTTTACTCATCCACCAGTTGGTGCACAAAGCACCTTAGATTCATGTTGCAAGGAAAAATAGTATCAAAAAGTCAGAGAGAAATGTAGGTATATTGTGGTATTTGTCTAATTTTCCTTAATGCCTCATAAGGGAAACGTATTCTATCAACCTATGATGTAATTGATATTTTTGGTCTAACTTTTAAAGACTCTTAACTATGAGAATTGAGAAGCTTAGCAATCCCTTTGGTAAGCTAAAAACATTGATACCATCTATGTCATATGGTTCACCGAAATTGAAACTTGACTTTTAAAATTCAACGAACCTAAATAAAATTCTTATGTTTGATTAGGTTCTTCAAACCCCATGACTGAACCTCAAGTTTAATTCATGTTGAATTTAAACTTGAAGGAAAAATTATGTTTTTTTTATCGGTTTAATCATTTTTTATAAATAAAAAGTAAAGTTTTGTTAACCCTAGATCCCTTGACTTAGAATCCTTTTTTCACTTTTTTGTTCACTCTTCACTCAACCAACTTGTCTCCATTTCCAATGTCTCTGACCCTCTTTACATTTCTACTGACCCTTGATCCTGCTAACCTTATTCGACCATGTGATTGGTTTATGAAAATTCTAGTCTTAATTCTCTTCTCTGTGGAATTCGACCCTCCATTACCATTCCCAGATCGACCATATACATTCCAGGTTGATGGTTCACTACCCACAAAGACTTATTTTATTTGTGATTTTCCACCCTTGTTTTTCTCAACCTCCAAGGGATTTGATATGGCTCACAACTCAAGTTGTGGCCTATAGTCTATGCCACATCCACAACTCAAGTTATAGCATGTAGCATGTGCCATGGCCCATGGGGTTTGTATCTAGGACCAGTCACCACTGTATTCGGACTCTATAGATAATGAAAAATGTGTATATATGAGCCTCATCGCAAACTTCATATGAATCACATCAAAAAAAATTGAATTCAAACTGAACCTAGTTGTTGTTTAACCCAACCTAATATTTGAACTATTTGACTTAGGATGCCACACATAGGTTGATAACATTAAGGCGATCTTGGATAGAAAGTGAAGGGATCAACACTGTGAATCTGTTATTAGAGGTATCAAGCTAGAGCTCAATTTTGAGTAAGAATAAACAATTAAATATGAGAGGGAAGTGTAATCGGACATATTCTTAAATGTAAACAAAATCATTTCTACAGAATGTTGGAATCTAGATAAAAAGAAGAAATAGGTCCTATAGTAAGTCTAAACATTCTCCAAAAAATAACTAGTCTGTGTAAAATCAAATAAAGGTCATTACCATTTTTTGGGTTGAAAAATTCCCCCTGAACCAACAGATGTGACAATGTCTAAATGTAGCTCCCTTCGACAATATTGTTTCCCCCACTTTCAGCCTCTATTACTCTGCTGCCTCCACAGGATATGCTTTCATTCTAAATGCTGGATAATATGGAACTAAAAAATGATTACAATGCCAATGTGTAGAATTTTCATTAACCTGTAGCAATTGCATCCACATTGTTGGAAATATTTAGCAGTAAGAATTGAATTCGGGCAATATTGTTGGAAAAAAGGCGGTAAGAATTGGTGTCAATTGATTAACTATCAATTAGTAAACTTAATTAAAAATTACTAATTAGACTATATGTTAATTTATTTATTAATTATTATTTTTTATGTTAGGTTCTTAGGGGTTAGGGGATTAGGGGATTAGGGGATTAGGGGTTAGAGGATTAAGGTTCAGGGGTTAGGCCATGAACCATGAGTTGATTTACATGTGACTCTATTGGCCTGCCATGGTGGTGTATATTAGTTGGGTCCCACCAAATTCCTCATCATATTAGACCAAGTTACAAAGAAAGGAGACATGCTTGTGAGCGGTGTGATCAAAACATGCACTAAACCCATTTCCCAACCCATATTAACAATTATTTACCAATTTTGGCTCTCACCATTCTAGATAGGTTCAAGTTTCCGCAACCTTGTTCCAAAATGAGTAACCTTGTCTATTCCACTAATCATCTTCTTTAGTGTAGGGTCCTTGCCATATATGAGCCATGAGGACTTCACCTTGTTGACCAATATCTTATAATGTTCATTCATAAAGGAGGTTTTTAAGTTATGATGAATAAATTCAATATATTGTAGGTATTGGGGGGATATAATTGGGTGTATAGATAGAGGGGGGTGGGGGGAGGGTTTAGAGGTATTAGGAAGTATACAATTAGGTATTTAATAAAAATAGGGAGCCTTAATAGGAAATATATATTAGGAGGGGGATTCAAGAAAATGATTTTGGGAGATCTTTATCAATATCTATGGAAATTGAGGGTATTATTTAAAATCCCATGAATGCATGTGCTATTTCATGAGTTTAAAAGTGAAGCTCTTGTGATATGACCAGATCAACCTACTCCTATAATTGATGTGGTTTACAATGAATGGTTATTTTCTCAAGAAGATGTTATTTGTTTCTTTATATTGTTATGTTTACAAATAATATAACTTGAATTCATCATTAAATTTATTTTTTTTTACCACCAATCCACATATTTGATCCCAAGTCTTGCCAATAAAAGTTTCTCTTATGACATTATTTTGTATTTTTTTTGGGTTTTTTAGCTATTCGAGACTTTTGGAACTTGAAACATTATTATATATATATATAGATATATTCGTTTACTAGCTATCAATGACTTGCAAAAATATCATGTTGTCTAATAAACTACAACCCAAGGGATAAGCTATCAAAGTTATTTGGGGTTTGCAAGACTAGCTTGTAGTTTTCAAATAAAACATGACTCATGGGAATATAAGATATCAAAATAATTTGAGATTCATATCTATCCCAAGCCACACCAACCCTCAACGTGGATGGATTTTTTGTGTCTCTTCCTTGAATTTTTAACCTTAACAAAATTTCAAAACAAAATCCTCAAAATCCAATCGCACTATATTTTTTTATTAATTACAACATTCTTTTAATAAAAAAGTAAAAGTAAGATATGTATATAATATTACAGTGATAATATTTATTTAGCTATATAAAAATGAAAATCACATGATATATGAGAAATTTTAACTATATATAAGTTCAAATTCAACTCATGACATTCATGTTCGTATTCAAAAAAAATGAAATATAAGAAAAAAACATCATATCTAAAATATTTGATAAAATTCGCCATGAAATTCATGTGTGTGTGCGAGCTTTCTAGTATATTCCCTTATCCATTTGGATGAAGATGATCTAGATCGATTGATTTGGTCAAAGAATTCCATTTAGGGGAATGCACAAAAAAATTGGGTTACAAGGCCTTTTTAGAATCAAATACCACACAACGATAAAGGTGGTGGTGGAAATATTTATGAAAACACTCTTTTAAACTCAAATGTAAAGTGATCTTATGGTTGACATTGAATAGTAAATTGCTAACATTGGAAAATCTACTCAAAGAGGATGGTCTGGTCCAAATCGTTATGCCTTATGCCATGTGGAGGAAAAATCCATCTCTCATACATTCATTTCATGTCCCTATATACAAAATGCTTAGATTATCACCTATTCAATATAGCTCCAATGTTTTCTCGATAGATAAAATAATCATTAAAGGAATTCACTCAAGATTGGGTATCATATTGTTCAATGCAATTTTACTAGGATTTCCCTACTATCTCGTGAACAATATTTGGTGGCGTGCAATCAGGTTGCTTTCCATAAAAAATACATACCACCTAAAGTGATGAGCACGAATATCATAGAGAAAATAGTAAATGAATTTCTGGAAAAGAAAAAAACAAAGAAGACCATGGGATTAGGGGTTAGAGGAATAATGAGGATTAGGGTTCAGGGGTTAGGAGAATAATGAGCTAGTGGTTAAGGGGTTAGGGATTGGTGGATTAGGGGTTAGGGGATTTAGGTGCATTTAGGAGTTAGGTGAATAATGAGTTATTCTTCTCTCATGGTTTATTTCCCGAGACTGTGGAAGCTTTAGAAGTACCTGGGGCTAGTACTACCAGAGTGGTGCAAGTGGAAGGGTGTTTTGGGCTTACATCCGAAGAGGAGGGGGAGGATGTCGCAGAGTTTTCATTGCTTCTAGAATTTCCCCAAAACTATCGACAAGCAGGGTTAAAAAAAAAAGGAAAATTGATTGAGAAAAAATTTGAATACCCAAATTTGGTTTTTGGATTGGACGTACAAGTAGACCGGATGATGGCGGCCATGGAGACCATACTAGT
Organism: Pinus albicaulis; assembly: GCA_034641835.2. Lineage (NCBI taxonomy): Eukaryota > Viridiplantae > Streptophyta > Pinopsida > Pinales > Pinaceae > Pinus > Pinus albicaulis. The sequence goes on from CM076576.1 coordinate 336,295,247, forward strand.
GGGAAATATAGCGCATGGAAAATTCTTCTCTTCTCAATTTATAGGTGATTGGATTAAACAATATTGGGGAGAATCTCTGGATAAGGAGGTGGAGGTGATAACTCTATCAAAGGGGTGGTTCATGATTAGGTTTGCGAACAAAGAGGCCTATATTAATGGGTCCTTGCATGCAATTGGGGTTTTGGCATTGCACTGATTCTCTTCAAGCGGTGGATGCCCATATTTGATGTGAAGTGGGAAAGAGTGGATGAGATCCTAGTTTGGGTGTGTTTGTTGGAATTACCTCGGCACTTATGGACAATGGACATTTTCAGGGCCATTGGGAATAGTATGTTCATCTTTTTGGATGTAGATATGTCATTTCAGGTTACAAAATCACGGAATGTGGCTCGTATAATGGTTCGTCTTGTTCTAAGAGAAGATCTGGTTGAAAAAATCCACTTACATCTTGACGGAAAATCTTTCTTCCAAATTATTGATTATGAGCACCTTCCTTTTCGGTGCCATAGATGTCACAAGTATGGTGATCATTTGGTCAAAGACTTCCCTCTAGGAATTAGCAGGAGGCATCGTCAAAGGGTAGTCTATAGGAATGATTATCGGGCTCAGGTAGCTGATCAATGAGAAGGTGGTAAGTAGGAATAGATGGAAGAGGTGGTGCATCAGTAGGAAGATGGGCTTATCACGATGTAAGGGATTAAGGAACATATTGAAAAATTGTATATCCCTCTTGTCGGTGAGATATTGAACCAAGCACAAGACACTCAAGCTCTAGTGGAACCTGCACCGGAATTGGTGGGTACTGTCATTCAATCCCTTCCTTCTATTCATGATACTCTTGATCTGTTATTAAATGTTATTCAATCACCCAGTCCTTCCAGGCCCCTAGTAAATGAGTCATTGTGCATAAAAAATATTTCTATAATTATTAAAATATAAACTTATAACATACCAGCTCATACTTGAACAGAACATCTGTATCAATATTATTCTTTTGTATCTTCTTTATCTTCATCTAAGTGATCTACATCTATACCAACACCTGATTCAGAAATGGTATTGAAATGATAGACCATGTCATCATCATCATCAATTATGTCATTTTCAATAATATCCTCATCAACATCATCATCAATAATTGTTGCCTCGTCTCCTACATCGAGTTCATCTTCTATATCTTCTTCATCTGTCAATGCATATTCTTGCTCATCTGCCATTACATAATCCTCTTCTTAATCAATATCATCTTCATCATCTATAGTATACTCTACTTTCCTTCCTCTTGGATCACATCTAATAGAAAATGACCATCCGTTCTCACTTGGAACCTTTGAGTAAAAGACTTGTTCACATTGGCTTGCAAAATCATAGCAATCTTTTCCTGCTTCAAACTGTGATGTTTTGACCAATATTGGAAATCCATTGTTATGTTGAATAAGAGTTATGTCATCATCACGTAGATTCATTCGTAGCCTATACCATTTGACGTCGATCAAAAATAATATGAAGGAATTAAAGTCACACTCAACTATATATCATCTAAAAACCCATAATATCTATTTTCATATTCTTGAGGATGTGTGTCACTACTTGAGAAAACATTAGAGACCTGGACTAATTGAGGCTGTCATATTCCAATTTTTGTTGTAATAAATTGTCATTTTAGGAACTCACATCTAGGAATCTTCAATTTATGTCAACATACTCCATTTGTAAATGGGAAATATGGCATGATGGAGCAAACGAACCCGCCCGAACGAGTTTCCCTAGGCACCCTCACAGTACAGCATGACCAGACCAGCCGACCTAAACTGAACCTGTTTCCTTGGGTACCATCACACGACCTAACCCAACCCAACACACCTGAATGTTGATTAAGCTAGCATGAGGGAGAAAAGGAAAGGGTTAGGGGTTAAGGGTTTCGAGGTTTAAGGTTTAGGGGTTTAAATGGGTTAGGGGTACCTAACATACCTAGCCTTGTCACTCCCTCCTTAGCACACCAAATAGAACTTGCTTACACTCCCTATCACACACTCTTATTCATGTAATTGGTTGTTCAATAAAGGAAAACAACATTGACACATGTTTTTTACCATTATTTGTAATCAAGCAAAATCCAACCAAATTATCCGACCCACCCGAACGCATTTCCTTAGGTACCCTCACTCAACCTGACCCGACCCGATCCAACTCGCCGGAACACATTTCCTTGGGCACCCTCACATGACATGACTTTAACTGACCCGCTCGAACACATTTCCTTAGGTGCCCTATCACAACCTAATATGACCTTCACAAACACATTTTCTTAGGAGCCCTCACATGACCCCACCCGAACCAACTCGGCCCACCTGAACACATTTCCTCGAGTGCCCTCACATGACACAACCCGACCAGACTCAACCCAAACCGTACGTGTTTCCTTAGGTGCCATCAAATATTGACCCGACTCGACCTGATACGCCCAAATGTCGATTAAGCTACCATGACGAGGGAGAAAATGACAAACGGGTCGCACAAACATGCACAAGGCACATGGGCGGTCACAACTTATTTTTGGATACTACCTCCCTCACAAGGTCCAACCTGAATGGTTTTTCTTTTTGTGCCCTCACACGGCATGACCTGACCTGCCTGAACGAAGGCACGAAGGAGAAAACAGAAAATGGATTTCACAAATGTGGAGTACAATGCACACGAGCATTTGAAACTTAGCATTTTTAATATGGCCACCCTCACACAACCTGACCCACCCGAACTCGTTTCCTTAGGTTCCCTCAAATGACTCGATGTGACCTAACCCATTCAAACGCATTTCCCTTGGTGCCCTCACACAACCCTCCCCGACCCGTGGCAAACACATTTCCATTTGCGCCCTCACACAACCCGACCTGAGCCGACACAGCCCAACCCGAACTGACACGGCATGGTCCAACTCATTTCCTTGGCCGCCCTTATATGGCGTGACCCAAACTGACCATCTCGAATGCATTTCCTTGAGCACACTCACATGACATGACCCGAGAAAACCCACCCAAATTCATTTTCCTAAGCACCCTTACATGACTTGACATGACCAAACTCGACTCGCTCGAACGCGTTTCCTTGGGCACCCTCACATGACACGACCCAACCCGACCCGACTGAACACATTTCCTTGTGTGGCCTCACACGATACGACTTGATCAAACCCTACTTCACCCGCCTGAATGTGTTTCCTTGGGAACCCTCACACGACCAAACACGACCCAACTTAGACGCGTTCCTTGGGCGCCCTGACATGACCCGACCTCACACGACCCAACCTGACCCGACCTCACATGACTCGAACTCACACGATCCGACCTAGCACTGCGACCTGAAATGACCCCACTCGACCCGACTGGACCTGCCCGGAAAAAATATGCAAAGTGAAGCTTGCAAAAAGGCTAAAGGGATGACATGCATGAACATAGGAGAGGATAATAGAAAGTTCGAGCAGAAGGCTAGAGAGGGAGAGCTATTGAAGGTAGAGAATGGCTAGAAGGCCAAGTCATTAAGGTTAAGAGGCCTTCACTGAGAAGTTGAATCACAAGTTTAAGACACGTATTGCAACCTGCACCGAATGATATGCTCTAGCTAAAAGGGATGTTGATCCTAAATAACTTTGCATGGTCATGGTAATTAAAGCACATGAAATTATTGGAATGCATAATATTTTTGAGACTGAGGGAGATCACATTACCATTATTCGGGCACACTATGCATGATTTAAGGGTGTTTCACTCTACTTGGAGTTGCGATGTATATTGTGCTACGTGCAAATGTTCTTGTTGCACAAGGTTTCCATGGTGGTTGCTTCCTTGGTGAAGTGATTAGGGGTGTTTTTACAATGAATGCAATCCATCATATTACCATTATGATACAAAGTCTTCACCATCAACGATGACGTGGTTATGTTCGAGGTTATACTGGTCACGTGGTACAAAAATTAAGTAACATTGAAGGCAAAATGTCATGTTGAAGTGAATTGCCAAGGTGACGTGCACGTTAGTCAGTACTACGCGAGTGACATTCATGAATCGCAACTCTTGAAAGTGTGATCTGTCACCATGTCAAAGTAGGTGGGGAGGGCCCACATTAGGCTACGATTTGTGGGGTAATCACAATACAAATATTGTAATGAAAAAATGGTAAATATTCTTCAATACACAGCACATTATATTTTGAAAAAGTTATAATAAAACTTCTAATTTATTCATCCATTAAATTTAAAGATAATTTTTTTTATATTCATTTTTAAGATTAAACATGTTATAAGTTCAAGAGAAATTAATAACAATTAAATATAACAAAATTATTATTATTTTTGTTAGCTTGACCTAGCTAACATAGTAATAGCTAACATAATAATTGTCAATTAAATCACCCTAGTAAAAAAATAACAAATATATTATTATAATCCTATAAAAATTAAAAAAAAAAAAACAACATTACAAAATATTACGCTATAAATGACAAAAACAAAATTACAAAATATAAAAATTAATAATAAAAAAACATTATAATTGTGCTACATTTACCGTCGTCCCCGTCCGACGTTAAGCCTCACTGTCGCAATATCAACGTAAATTCTAACCATCGCAGTACCAATGGTTGTCGGTAAACTGTCGCAATACCGACGGTTGTCCCCAATAGCGTCGCACTATCGACAAGTATCTCTAAACGTCGCAATAGCGACGATTCTCTCCAAATGTCGCAATCCCGACTCGTGTCTTAGAAACGTCGCAGTTTCGACCTCGTGTCCCATAACGTCAATGTTCTGACGACGTACCTAAACATTACAATATCGACGATTTCCCTATACGTTTCTATAGTGACATTTGTTGGAGAGATTTAAAAAATTGAGAAAAATTGGGTAAATTTCCGACAATATGTCAAAAGTGTTGGAACTAAAGTGTCTGAAATTTGACCAAATGTACTAGTGTGGTATGAGTGAAGGTGGAAAAACTTCTCTCATAAGTGACATACTTCATGATTATCCTCATCATGGGTGCTTATCTATCAAGAAGATGAGAAAAAGGGAAGATGGACTTGTGATGATCTTTATACCTAGGTTTAAGATATGGTTCAAAATAACTCATGTCTAGGTTTTCTTGCTTCAACCACTTTTCTCCCAAACTTGGTATTTGTGTAGCATCTGTAAAGGCACTTGTAGACAACTCAAAGGTGACCATGAAAATATTAACTTGTATTTTATGCAAGTTAATTATGAATAGTCAAGTTAGCTCAGGGTGGTTTTGTACTTGCTGCACCTTCTCACAAAAACTCAACGTACATGTTTGAAGTAGGAAACAGTAAGAGGAGATGCCATGAGTTCCCTTGTATTGAGGGGTTCAAATATGTTTATATTTCCTCCCTTGTGATCTTTCCTCCTTGGAATTTCGGACTCAACACCACTGTCTTCGCCCTCAGACATGTTAAACTCTTTTTTGAAAACCCTAGGGTTGATGTGAGAGGAGATGAAGGGAGGGTAATGAAATGGGATCTTTGCAAATGAAGGGAATGAGTGAATGAATGGAATGGATGTTGTGACAAGAAAGATGAATGGAAACCCTAAATTAATGTAATGACCCCTGATTATGACTAATTTTATTTTAAGGAGGATGAAGTAGGGATGAAACAATGATTTCAAGCTTAAAACTTAGGGTTGCTTCTAGGGTTTCATTTCCAATGATTAAGAAATCACCAAAATATCTTGAAAATGTGTTGTGGCATGCACTTACCTCTTATCAGTTCCTTACAATACTTGAGCAAAGATTTGAAGGGGTTTTGGTGTGATTTGAGTGGTTGAGTGTCTTAGAAAACCCGCGCAAAGATTAGCCGAGGACACAAACACTAAGGTAAGCGCACAATGCCGCCTGGTCTGCATGATTTCTTCACAAGGTCCTGTAGGGAAATAGCGCAGTGCTAGCTCCCATGTGCGCAGTGCCTTTAGAAAACGTGTGGAGGAAAAATGTCAAGTGCGCAACGCCAACTCCCAAGCACGTAGCGCCAAGCCAAGTGCGCAACGCCAAGACAATTTGCCTAAATTCGCTCAGGAAACTCACAAATTCTTCTCTCCTTGAAACTTCTAATGATTTGCAAGGAAAAAATGATTCATTTGAAGTGTAAAATGGGCTTTTGTAGGCTTGAGGATTTAATTTAACATTGAAAACCCACTTTCTAATGTCAGAAGTCCCTTTTTGTTTTCTCACTAACCCTTTTACACTTTTTTGCATGAAGATTTGCTGAAGTCATGAAGTTGACTTTTATTTTTCTCCTTGATGCATCACAAGTTCACTTTGATATCTTTTGGGTTTAATCACATAGTAGCATCTTCAAAATATTCTTTATTTTCCACCATAGAACTCAGCTCATCTTTTCTACCTCCTCTGGCCACTTTCTTCAAAACCCTAAGTGTTTGCAATTCTTTACTACAATTGTCAGTGTTGTCTACTAAGTTCTCTATATCCCTTCCAAGTCTATTAATTTTTGTCCAGTTCACCTCACCTTTTTCCATATTCCATCAATATTTTCTGATAGACTTTCTTCACGCTTGGCCTTGTGTGCTTCCTCCATGTCATTCTTTGGCAAGTGATCACTGCTTTGGCATTCAAATGTACTAACCAATTCATAACCCTAGTCATATTCAAGAACAAGTGTTTCCTCTTTCCCTGTTGTAATTTGTTTTCATTCAGGAGTAGATATTCCACATCATCAGTACCTTTTGCTGATAAATATTTCAACACTCCTGCAAAAGTGTTGAAATTTTTCCATTTTTCTCACTTGTAGGTTGTGAACTGAGGAGATAATCCTTCTTGGAAATTTTAGGTCCTTATTGAATAACCATGTCTTGACATTCTATTACATCTAAGCCAGATTCTAGAAAAGGAAAAACAGTGCCTAAAATATCCAAGGATGACCTTAAACGATGTAAAACCCTAATGACTTAGTGGGAGGATCCTTTGACCTGATTTTGGCTGAAATTTGGCTTGAATATTTTCAAGTGAAAATAGAGTATTGTTATAGGTTATTTTCCCAGAGGGACATGGGAGTGAGTCAACAATAGGAAACCCTGGAGGGAGGGTGGAGTTTATCGACAGGGGAAAATAGGGCAATGAAGTCTAAGGTAGTAAAGAAATATGAAAATGAGAAGTATAAGCCCATCAGGAGTCTTTTAAGAGCAACAGGGTGACTTTCAGAAGACTAACTGAAGAATAGTGAAAATAGGTTTATAAGGATAATGAAGGCAGTGAGATTTCTGAAACTCAAGATATTCAAGGAATATTGTTTTGAGAAAGCTATAACCATTCTATAGTCATCTAAAGATGGTGAAAAATACTCATGACTAATAGTGGCTTCACTTGGGGAGGGCAGCTCCTTTAGGAGGTGTAAAGAACCTCATATCTTTGATTTTGCAAATGAGATGCCTCACATGTTTGCTGATTTACTCCTGTTCTTTGAAGTTGTGATCTTACAATCTGAAAAACATGACTGCTTCAATATCAACTCTACCTACGCATCATATTTTTCTCAACATTTTCTCTTCATTTGGGTGCATTTGGATTGGAAAACCCTGAACAACATCTTTTCTTTTGAAAGAAAAAACTATCTACTTGTACCCTTATATCATCCAAAGGCTTAGATTAGACTGATGAGATATTTTATTCTCTACCTAATATACTTATCTGTCAAGGTTAAATAGTTTGATACATTTTCATTCTCTAATCTACTAACATAAATTTTAAAACATGACCAAATCAAGGTTGAGAAGATTGGTTTGTCATGAGCTGTGGCATTTTGGACAAGTTGCACACAAATTTTATTTTTGCACAAGTAAAACTAGAAACTAAGGGCTATAATATGGAATGTATCATTTATCCCTCTCTTTTATTTTTGGTTCAGATTTGAGCTTTGGGAACCAAATATATTTTCCTAAACTAGTCTAATGATAATCCAAGTTAAAATATTTTTCCAAATCATCATTTTCTAACTTATCAACAGAAATTTAAAACATGTTCAATCAACAGTAGTTTTCTCTTTCCCTCAAATATTTGGCATTTATGGCAAGTCACTACTAGCTTGTGGATATCATGGAAAAGAGTGGGCCAATCGAAACCAACTCCAAGGATTTTGTTAGTAGTGGTTTTCCAATAGAGATGACCTCCACATTCTCCTTCATGAAGCTCATGCATGATTATATCTGCATCTTCTTCAAGTAAACATTTAAGCAGGATACCAACAATTTTTTTCAAATATAAAGCTTTATCTACAATGAAAAAAATTAGAGCTTTTAGTTTCAAGAATATAGCCTTCGTTTTGGAAAAAATAGGAGGAGCATTTAGATTAAAAATCACATATAATATATCAGCATACCAGATTGAGTTCAGAAATTCTTCCTCAAAAGGTGGAGTTGGTATTTCCTCTTGTTCATCCACGGAATGTATCATGTTCATGTCCAATGCTTGAAAGTTTTCTTCCGCCATCAGTTTGGCCAGTCATTGCCCTTTGATTAGCTTGGTGGGCTTGATTTATAGATCATACCATAATATGACAGCAATCCACTTACCTCTTTTACCATCAGGATCCTGAATTAGTATGTCCTTAACAACTACATGAGGAACAAAAGAAATGACATGTGAATGCAAGATGTAAACTCTGAAATATTGTATGGATTTGATTAAGGAAAAAGCTTGTTTTTATGTAATGTTATATTTCATAGATGCATCTCTTAGTTCCTTACTGAAGAAAGCTATGGGATGTTCTTGTCCCATTATGTTATTTTGTAGCAATACTGTAGCAAATGTGTGTTCTGATGAAAATGAGAAGATGAAGAAGTCCTTGGTAAAGTCAGGGTTGATTAGAACTAGTGTTTGGGTAAGTGCTTGTTTTACCAGTTCAAAGGATTTCTTTGCTTCTATGGTCCATTTGACTCTTATTTCTCTTTTCAGCATGTTTGTAATGTTTCTTAGGAGTTCTGAAAGGTTTGGTATGAACCTTCTTAAGAAGTTGATCTTTCTAATGAAATATTGCAGCTCTTTGATCTTCCTAGGGTGACTAATCTATAGTATCCCCTCAATCCTTTTTATGTCTCTCTTTATGCCTTCTTCAGATATGATATGGCCTAAAATTTTCCCTTCTTGAAGGCCAAATAGAGTTTTATTAGGATTTAAAGATAAACCATACTTTCTACACTTTTCAAAGACCTTTCTTAAGTGAGCTAGGTGTTCTTCATAAGTTTTTTAGTAAACTGTGATGTCATCAAGGTATATCACAATGAAGTAACCTATTTCTTTGGAAAAAGAAATTTCCATGGCTCTTTGAAAGGTGGCCCCACCATTCATTAACCCAAAAGGCATTTTGGCATACATGAAGGTGCCCCAAGTTGTAGTGAAGGCAATTTTGTGCTAATCATCTGGATGTACTAGCACCTGATTATACCCTAGAAAACCATCAAGAAAAGATATTATTTTCGAGCCTACCACCCTTTACAGTATATGATCCATATTAGGTAAAGGGTAGTTGTCTTTCAGGGAGGCCTTGTTTAAATTTATGAAGTCTATGCATAGCCTAATTTCCTCCATTTTATTCCTCGCTGATACAAGGTTTGAGACCCATTCTAAGTACCTGAGTGGGACTATTACTCTAGCATCATACATTTTTTTAATTTCTTTCTTAACTAGAGGCATTAGGACAGGGTTTATCCTACACAACTTCTGCTTGACTGGTTTCTGGTTTTCCTTGAGAGGAACCTTATGCTAGATGATGTTTGTATCATAGGACTTCAAGTCTTCATAGCCCCATCCAAATACATCCTCAAATTACTTGAAAATCTCAATGTATTTCTATTTTATAAGAGCTAGCAGTGTTTTATATAGCTTTACCATTTTAGGTTCTTCCTCACTTCCTATGTTACATCCTTCTACACATGTTTCGGTGGATTCAATTTTAGGCTTCCTAGCAACATCATTGAAATCAAACAGTTCTTCTAAGGGGGCAAGTCCTCTTGGAAATAAGTCATCTTTGCATTGCAATACATCAAGGTCCATTTTTTCCAAATCTTCACACAATGCTATCTCATGAGGGTGTTCTAGAAGATTTATATCAGTAGGATAAGGTGGCGTTGTTTTGTGTGTTTATTCTTCAGCAAAGCAGTCCTCTTGATGATGTGAGTTTTGTTTTGGCATTTCAAATTCATTTTTGGATTGCAGGAAGTATTCAATATGTTTTTCACCTTCAAAAACTGGCCAATAATCTATGTTATCAGGGACTGTTGGTCTGCTTTTGACCTTTACCATGTATTGTTCATTGGCATGATGTAGTTGGAAAGTGATGGCAACAAATGCTAGTTCATTTGCAAGGTTGTTTTGAGTTCTTAAGACAGAGGTAAGTTCATATTTTTCAAATGTTTTTAGGAGATATAAGGCAACATTTCTATATTATCTTAGCCTAGGATTCTTGGTTGAATATTCTCCTTTGATTTTCCTAATTATTAACTCGGAATCTCCCTGAACATAAATCTTCTTAGCTCCTATACTTTTCAGTAGTTATAACCCTAAGGGAAGAGCTTCACACTCTGCAATATTTTTTGTGCATTGAAAATAAAGTTTGTAAGAGTGACCCTCATTATTTTTTGTATCCAAAAACCTACTCCTGAACCAGCTTTTCCATAAGAGCCATCAAAGCTCATGTTCCAAAGTGTTTCAAGTTCATATTCGCCATTATGTTGTTGTTAATGGTTGCTAGGGTTTTGGCTATTATGTTCTTCATTTTGTGTTTGGTTTGATTGTTCTGACAGGTCTTGCTCTTCCTCTTTATCAGCTACTTTTTCATTAATGTCATCTCCATTGTACAAAATGACTGAATCAAAGGTCTGAATTGATGGAATAGAGAGGGGTGTTGTTTGGCTTGTCTTGTCTTTTTACCATATATTTCATGTGAGATTCTCTGTACAGTCTTCTTTTTTCGTTAAAGACTAGAATGGTATCATATGTCATGTCAATTTGGAGAGTTCCTTGGAGTTTGGCTCCCCATGATCTAGATAAGAGCATGCCATATTTTAGGGGAATGTCAGCCACTGTAATATCCATGACTAGGCTCTTGGCTGGTATTTGTGCCAGATTGACACATAGATCTTAGATTAGGCCCATATATTTAACTCTGCTTGAATCAAAAGAGTACAAGTCTTTGTATGGTCTAGTTATTTCGAGGCCTAACCTTTCCATCACTACCTTTAGCATGAGGTTATGTGAAGCACCAAACTCTAGCATGGAATTGTGTAGGATTTTGTCATGGATGTTCAAACAGACATAGAGTGGAGGCACAACTCCTTCTTGGAACTTTCCCTCTACCCCTGGTCCAAACAACAATTTTGGCTTGTCATCAATCAGATTTAGAGTATCGGTGTCATTTCCTATGTTTAAGCCTTCAAAACTTTAGATCTATATACATATTCAGTCACTAATTCAATAAGGGTTGTGGCTATTTTTATCTTGGTGATTTCACCCTTAATACTAAATGGTGTCTATGTTATTGGTAGAGTTAGATCAGTTTTATCATACATAGTCTTTTCAGCAATTTTAACTTGCTTATTTTTATTTGAGATCTCATTTGAAGCAGTTTTTTTAGGGCCACTAGTTTATGTACTAGGGCAGATTTGGTCACCATCAAGTTGGCTGAGTTTGTTTTTTCTTTGATCAAAATTTTTAGCCATGGTGCTGGTATTTTCTGTTGTCTTTTTAGGAGTGTTTTCATGGATCTTCCTACTAGCAGTTTCTAGTTTGTTCCTCTTGGGGATATCTTGGGTTTTCTTACTTCTGAGATCATACTGCTTATGAACCTCCATGACAGCATTTTCAAACCCTAGTTTGTAATCTTCAGAATCCTCGTATGTTCTTTAAGTTTGGTTTGAGTAAAACATACCTTGTTCTTCTTTTGTGAGAAAAACAACATCCTCACTATCAGAGCCTATTAGATTCACATGGTTTTCTTCTGGCTCCTCAGTCTCTCTTTCCTCTTCATCTACATAGTTTTCTTGGAAAGAAGGTTTGATTTGTTGGTCATTTTATATTTTTCTTATCTGAGGAGGACCTCTTCTAAAGTGTTTATTTATGTTTTTATTTTGAGGATTTGCTTGATTTTCCCTAGGAAGTGCTCTTTCATTTAAGTTGATTCTCTCCATCATCCTTTCCATTGTCCTAACTAGGTTGTAAATTTTAGCATAAGATGTGGAGGCCATCGGTTCCTCTTTTTATGTAACCCTCTTCTTTTTTCTCATCCTAGCCCTTTTAGAAATTAGATTGGCTTCTACACTCACTGCTCCCCTTTGCTTGTCTTATAGGGTAAGGGGATTTCTTTCTCTTAATTGGTAAACCATTTCCAGATCAAAGCCATCTGGAAACTTTACTAGGGCTAGACCTTGTAGGGGTTTCATGTGGGGAGGGAGTGCATTATATACACTATTGAACCTATTGCAGTAGTATTGAACACTTTCCCCAACATTTCTCTTAAGGTTATCATAGTTTGATAGGATTTGAAGATGATTTTTCTTGTTCTCCCACTTGTTTATGAATGTTTGATAAAGGGAAGGGAGATCATGAATGCTATTAGGAGTTAAGTTTTTAAAGAATTTATTTGCTTCTCCCCCTAAATTTTGGGAAAACATTCTCATTTTAATAATCCCCTCTTCTATTTCTTGGTAGTCAACAACATCATTCATCTTGTATACATGTTGTTGGGTAGTTTTAGTCAGTCCCATTAAAGTGAGGGATTTTAGATTGCTAGTCTTGTGGCATAGGCAGTAAAGGTTGCAGTAGTACTAGGGGGGCATACCATGCTTCCATGATGGGAGGTAATTGAACCCGAGGAGGATTTATAAGACAAGGGTTTATGAGTGAAGGTGGAGGATGAATTGGAGTGGTTTTCACAGTGGATGTATGAGTGGGGGTAGAAGATGTACTTGGAACAACTAGCTAATATTGAGCAGATTTGGAATGAAAGGAGTCAAAGTGTTAGAGAAGCTTAAAATCAGGAGGAGTGGAAGGAGAGGCTTCTCTACTAGGACTATGTTGTGAGCTTGTAGGCTCAAGATCTATTTCGTCTATCCAACTTTGAGACTTAGTCCTGAATAAGTTTCTTTTATGATGTAAGTTAAATTGGGTATCTTGCAAGGACATAAGGTTTTCAGGAAATGAACTTGCCTTATGAATTGGTCTAACAGTAGTTGAATATTCAGTCATAGAAGTTTTTCTTAAGATTATTTCTGGGTCATCAACTATAGCAGGAGGGTTTGGGTGAGGGTGAGATCTGGTGCTAATTCTTTTTGAAGCCAGATTTCAAACCCACAACATAGAGAGGTTGAAAGTTTATAAAGGTTTTGAAAAACAAACCTGTCTGAAAGATTACTGAATTCACACAGTATGTGATTGGGTTTTATACTATTAGGATTTATTAATACATTCCCAAAGGAGTCTGTGAGGACCAATGGAATTAGCAGGCCTACTGAAAGCCAGTGGACTCACCGGGTCAATTATTCTAACTGTTTTGAAGATTTATTTGTTGTCCACCATAAAAAATTTGATACCAATATTGATATATTTTTGGGTTTTATGAGTTATTTACATAACACTAAGACTTTTGATGAGTGCCCCCAGTGGAGTTGCCTTTATGTTAGCTCCTTGTAATTTTTCAGATTGGAAAGACCAAATAGACAAGGGTAACATCAAGCCAACTTTGGAGTCCTAGGACCTAGCCTTCTTGGACTCAAAGAGGGCTCTCTCTATATTTGTATAAAAGATATTACTTGTTTGATTTAGGATGTTGATTTTATGCTAGTTAAATTGATAGGGTTTTTGTTTTGTTTTGTTTGGTTGGGTTGTTTGTCAAGAAGAACTGATAGAGTAAGATAAATTCAAACCATTGGGCTATGGGGTCTATGAAAGTCTTGAAAAGTACAACAATAAATCAAGGGTGTTTCATAGGGAAAGTTAACAAAGCCAAATGGATCTTAATAGCTTATGTGGGAGTGAAATGAACATTAAGTTGTGAATTTAGTAGGTTTAAAGGGAAATTAAGAATCATTTAACATATACTAGAACAAGAAGAATCTTTAAGATCACTATGCTTAGAAATAATCAAAGGAGAGGGTGCACCATAAACTTCTTTGACCAAACTTCACCAAGCAAAATTTGAGACAAAAATCCAACAAGCCCTGAGAACATGGAACTCCTAAATTCTTCAATCAGACTCTAAAAGACCTTCAAAGTGACTATTCAAGATGAAGTAAATGACAAGGAGAACCATAAAATTCTTTAGCCAAACCCTAATCTATAAACTTCAAATAAAATGCCTTAAAAACAATGTTTCAAGGTACACTAAAGGACAGGGCATACCATAAACTTCTTTCGCTTGACTACATTAAATAATTTTCAAGACAACAAGCTAAGTGGAACGAGAGAGCAACTAACAATTCTCCAATCAAACCTAGCGGAGGAAAACATCTAAACAATAGAAATTATACACAATTAAGGTGCCTCTCAACAACATCTCTTAATCTAAATTTTCTACTCTATCATAAGGGAAAAGATGAACAATATTGATAACATAAGGAAGAAATTACAAATTTAGGACAACATCACCATTTAACAAAGTCCATGAATCCTGTGAATGTGCTTGCTTCATTGACATTCAAACCAAGACAATTACAAAGGTCCAAAGCCAAAAACTCTCCACAACTCAAAGTCTATGAGGTTTTTATCTCAACAATCAACCAACAACCAACATGAAGCATGCATGCAGTATTTATCTGCAAAATGAGGAGGTGAAACCCTGGCTAGGTTTTTAGAGGTCATTTATTACATAGTAAATGTATTTTGACCTTTGAGACCATGAAAAGCCCAAGGCAAAAAATATCTAAACTCATTTATGGCAAAAATAACTTTTAACATAACTATTTGAGCTAATTTAGGAAATTTTTTGGCTTTAATGCTTTAAAATATCTTCTGCAATCACTCCTGGTAAGGGCGTAGCTCTAGGGTATAGGGGCGCAATGCCAGTGCAAACGTGTAATGCCAAGACTAGAGAAATAACATGTTTTGCATCTAACCTTCGGAGGCCTTCCCTATGTCCAAATGAGCTCCATGATATTGCATTGGAAATCCAGTCCTGTCTAGCTTCCATATCTTCCTTCAGTTTGAAAAATGGTGCCCATTTTCTTTGTCAGAAATCACTTCTCCCAATACTACTAAACGCGCAGCGCCAGTGCCGAAAAGAGGGAAAAAATATGATTTTTTGGTAGTTTTTGGCCTTTTTGAGGGATCAATTTTGCTCCAAATGATCTGAAATTTTCTGAGGATGATTTATTTGGCATGAGGAACATGAATATGTTGAATTTTTTCCATTTGAGAGCCCCAAAAACTAGTGTAGCACTAATGGCGTTAAGTGTTTGGCCCAATTTTCTGCAAGTGAAACTATCAAAACTTCAAAATTTACAAAAAGATCTCAAAATTGGAATTTTCTTTGCTGATCATGGTTGGGAGTCTTGGAGGGACACATCAGTAAATATATTTATCTTTTCCTTCTCCTTTTCCTCATTTAGTGCTTGAATCTTTGAATGGGCTCGTTTGAGCTTAGCCCTTGCAATATTGTTTCTCATTGCATAATGCCTTGCCACCTTCCTCTGCATGTCAGTGTCTCTTTTGGCCTTCTCTAGCTGACTCTCTAAATGATTTTTTTCCCTCTCAAGCCAAGATTACCTATCTTTGTTAATTTATATGGCAAACAACTCACTTGGAGGGAGCTTCTATGCCAACTCTACCTCTTTCTCTCATTCCCGAGCTAAAGCCTTATTCAACGCAATTTTCCTTGGTCTCTTCCTGGGAAGCTGTTCTTCCTCATCCTCACTTTCATCAAAAGTTACCAAGGTCTCATCTAGCAAATCCTTAGCTCTTCCAACCTATTTCTAAGCTCTGACGACTCTGACCTCACTGATGGCCCTCTTTGCCTCTAACTACTGATTCTCTAGCTCACAAAAGTTGATCACATTCTTTTCCCTACTAAGATTAGCTTGAAGCTCACTAATATTGGCATCCTTGATTTTGAGAAACATATTGGCAGTCCTATCCTCATGTTCAGTTTCATGTTTATCATCCTCTTCAACCATGACATTCGCTGCAACCTTTTCCTTACCTTTACCAATTTGTTTTGCTGATGAAGAAAGAATGGCCCCTTGCACCTCAACTATAGGAGACACATGCCTATAACCCCTTCGGTATGTCGAAGGAAATGGCACAATGTCACTCATTTTAGTGCCATCTGTCTCAAGCTTCTCATCACTACTTGATGCTTTGTCATCATGATATGAGGGTGAAGGTTTGTGGAAGGGTGATGTGGAAGGGTCATCATGGGGTGATTGGATGTGAGTGGATGGTGATGCATTAGTAGTGGGATGTGATGGAGAAGTAGGAATGGTAGGATGAGATGAGGAAGGGATATCTTGCTGATGATGGCCATGTGCATTAGTGAAAATCTCATGGGAAATGAAGGTATCCCATGGAATGTTCTTCTGCTGGAGCTGGTGCATAACCAACATCTTTATAACTGAATGATGGAAAAGGCTCTACATTTTCTAATTATACTCTCTCTTTTTCACCAAGTAGGCCATTTTTCAATGCTAAAAAAAAATATAATGTGGTATGTGTAGCATTCTTTCTCCAGTAAAATGCATGAAAAGACGAATATGGTATGAGTAAAGGCAGGAAACCTTCCCTCACAAGGGAAATACTTCATGATTATCCTCATCATAGGTGCATATCTATCAATAAGATGAGAAAAATGGAAGATGGACTTGTGGTGGTCTTTATACCTAGGTTTAAGTTATTGTTCAAAGTAACTCATGTCTAGGTTTGCTTGCTTGAACCGCTTTTCTCCCACACTTGGTATTCAAGTAGCATCTGCAATGGAATTGGTAAAAAACTCAAAGGTGACCCCGACAGGATTGAATTTTTTTTCATGCAAATTGATAATGAATAGCCTTGTTAGCTCCTGGTGGATTTGGACCTTCTGTACCTTCTCACAAAACTCAAATTATCCTACATGTTCTAAGGAGGAAACAATAAGAGGCGATGCCATGAGTTCCCTTGTATTGAGAGATTCAAATATATTTATCTTCCCTCCCTTGTGATCATGCCTCTTTGGTATTTGGGCCTCAACACCATTTCCACTATCTTCTCCCTCTAACATTTTAAACTTTGTTTTATAGCACCCTAGGGTTGATGTGAAAAGAGATGAAGGGAGGGTAATGAAATGGCAGCTTTGTAAATAAAGGGAACGAGTGAATGGATATAGGTGTAGAAAAAGAGGGAGGGGCTAACTAACTCAGTGACAACCCTCAAGAAATGAAATGACCCCTAATTATGACTGATTTTCTTCTAAGGAGGATGAAGTAGGGATGAAACAGTGATTCCAAGCTTAAAACTAGGTTTCTTCTAGGGTTTCATTTCCATTGATTAAAAAATCACCAAAATAGCTTGAAAATGGGTTATGGTATGCACTTAACTTTTATCAGTGCCTTAGAAGACTTGAGAAAATATTTGATGGATTTTTGATGTGATTTGAGAGGTTGGAGGTCTTAGAAACCCTCTTTGTCCAAGTGCGCAGCGCCAATAGCTGAGGGCGCAGCGCCAAGCTAAGCGCGCAACGCCAGTTCTGAGCACGCAACACCAAGGATTTCATCACAGGGTCCTATCGGGCAAGAGCGCATCGCTTTTTCAAGGGCGCACTGCCAACTCCCAGGCACATAGAACCTTCAGAAAATGCATCGAGGAAAAATTTCGAGCACGCAGCGCCAACCCCCAGGCGCACAATGCCAAGACAATTTGCCCAAATTCGCTCAGAAAACTCAAAAATTATTCTCTCCTTGAAAATTATAATTATTTTCAAGGAAATGATGATTCATTTGAAGTGTGAAATGGGATTTTATAGGCTTGAGGATTTAATTTGAATTTGAAAACCCACATTCTAATGTCACGAGTCCTTTTTTTTTCTCGCTAACCCTTTACACTTTTTTGCATGCAGATTTTCTCAAGTCATGAAGTTCACTTTTCTTTTTCTCCTTGAGGCATGACAAGTTCGCTTTGATAAATTTTCGGTTTAATCACACAGTTGCATCTTCGAAATCTTTTGTATTTTTTTCCATAGAACTCAACTCATCTTTTCTACCTCCTCTTACCACTTTCTTCAAAACCCTAAGTGTTTGCAGTTCTTCACAGTAATCATTAGTGTTGTATTATAAGTTCTCTATAGCCCTTTCAAGTTCATTAATTTTTTTTCAGTTCACCTCACCTTTTTCCATATTCCATCAATATTTTCTGATAGAATTTATTCATGCTTGGCCTTGTGTGCTTCCTCCATGTCATTTTTCTGCAAGTGATCACTGCTTTAGCATTCAAATATACTAACTAGTTCATAACCCTAGTAATCTTGAAGACCAAGTGGTTCCTCTTTGCTTGTTGTAAGTTGTTTTCATTCAGGAGTATATAGTACACATCATAAGTACCTTCTGATGATAAATATTTCAACACTCCTACAGAAGTGCTGAACTTTTTCCATTTTTCTCACTTGTAGGTTTTGAACTGAGGAGATAATCCTCCTTAGAAATTTTAGGTCCCTCTTGAATAACCATTTCTTGACATTCTAATACATCTGAGGAATATTCTGGAAAGGGAAAAGCAGTGCCTAAAATATCCAAGGGTGACAAACAATGTAAAACCCTAATGACTTAGTGGGAGGGTCCTTTGAGCTGATTTTGGCTTAAATTTGGCTTGGAGATTTTCAAGTGAAAATAGAGTATTGTTATAGGTTATTTTGCCTAAAGGGACATGGGAGTGAGTCAGCAATAGGAAACCCTAGAGGGAGGCTGGAGTTTATTGATAGGGGAAAATAGGGCAATGAAATCTAAGGTAGGAAAGAAATATGAAAATAAGAAGTATAAGCCCATAAGGAGTCATTTAAGAGCAACAAGGTGACTTTGAGAAGACTAACTAAAGAATAGTGAAAATACGTTTATAAGGATAATGAAGGAAGTGAGATTTCTGAAACTCAAGATAGTCAAGAAATTTTGTTTTCAAAAAGCTATAACCATTCTATAGACATCTAAAGATAGTGAAAAATATTGATGACTAACATAATCCAATTAAACAACTGTTGTTCAATCAAATTGAATAGTTGTTGTTCAATTTGATTTAATGGCCAAGTTTTGTGTGTTTATTTTGTTTTTGAAACCTTTTAACGACTGTTGTTAAATCCAATTAAATGAATCTTGTTCAATTGAATTGAAAAACTACTATTCAATTCAATTAAACGGTTTTGTCTTTACGTGATAATTTATGTTGTTCAAACCTTTGAAAGGCTATTTTTCAATCTAATTGAATAGTTGTTGTTCAATAAAATTGGAAAGCTACTATTCAATTCAATTGAACGACCGTGATTTTTGTATTTATTTTTATGTTCAAATATTTGAACGGATGTTGTTCAATCCAATTGAACGACTGTTTTTCAATCAAATTGAACAACTATTGTTCAATTCAATTGAACATCCATGTCTTTGTGTGATTATTTCTGCTTTTCAAACATTTTAATGGTTGTTGTTCAATCCAATTGAACAACTGTTGTTCAATCAAATTAAACAGCTACTATTCAATTCAATTGAATGGTCATGCTTTGTGTGTTTATTTTTGTTGGTCAATCCAATTGAACATATGTTATTCGATCAAATCGAACAACTAATTTTCTTATTTTCTCTTTAAGCATTTTTTTTCTTTTTTTCATGACCTATATTTTAATATCCACTCCTTTTTACACACCCTTTCCATAAAATCCATTTTGGAAGGGAATTGGCACCTGAAGAGGAGAAAAGTAGGGATACTATTAATATGGGGATCCTTTGAAACTTTGATGGAAATCTCTACTCCAAAATCTGGCATGGTTTATCTATGAAATGAAGGGATAAACATCTCCTGTTCAAACATACTATCACACAATTCATTTTCATGGTCTTATGTTGGTATATCTTTCTACACTCTCAAGTAGTAACTCTCCTTGACATGCGGGTATTGGAATAAAGAATATTAATTTTCTTGGCATTATTTTTACTTCTCACACCATCCCTAACTCTTAAGGAGTTAATGAGCCTCCCTTCATGTATAAAGACCAAGAAAATATTACATTTATATGAAAATTTTTAAGAGAGAATAGGGGGTCTCATCATGAGCCAACCTACCATGATCATAAGGGTTTAACAGGTGACATGCCCACAATGGCCACCACTGATCTGAATGTGATCGAAATATGCTTAAGTAGTTTGAGTAGTTTTTCCTTCAGTTTGATTTTTAATTGAAGAAAAATTTAATGAAAGACTACATAAACCATGAGAAAATAGATGATTTAATCACAGCAATAAATAGAGAGAATAAGAAGCAAACAATTCATTACGGAGTTCGTCCCTGGTGGGAATTTATTTACACAGAAATTAATCAGAATGAATGTGCTTGCAGGCACTTCTGGACTCTGAAAACAGAAAGTACTCTCTCTTTCCTTTCTGACGCCTATCTCTGCGCTCAATTCCGACACCTGATGGATGAGAAATGCTGCAAACAAAACTACCTATGTCCTGCTCAAACTGAACTCAGAATACCCAATGTCTTCCAATTTCCTTCATGAGGAAATTCCATGGCTTAAATAAGTCTACATAGAACCACAATTTTCCCCATTTAGCATTTGGTTGAGAAAATTTGGTGAAAAATGTTTCGAATCCTATCTTCACGTGAACCTAGAAGATAAGGTTGTTGAACTTAGAGGATAATTAAATACAAAAACCCAGATTTGGACCTTATAATAAAACTTAGCCCCAACAGTTAGGCTAACTAGGCAGAGTTTCGATCCTTCGGCATGTGAACAGGCATTATGGATGGTTTGTTTCTAGTGGTTATGGTTTCCTCCCGGTCACAGTTTGAATTATCTACCACCGCGTTCACATGTCATTTATACCCAATGGTCTCTACTCATTTACAACTATCAACATCAACAACTCTATCGCGGTCTATAGACCTATCACAACTTCTGACGCAGTCATATTCACAGTCAATGCATGCAGTTAGAATTTAGCGTTGTGGGTTTATTTATAGTTTTATAATAATGTATTTAAACCAAATTTTGTTTTAATATGAACCTTATTAAAAAGGTTTTATGGAACATAGTTTTTTTTTAATATGGTTTATCTTGGTGCTAGGATTTTAGCATAGGTTTATGGCTTATGAATTTTTCACCATAGGCTTATTATTTTATTTTAATGCGTTAGGTTGTCTGTTAATGCTAGGATTAGACTTTAGGTTTTATGATTAGGTCTTAGCACCTAGGCTTAGATGTTTAGGACTTAGATCATGTGTATAGGGTTTTACGCTTAGGTATTAGTGTTTTATATCTAGGTTAACTTTTAACCATAGACCTTTACATTATAAGGTATTTCACCATTTTTGACCAATTTTAACCCAAATTTGAATCACATGATGAGCATGCCATGAACCTGACACTAAACCATGGATGATACCTAGGGAACTAGCAGATTGGAGACTGAACCAAAAATCGGACTTCTAGAGTTGACTGGACTTCTTTGTTGAATTATATTGAATAAGATCCTCCTATATCAATCCTCTCCACTTGAAAGCTTTTGGACCACAAAAGCTTGATTTTAAGCACAAAATAAGTAAGAATACAACTCCCTCACTTTCATCTTGACTTTGATTATATAAAAACATACCTGATCGCCAACCTGAAACTGATGATCGAATTAATGCTTATCATGGCACAATTTGTACCTGACTTGAGTTAATGCTTGTCGTGGTGCAAAAAAATGTAAGGCTTGATTGTAAGCTTGATGCACATAAGTTAAATATTCATCCCACAACTTAGGATTTTTACTACAGTTACCTCGAAGAATATGTATCTTGGTCCTCTTCACCATTTATGTCTGTCCTTGAACCAAATCCATGCTGCCCCATGGTTGAAAAGGAGCTGGAAGTGGTATGTGCAAACCAATATTTTGATTGCATGGCTTTCTTGTCGAACACATTACACATCCATTTATGTACTACACAATTGTTTCATACATATGAGGCCAGTAATAATAATTTTGACTTTGTGTCGTAGTCTTTCTTAAGCCAAATTGTCCTGCAATCTGAGAAAGATGAAATTTCAAAGTAACCTGCACTTTTTCTATATGCGGTACACATAACTTACCCAGATGATATAACAACCTGTCATAAATATGATAATTGATTTCTTCTATCCGAGCATCATGAGTTAATGATTCATAATTATCTTTGAGATCATCATCAGTACTATACTGTTCTATATAACTTTCATGAACCAATGAACTATTATGTAGTACTACTGAAGAATTCAAAGATATTCTAGACATCATATTAGTTACTTCATTTGTTACACCTTCTTTTTCCTTAATTACTAAGTGAATTTGATGAATAAATCCCATCCAACTGTAGTGAGATTGTTTCAACTTAGTATATGACTAAAATTGTTGAAGCAGCTAATAATATATATGAATCACTGTTTCCATTGCATTATTACTAGAATCTGTTTTAACTTCAAATGGTTGTTGATGATCTAATAATGCTGTGAATTTTTTCTTCTTAAATGAATCAACAAATTTAAAATTGACACTTATTCCCCATGTCCCGTTTTGCTTATGAGCCAAAATTATGGGTGAACTGTATGGAGTTAAACTGTGTCGTATGAATTCCATCCTTGAAATTTGTTACTTTATTTCTTTACACTCTATAACTAGCTTGTGACACATTCCATTATTAGAGGCATCAAACATCATCTGCATCTCATGTGATATTTACCTTTTATGAAGTAGACATTCTGGTTCTTTAACTAGATCTTGAAATGAATCTACCTTTTTAACCAAATTCCCTTCATACTGAATTTCACAACCTGAATAAGTATCATTAAGATCCTTATGTTTCTCTTTTATCAACATGATTATTTATCTCTTACTTGAACTAATTAGGCACTTCATCTGATTAGCATTAACTAAATTCAAGTGATCTTTGATTTTATGTGCCCAAACGATGTATTTAATCCCATGTTTCTGGAGATGATACATATGTTCCTTCCTATAAAATACTACATCACAGTCATAGAGATAATGGCTACCTAAGAAAATTCCACAAATGAGTAACGGTATCACATCTAGCTCCACTTCATCGATATAGAGTCTCAAATTTATAATTTCTATAATTTACTAGATAGACGTTGAAGCAAAACACAACAAACTCTAACTTGAGATATTGGTAGGAGGAATTTACGATATGTCACCTCCTAAAGAGGATGAGATCTGGAGGCTACCTGGCCCTGTCCAGGCTCTGTCTAAGAGTACAATAGAACATGACAAATGACACCGAGGCTGTCCAAGAAGGGGTGTGACTAACTGCCAATTTAAACCATAGTCATACAAGTTTCTGAAAACTTAGTAAAAATTTAACTATTCATACCATAAGCATACAAAGTTGAACACAAGAATCAGTTATATCCAAGTTCATAAAATTAGACTTCATACACATATGAAAACATCATAAATAAAAGCGATATAAATAAACGTGTACCGTACACCCTGAAACGAGAGCCAAACTGGACCTGCTGCTTGGCGAGCTCCTTTGATGTCGTCTACCTCCACGCCTGAATGTGTCGTGCTCAAGCCGAATGCAGTGACTCACCGGTTAACCTCCCAGCCTACTCCTTGGGTACTCTCTTTCCCCGCGGACCCCCGAGCTGCAATGGGGTTGTACAAACAAAGGAAAATGCTAGCTAACAGAGGTGAGCCTCTCTTGGCTCAAGAGTCCCCTCTCTATAACACTCTGTCTCACCAAACTCAACTATAGCTCATAACCACTCAATTTTGACATAGTCTCCTCCATCCAACAATAGGGTAAAACCAAAAGTCCTTTTTCCCTTCCCTTTCCCTTTCTTTTATAGAATGTTTCATAGGTGACACTTGGAACTTCATGCATAAATAATTATTTTTTTTATTAACCCAAAATTTGATTATTCACCCACCCATGTGTCATCCTCTCATCAAGACTCTCCAAAATAATTTACTTAATTATTCATTTAAAATAGAAATTTTCCTCAACCCAACAAGACTTCCTATTTCTTCTCCTAGTTGTCTCTTGATTCCCCTTTTCTACTCCTTAATTTGTGTTTATTACTGCAGTTAATTGATAAGTCTCAGATTTGGTCCCCTAAACTACCTCAATTTTCATTTATGATGAATATTCTTATGTTGGGTCTTGCCACATGGAAGTTCTCAAATTTCTCAAATTTTAATTTATTAATCTTATTATAATTCACCACCCTCTTCTCTTAATGAAGTTTTTAATAAATCTTTATACTTAACTCTATGTCCCTCTTTTCCCCTTTTTGCCTAATTAAGTTACTTATATACATTATCCATTTAATATTTTGTTTTAACATGGAAAGGGTAGAGTTATCATGGTAATTAATTTATCTCTTCCTATTCCTCCCTTACCCTAAGTTTTATTCTTGATTTAATTCTTTTGGTTCTAACCTCATATGTCATTTGTTATGAATTAGTTGGATTTCATATATTGATTATATTGATTAGTTTCTTTAATGATGTCGAGGGTCGAGTTTAGTCATGCCCTTCAAGAACTTCCATTCGAAGTTCCAAGGGTGCCATGCCTAAGAATTATTTTTGATGCCAAGGGTGCCAAGTCGGTCGTGCCCTTCAAGAATTTCTCTTGAAATTCCAAGGGTGCCACACCACTTGCCCTTCAAGCATCCAGTGGTTATGAGGGGAAATTATATGTGCAACTACAGAGACCCTTATCATCTCGTATGTTGCCTGCTATAGTGATACTAATGGTGCTAGGGATCAAGGAGTCCGCCTTGATGCGCGCCCCCCAGAAATCCTCGTGAGCGAACCCAATTTGGGACCTGCCCCCACGGCATCATGATCTTCAAGGCGAAGGTGTTTCGACCTTTCCAGCCTAAGTCATGGCGGGAGTGCTAGTAGGTGAGATCAGGGACACTGTCCCACCCCTCCCATGAAGTTCCATCCAATTGTACAACCCCATCACCCATATGTGAGTCATTCGGCCAAGCAACTAACATGTTCCTGCAACCACTGACATATCATCAGAGTATATATATATATATATATCAAGTTCCAAACTGAACTTATAATTTCAAGACAAAATATTTATTCCAATCAAACCAGGTGTTGTCATCTCATCATATGCGAGTGCCTCTGGCGGTTTCCTGTAATACTCAATAATCATCAGTCACAAAGTTTCTTAGTGTTAGTCATTTTCATAACAAAATCATCAACATGACATAGTCATCCACATCATTGTTCATCGTGAACCAGAAGTAATGTAAGTAGACACATTCATCACAACTATCATCATCATAACGTCAATAGAAAATACATATCCATCAAAGCCACCATCATCCTAACACCGACTAGGAAATAAACACATCCACTAATAGTAGAGTGAAGTGTCAGTATCCTCCACCTGAGGTCCCCAAATAATAATGTGTGAGCCTTAAGGCTAAATCATTGTTAATGTCATATCAAGGTCAGAAATCTAGAGTGGGGCACTACATACACCCCCCCTTAAATTAAACTTCGTCCCGAAGTTTCAAACCATGGAAGTGGTGACATATCAATCAAAGGCATCATCATCGTAACATCAATAGAAAACATATCTATCCATAAAATCTATCATCATCATGATATCAATAGAAAACATGCATATCAATTAATGATGTCATCATCAAAGTATAGAATGTATATAACCATAAAATCTACTAATATTAGAGTCATGTGTCTGGATCCTCAACCTGAGGTCCTAAAAGAATAAAGTATGAAGGATCAATGTTCATCAACCAAAAGTGGGCACTACATTCACTCCCTCTAATAATGGAATTTACTTCCTCGAAGTCCCTTAGATTAGGAAAGGAAATGAAGACAGGGATGCATATCCTTCATATCCTCTATTAAAATCTTGTTATCCTCATTGTGCCAAGTATCCTCAATTTTTAAATCAATCAATTTCTCCCTGATTTTTGTCCATTAAGGAATATCGAAATATTTGAGGGTCATACTCCAAACATCTTCCATCTTCTTTATGGTTCCCTTTAAGTAAGTAATATAAACATCATATTTACTTTTTAACTTTGATTACCTCCCTTATATAGTGTTTAAATGGGCTTGGGTGATTATGTGTCGCATGCTTTGACAATCAAGCCCCATAATTATATTTTATCATTCTTGATGCCAATGATTTTAGGGCACACAATGTCATTCAACAATGTATAATATGTGTATGGATAAGCCTAATACATTAAATCAATATTCATTTTGTTACAAATGTGGCCTACTTGGGAACCCTTAGTTTGTATAAACACCATCCCCAAGTAAGTTAACAAAATATCTATAACTTACATATGTTTATTTTTCATATATTAACACAATTGATTTCTTATGAAATTAAAATGATCATAGTTATATATGTTTAACATCTATCACCATGAAATATCTCACAAGAGAATGTACAATTAGTGAGTGACCATTAACTCAAACCACATGTGTAATGAACCTACGTCAAGGTGCATCAATTCTTCTTGTGAATTAATCTCAACCACATCACTTACACCACTTAGGTTTAATTAATAAAATGGCTTTTAGGCTAGAAATCGTCACATAGTAGATATCCTTTTAACATGATATCATTAATATCGTTATATGATAAAGCTCCAACAAAATAAATAAAACCATACAAGTATATGATAGGCTCCAAAAACTAGCACTCAAAATCAACCTATATCAAATTAGTAATAATCCTTTTGAATTTCTTAGTTGTCACATATTTGAACCTAAGAGTATTGTAATTATCAATTTCAATGTGTCTAATCATCATTGTTTCAACAATCACCTGAGCTAAACTCCTTCATGTATCACATGCATGGCACGTCTCTACCGTGCAATTGTTGAATAATAAGCACTTGCATGTTCCCTCTTCTTCTCCCATAAAGGAATTGACATGAAAATTTAATCCCATACATTTATTCCCTGACGTGTCTATATATATGTATGTATGTATAATGTAAGTAATCTCTGAGTCATTACTGGGTTTATCAACATGTCCCTAGGTGTTCCAAATCACTTGGGATGGCTAAGCATTCCAAAAACCACTATGTCATTAACCATATTGTTTTATAGTAAAGGGATATGATCATATGAAATTGACTAACTAGGTGAAGAACCACACACATGAAAACGTACTTATGGCCTTCCTTTGGCAAAGTATTTAAAAACCCAAAATAAGAAAAGCGATAGACTATCATCCAGGATTTCTCAAGATGAAAGGATGAAACACGCTTGTTACTATTCTCGTCATTACCTTGTCCCAAATATGAAATGAAACACTAACCCTCAAGAGTTCTTGTTTAATTTCAGGTGGATGATTCATCCTAGAAGGAGTCACCTCCAAGTAATCTTTAGGTTGACACACTTTCCATCCATATTCTTAGGTCATCATACTCTATTTCCATGGGCTCTAGACTCAATAATTGTTTCAATATTATCTATTGCTATCAATCTATTGGTATTGGATTCCTGCGTGAATGACTACCTTGTTGCATTGACTCTTATCAATTATATAAAAGATCTTGATTCGCCTTCAAAGAGTGAAAATTTTTCTTGCCATAATTTAGGAAACCAACATTCTTACCAACGTAAACATCAATTTACACTCTAGTACTCATATCTCATAAGGAATCTACTACTTTAGTATTATTATTAGATAACATAACTTATTTATTAAGTATCACAGAATGTCTGATTTACTAACTTTTAAGGACACATTTAATATGCATGTACACTCCATTCTAACTTTCAGATATGCATTAGCCATGATGCAAATATATTAAATTGAAGTATGTGTTTCAATATATCACAATGTCTAACCCTAGATTTATGGATAGAGTATTATAAGACTATCCACTTTAATTTAAGTGAACCTATAATTACTTTGAAATCCATTTTTATGTTTCATTTTCTTTAAAATTTTACAATATTTATTCTATAACAATTGTTGCTCCTTGTCATTTAATTTAGAAATTAAGATATGGAAAAATTGCTTCAAAATTATAACCAATTAATAACGGTCAATACAGGCATTCAATGTTCTTGCATTGACACCATATTTAATCTCATCAGAAACTCGACATTCATGAATTACGCTCATGTGATATGGGTCATAGAGGAAAGGTTTTGAATATGTGGTGAATGTTGAGAAATGACATTTCATAAAGTGATGCATTGTGAAGGAACATGGAAAGTAGTTGACATGGACGTGATGAGGGACACATGACTAATAATGAGTGTGCCTTATCAACAAACTCATGGCATTATATACATGCAACACTCATATCTTACCATGTGACATTGAGGGTCAGTGAATGTGGCTTGGTAAAATTGTGTGGTGATTCGAAAATATGCCACCTATGATATTTCACAACCTACACAAAAGACTTTTTATCTAAAATCCCAAATATTTTATCTTTAAAACTCCAAAGGGAATTTCAATATGAGAAATACCATTTTTTTTTTTTTTTGGGTTAATCTACTTAAAACCTTGGTAAATCTACATATTTACATTTACTTCTCTCTAAATTTATGCAAATAGTTGCATAATTTGTGGTGGTTGGGCAGTAACTCTTAATAAATACCTTTTATTCACCTAAATTTAAAAGATATGCTAAATAACTCTTGGATTCACTAACCATTTAATTTACATGGCTGCTCATGATTATCATTATGTTAAACATGAAAATTGAACATTCTTTATATATACATATATATATCAAATTATTCTAATCTTAACTAATCTCTTTCAATAACTCACTATTAGCATGTTAACTTAATTTTCACAAAATTTTATACTACACCACATTGAAAGTTGTATAATAATCTATTGGGTCAATACCAAAAACTCTATCTAAATGTAAATATTTTTAAAATAGAATAAAATTGATAGAGTTTAATTCATTTTTTAAAAATATCACCAATTTATTGCTTGACCCAATCAATTTTGAAACTTATCTTATAACATCTATAATTACTTCTTTTGCTTTGCAGTAATTTTGTAGATGAAAGTCATTTAATTATTATTACTATATTTTTTTCCTGCAATTAATATTGCAAATATTATTTCAAATGTTGATTATTATAAATGTGTAATTACCTTTTTACTTTCCAGTAATTTTGTAGATAAATGTCATTCAATTATTATTATTACCACATTTTTTTTATTTTTTTTATTTTTTATCTCATTAAAGTCACCGTATTATGTGGGGAATTGAATCATATCAATGATTATTCGATTCAAACTGAACTTCGTCTGAGGAAATACAACAAAACATGAAATGGGCTGAGATTGAAGAGACACAGGTAGACAAATACCTCCATTAGAAACAATTTGTTTATAAAATTATATAAGGGAGGTTGGTAGTCAAAAACCAAAACGAGAAAAACAAAGATCCAATTCTGGAAATCTAATTAGCGTTTTATGCCATGTATGCGGCTTAATTTTAACCAAGTTACAGCATGAACAAAGTTTTGGGCAATAACGGATAAAATGCAATATGAACCAATAGATAAATCAATATAAGGTAAACGTTTCAAGTACAATTACTATAGAGATCAAATAGATATTGCACATAGACTAGATTAACCAGTCAAACCAGAAAAAGGGCAGATATTATGCACAAGACTTGGATCAAGGCATCCGAAATATGGAGTAGGCATACAGTACATAAATCAAGCATTAATGAAGTCTCAATCGAGGCCATGTTCTACATATTGAAGGACAGGTGACCAATTAAAGCAGTGAGCTTAATTTTAACCACTTATTAGTAAACTATTCAAGAACAAGTGGATTACAATGAGTAGTCATAATGTAAAATTTTATGATAAAGATATTTGATATATTTAAACACTGAAGAGAATGTAAGAGATAGCATGATCCAAACAGAGCATTTGGCAGTGCTTGAATGGTGAAACCAATCCTCTACTACTAATCTTGCAATCAATAAAAAAAAATTATACTGTGCTATATGTACAGTGCATATGCCATCAATGTGCACTGCATAATCTCGATAACATGAACCATCAACTAACAATGGAGCCTTGACTGTCCTACATCAGTTCCTGGCCTATTAAAATCACAATGCAAAATCAACAGATCCTATACCTATTATATAGTTCTATGACCTAAGCATAGTCACTATTATTCTTTCCTAATGAAAGTGATATTTGATTAACCAGTCATTGAAGATTCTGAAAAATACAAAGATCATTACCTGAATGCTTAAATTTTTCAAAATGAAAGCCCTTCATAAAGAGCCTAGTTATCAACGGGTTGTTTCAAAAATGATAACAAGGATGACAGGATATTCTCAGGGTCAAGGAACAAACAACAGAACCCACAAAGTTATATTGAATCATTAAATACTAAAAGTAAATCAATGAAAAGTTGCATTATGCACACACCAAATAATATTTAAGTTATTCTTTTACTAAAACGCAAGTTAGCACAGACATAAATTAATAGAACTTCAATTGATTCAGCATCGCATTATTTAGTCTGCAATGTCCAGGCCCTCTCAAATGTGATGAAAATACTACAGAACGGACTTTAAGACAAAAACGTGCAAAGAAAGAGATGAGGTCCAACAATACTTCTGAACGCTCCAAACAATAATTTTAAGAAGACGTAGTGATTGGAATAAAGGGGCGCCTGTTAATTTTGCCTAGAACTTCAGAGCATGAGAACAGAACTCGTAGTTGGAACAAAACAATGGACCTGGCATAGAAGGGCATCAAGGAGTTTAACGGCCGCTGAGTGTTACTTGAGCTCGAAATTTAGGGGAGATTTACCAGAATAAGAATGAAGATGTGTGCTGCAAAGAAGCCATGTCCGAGTTCAATGCAATAATACGGGCATTGATTTCAGGGATTCACTTTCTACAGTTTATTGCTGGAATTTTTTTTATTTTATTTTTTTTCCAGAAATCGAAATTCTATAAATTTTCCCAAGATTCAAATAGGATAAAAGTGCAAATTATCTTACTTTCCATGTAATTAAAAGGTCGATATAGACGTCCAAATGTCACAATGATCAATGTATTTTTTATTTTTTAAATAATAATTTGACATCTCTGTTTTCACAAAGTTTTCACATTCTCTGTTTTTGAAATCAATTGAAATCTCTGTTAAAAATTAATTCCAAATTTTAATTTATTAATTCAAGGAAGGTAAGGTTAGCCTACCAATGAATCGAATACTAGTGATTCTGGAAAAACCCTGTTGTGAAAAAAATTAACACCCTTTAGCTTCCTTTGTGATCCTTGCAACTTGTAAACCCTCTCTGCTTTTGACCATGAAATGCCTCTGTTCTTGACCACGAATTTCCTGGGTTTGATGCCCCTTCGTTTGAGAAGGCAATTCTTGAATTTGATACACCTGGGTTCGATAATTCTAGGTTTGATACGCCTCTGTACATCGAAATTAGTTAAGAATGTTTTCAAAATAGCCATTACAGGATTTTAAATTTTGCCACACTTCCCCATTTATTGATTTTGATGCTAAATTTCAAAACTAACTCGAATTGAATAATGTTGAGTTCAACTAGTGAACAAAATGGATTCGAATTCTTCCCTAGATTCGCTGATTAAACTCTGAGTTTACACAGACTTCTCTGCCTGTTGAAAACCAACATTTTGGCATATGTTTCGTGATTTGGTTCATAATTGAGTTTGAGAGGAAAACGAGATTGTTATCACGACATTTCTGGGATTGAATCTTACCTGGAAATATACCACTGCTAGTAAACAATGCCTCCTTACGAAACATGCCGTTTATTCTTTAATTACCGGGATTTTTTTTTTTGAGTGAGAGATCGCCAATTTGTGCTTTTACGAGCTCTAGTCCAAACGTTTTCCAACTTGCAAATGATTCCAACTTAGTCCTGGATGTTTCCCCAACTTATGGCTCAAATGTTTCTCTTCTGTAGCTCGTATTTCTCAACACTGCAGGCTCGTATTTCTCCTGGATGTTGAACTTTTAGATCTGAGTGTTGATCTAAATCTAAAGGGAATGCCACAGGGATGCAGAAAGACTAGTCCTGAAAATTTAGGGGAATACAATGGGCAAGTGGTGCTAATGGAGCAGAAAGGGCATGACTGTGTTCGCATATGGAAGTTGAATGAGGAAGAAGAATGGTGTGATGTAAAAATAATTGTTTGGCAAAACGCAGCATTCCACTATTTGATTTAGTGGCAGATAATAGCAGTGGGTTGATAATGGTAATGTATCGGAAAATGAATATATTGATATATGACTGGAAGGGGAATTCGATAGTTTGGCGAATGAGATTGCGAACCCTATGATTTACTATACATTGGTACAATCTACTGATATGATCTTAGTGACTGGAAATTGAACTTTTCTTTCGCATAGGGTGTAAATGAAAATTCTGATTCTACATTTCAAACTTTCAGAATATGAACATGAACTACTATCAGTGCTCACTAATGGCCAAAAGAATGTTAATGTGACTAGAGTATTCCTCTTTCACATAGCAGAAAACAGGGGTGCTTAGCACATCTCCTAAAACAGTTACAAATCTAGAAGGACAACAATGCAAAAAAAACAGAAAAAAGAAAGAAGGGTTTGTGCAATGTATAAGATAATAATGAAGAGGAATAGGAACAAATTTGATAGATTCTTGGTCAATAACTCTTGTAAATAGGAAAGCAAATTCTATATATAGTATATTTAAGATACATACGTCAATCTTACTATTATTAACTAGAACCTTAGTTGGTTTCTTCAAATTTTTATATGAGGGCTAGTTTCTCCATCATAATTATTAAGGATTTCTAAGTCTACAAAGACTACCAAACTCATGGCTCCAAAAATTTACAAGGAACCTTAATACTTTATGGGCCTATAAGTCCTAGAGGTGGAACCTTTGCTCTGATACCAAGTGTAGAGTCTCAAATCTATAATTTACTAGATGAACGCTAGGCTTAAACACAACGAACTCTAACCAGAGATTGACTGGGAGGGCATTTACTAGATATGTCACCTCCTAAAGAGGATGAGATCTGGAGGCTACCTGGCCCTGTCCACGCTCTGTCTAAGACTACAATAGAACATGACAAATGACACCGAGGCTGTCCAAGAAGGGGTGTGACTAACTGCCAATTTAAACCATAGTCATACAAGTTTCTGAAAACTTAGTAAAAAATTAACTATTCATACCATAAGCATACAAAGCTGAACACAAGAATTTGCATCAATTATATCCAAGTTCATAAAATTAGACTTCATACACATATGAAAACATCATAAATAAAAGCGATATAAATAAATGTGTACCGTACACCTTGAAACGGGAGCCAAACTGGACCTGCTACTTGGCGAGCTCCTTTGATGTCGTCTACCTCCACGCTTGAATGTGTCGTGCTCAAGCCGAATTCAGTGACTCACCGGTTAACCTCCCAACCTACTCCTTGGGTACTCTCCTTCCCCGCAGACCCCCGAGCTGCAATGGGGTTGTACAACAAAGGAAAATGCTAGCTGATAGAGGTGAGCCTCTCTTGGCTCAAGAGTCCCCTCTCTATAACACTCTATTTCACCAAACTCAACTATAGCTCATAACCACTCAAATTTGACATCATCTCCTCCATTCAACCATAGGATAAAACCCCACCAAAAAGTCCTTTTCCCTTCCCTTTCCCTTTCTTTTATAGAATGTTTCATAGGTGACACTTGGAACTTCATGCATAAATAATTATTTTTTTATTCACCCAAAATTTGATTATTCACCCACCCATGTGTCATCCTCTCATCAAGACTCTCCAAAATAATTTACTTAATTATTCATTTAAAGTAGTAATTTTCCCCAACCCAACAAGACTTCCTATTTCTTCTCCTAGTTGTCTCTTGATTCCCCTTTTCTACTCCTTAATTTGTGTTTATTACTACAGTTAATTGATAAGTCTCAGATTTGGTCCCCTTAACTACCTCAATTTGCATTTATGATTAATATTCTTATGTTGGCTCTTGCCACATGGAAGTTCTCTAATTTCTCAAATTTTAATTTATTAATCTTATTATAATTCACCACCCTCTTCTCTTAATGAAGTTTTTAATAAATCTTTATACTTAACTCTATGTCCCTCTTTTCCCCTTTTTGCCTAATTAAGTTACTTATATACATTATCCATTTAATATTTTGTTTTATCATGGAAATGGTAGAGTTATCATGGTAATTAATTTATCTCTTCCTATTCCTCCCTTACCCTAAGTTTTATTCTTGATTTAATTCTTTTGGTTCTAACCTCATATATTATTTGTTATGAATTAGTTGGATTTCAAATATTGATTATATTTATTAGTTATTTAATGATGTCAATGGTCGAGTTTAGTCATGCCCTTCAAGAACTTCCATTCGAAGTTCCAAGGGTGCCATGCCTAAGAATTTATTTTTGATGCCAAGGGTGCCAAGTCGGTCGTGCCCTTCAAGAATTTCTCTTGAAATTCCAAGGGTGCCACACCACTTGCCCTTCAAGCATCCAGTGGTTATGAGGGGAAATTATATGTGCAACTACAGAGACCCTTATCATCTCGTATGTTGCCTGCTATAGTGAGACTAATGGTGCTGGGGATCAAGGAGTTCGCCTTGATGCGCGCCCCCCAGAAATCCTCGTGAGCGAACCCGATTTGGGACCTGCCCCCACGACATCATGATCTTCAAGGCGAAGGTGTTTCGACCTTTCCAGCCTAAGTCATGGCGGGAGTGCTAGTAGGTGAGATCAGGGACACTGTCCCACCCCTCCCATGAAGTTCCATCCAATTGTACAACCCCATCACCCATATGTGAGTCATTCGGCGAAGCAACTAACATGTTCCTGCAACCACTGACATATCATCAGAGTATATATATATATATATATATATCAAGTTCCAAACTGAACTTATAATTTCAAGAAAAATATTTATTCCAATCAAACCAGATGTTTTCAGCTCATCATATGCGAGTGCCTCTGGCGGTTTCCTGTAATACTCAATAATCATCAGTCACCAAGTTTCTTAGTGTTAGTCATTTCATAAAAAAAATCATCAACATGACATAGTCATCCACATCATTGTTCATCGTGAACCAGAAGTAATGTATGTAGACACATTCATCACAACTATCATCATCATAACGTCAATAGAAAATACATATCCATCAAAGCCACCATCATCCTGACATCGACTAGGAAATAACACATCCACTAATAGTAGAGTGAAGTGTCAGTATCCTCCACCTGAGGTCCCCAAATAATAATGTGTGAGCCTTAAGGCTAAATCATTGTAAATGTCATATCAAGGTCAGAAATCTAGAGTGGGGCACTACAATCGATATAGTTAGCTATGATTGCAAATTTTAACTGACACTTTTTGGTAACATTAATCTGAGTTTGTTCCTTTAACTATCCTAAAGGATGTGGTTTTGGATGATTATGTGTTTTCAAACCCAATTGTTTAACCAATGACTCAGAAATCAAATTTTCTTGTGATCCTATATTGAACAATGTGTCTATCTTAGTATGCTTTGAAGTCACCCATATATGAAATAACTCGATTCTTTTATCTTCATTAAATTGTTTGATGTTTGAAGAAGAAAAAGTACTAGCTTCAGAATTTTTACCTGTTGTAACAATAGAAGTGTTTTTTTCCTTATCACCTGAATCGGATCCCAAGTCCAAGCCTTGTTGGATTGTTGTTTCAGCCTTCTTTTCACCCTTATTCGTTTGGAACTTTTTTGGCTTCAATTCTGGATGAAGTTTCCAATTCCTAGCTTCATCATGGCCAATCCTCTGGCAGTGAGTACAAGTAGGTATTTAATCTTCCTTCTGAGCTGTCACAGTCTTATTTCCCTTTGAATTGCCCTTCATTTTGTTTTCTTGAGTTTCTATATTCTTGGTTGCCTTTGGTGTAAACTTGAATGGTCTACCACCTGATTCGACATGAATAGCTTGAACACAAAATTCATCAAAATCATTAGTATTGAACATTAATAATGTATGTTGCAAATATGAATGCAAACTTCCAATATAATTCAACAAAGTTTCTTTTGTGTCCAAAGAAATACCAAGTGCTAACACTTTCTTTCTGAATTCCTGTGTGAAATCTTGATCATTTTGTCCCTTACCTTGTCGCAAGTACTACCAATCAATTACAGCTTGTTATGTGTGACCCAATGGATAGAATTGTTTATTTAGAGCTGTTATAAACTTATTCCATGAGGTGATAACATTTACTTTACACTTTAAATCTATCTGTGTCTTACTTTCCCACCAGATCAAAGCACTACCCCCCATTCTATGAGTAGCTAATTGGATCTTTGTCTTATCATCAGTAATATTTTGAATACGACAATAGACTTCTAGCTGTTTTACCTAATTATCTAATTTCTCAGGCTTTATTTCACTATCATACACAGGTAATTCAAACTTAACATCAAGTTTCAAAAGTGGAATCTTAGGTTTCTTTTATTTTTCTGATTGAGAAGTAGAAGTAGAAGAGGAAGAAGAAGATGATGGAGATGATGGAGGAGAAGGAGATTTATCTGCCTTGCCTTTACCCTTTTCTTTTTTTGATGCCTTC
This sequence comes from Pinus albicaulis, assembly GCA_034641835.2. Taxonomy (NCBI): domain Eukaryota; kingdom Viridiplantae; phylum Streptophyta; class Pinopsida; order Pinales; family Pinaceae; genus Pinus; species Pinus albicaulis. The sequence continues at coordinate 336,332,091 of CM076576.1, forward strand.
GATGATGAGGTTGCATCTCTCATCTTCTTGTATTCCTATAATTCCTCCAACATTTTCTAGATGTTTAGAAACATCTGATGGATTTGATTCTCATCCATGGGTTTTGATTCAGTAGTTTCAGGAGTCTCAACAGTCTCAGTCCCTGTCATCGTTGATTGATGAACGACTTATCACTTTCTGATCTCTATATCGAATTCCATGAACTCGCCTTTTCCACGTTGCAATCCCAACCTAGTTAACATCCACTGAAAAACAAAATACAAAGCACAATTAGCTCTGTTACCAAAATGATCTAAATGTGATCGAAATATGCTTAAGTAGTTTGATTAGTTTGTCCCTTAGATTGATTTTTAACTAAAGAAAACTATACTGAAAGACGACATAAACAAGCAACAAATAAATAATTAAATCACAACAATAAAGAGAGAGAAGAAGAGAAAAATAGTTTATTACGGAGTTCATCCCTGGTGCACTAAATCTCCGGGTCTGCTTTCAAGTGGGCATCCGTTTTTATTAGGATTGATCTTGAGGAATTTCTTTACACATAAATGAATCAGAATGAATGTGCTCACAGGCACTTCTGGACACTGCAAACAGAAAGTACTCTCTCTCTCCTTTTCAATGCCTGTTACACGATTTTTTGGTCATCTAATCCATTGTTATTAGATGGACCCAAGTACACCAAGTAAGACCAATTTTACCCCAAGTAAAATTGCATTCACTATGAAAAATAACTTAGTAAACCACCTTTATTAAGTTGTTTATGGTCTAAACAGGAAACCCCATGGGGAAACATTAAATAAATCCATATTTGTTTGATCTTCCTCAAGGAATAATTAGTTAAATAGTAGTTTAATTAATATTCCTGGTTATATTTAACCCAAATCAAGGAAATTAATTAGATAAATCATTATCTATCTTATTATTTTCTAAGAATAATTATTTAAACATTTCTTAAATAATATTCTTTGTTAAATATGACTAAATCTGCCTTAAATAATTAAATAAATCATTATTTATTTGGTTATTACTCAACCATATCCTTAAAATGATAAATAAATAATTTATTTATTTATTATTTTTTAACCACATCCTTAAAATGATAAATAAATCATTCATTTATTTATTGTTACTTAATCACATCCTTAAAATGATAAATAAATCATTTATTTATTTATTATTTACAAATAAGGGGATTTCACTCAAGTCAAATTCCTTTTCCCTCCAACAAATATAATAAAATATTCCATAAAAGTTGGATCTTGATTTGGTTAATAATATTTTAATTATGCACCAATACCTAGACTAACTCAATATTTTGCTATAAATAGAAGGGTTTTCCCATTCATTTGTCACCTTTTGTTGCCTAAAGATCACTCTGGATCTCAACTCTTGGTCTGGCTATTGATCCACTATCATAGCCATATTTTTCCACTTTTGTTTGGGTTTTCTACACCATCAAGAGAGAGGAATTCTAAATTTGAAGTGTTGAGGACATACAAGAACCCATCCCATTGAGGAGAACAGGGGACACCCTCTTATGTTTTCCTCCCAGGTTCCTTTAATAAAAATTTGATTGGATATATTCTTGTCTTGTCTATTGGATATATGGAGTAATTATTGTTTTTTCTACTGTTTAATGTCTTCTAATGCATAAATCTAGATTTTTGTAGCATTTGTTTTGATCATCTAACTGCAGATCTGAAGGTATTAGCATTCAATTCTGCTATTAGGATTTTTTGTTATATGCAACTAAAGTGGTATTTTTTCGTACACTTTGAATCAAGATTCATACTAGCAACGCCTATCTCTACACTCAATTCTGACACCCAATGGCTGAGCAATGCTGCAAACAAAAATTCCTATGTCCTACTGAAACTGAACTCAAAATACCCAATGTCTTTCAATGTCCTTGATGAGGAAATGCCATGTCTTAAATAAGTCTACATTGAACCACCATTTTCCCCATTTAGCATTTGGTTGAGCAAATTTGGTGAAAAATGTTTCGAATCCTATCTTCACATGAACCTAGGAGATAAGGTTGTTGACCTTAGTGCACAATTAAATACAAAAACCCAAATTTGGACCTTATAATAAAAATTAGCCCCAAGAGTTAGGCTAACTGAGCAGAGCTTCGATCGTTCGGCATGTGAACAAGCATTATGGACGGTTTTTTTTCGGCAGTTATGGTTTCCTGACAGTCATGGTTTGAATTATCCGCCACCATGTTCACATGTCATTTATACCTAGTTGTCTCTGCACATTTACAACTGTTGACATCAACAACTCCACTGTGGTCTATAGATCTGTCACAACTTCCAACGCGGTCTTCTTCACATTCAATGCATGTGGTTAGACTTTAGCATTGTGGGTTTATTTATAGTTTTATTATAATGTATTTCAACCAACTTTTGTTTTAATCTGAACCTTATTAAAAAGGTTTTATGGAACATATTTTTTTTTTAATATGGTTTATATTGGCGCAAGGATTTTAGCATAGGTTTAGGGCTTAGGAATTTTTCACCATAGGCTTATTATTTAAGTTTAATGTGCTAGGTTATCTCTTAATGCTAGGATTAGACTTTACGTTTTATGATTAGGTCTTAGCACCTAGGCTTAGATGTTTAGGACTTAGATCATGTGTATAGGGTTTTAGGCTTAGGTATTAGGGTTTTAGATATAGGTTAGCTTTTAACCATAGACATTTAAATTTTAAGGTATTCACCTTTTTCGACCAATTTTAACCCAAATTTGAATCACATGATGACCATGCCATGAACCTAACACAAAACCATGGATGATACTGATGGAACTAATGGATTGGATACTGAATCGAACATCGGACTTCTGGAGTTGACTGGACTTCTCTGCTGAAATATATTGAACAAGATCCTCCTGGATCAACCACACTAAGGTAATGACCTTCTCGAAAATCCAAACTTCTTGAAAGATAGGAGGTCTCATCACGATCCGCCCTGATCACTCTATTACAATCCCAATGAGTGGCATTGTGACCATCTAGCCACAACACCAGCACACTGGTATCTCCATAAAACAAACAAAATGCCTACTTTAAAAAAAAAATAGTGTCTATATGAAAACTTTTAAGAGAGAATAGGGGGTTTCATCACGAGCCAGCCTACCATGATCGTAAGTGTTTAACAGGTTACATTCCCACAATGGCCAACACACCAAGGTAGTGACCTTCTCGATAGCTCAAACTTCTTGAAGGACGGGGGTATCATCACGAGCCAGACTGATCACTCAATTACAACCCAAGTGAGTGGCACTTTGATTATCTAGCTACAACACTAGCACAATGATCTCCCCATAAAATAAGAAAGATGTCTACTTTTACATAGAGGATTCTAGCTCATTTTTGAGTTAAAATAGCAAACATGTCGAGGCTATGAACACCTGCTAGAAGCAGTGGCTCCACTTCTAGTATGGAATTATTTCTCTAACAATAGCCAATTACTTTTATATATTCCTTATTTCCTATTAATCCATTCCCAAGATAAACACACTACTTGAATAAGTGTTATCACTATCTACCCACATAATTATCTATGCTTGAATGAATGAATTATATTTTCATGTTTTAATTAAGGGATGGAAAAACCAATCATAATCTATCACTATCACACTTCCATCATGCTACACTGTCAAAATAGGACATCCTGTCATAATAATTGCTATCCCTCTTTTCTCCCCTTCTTCGGTTATTTCCACCTGATGTGGAGTTATGATGATTACTGATTTATGACCTTTACCTCACATGCATTCATGATTGTTGCAATATTTCCTCTTTTCATGAACTCCAAGGCACAGACACCCTTCTCTTGTACAATTGTGATTAATGATCTCAGACCTTCGCCTCAAATGCATTCATGATTACTGCAATCTCTCTTGTACTTAAGGACGTGGACGCCCTTATCCCAAGGGAGGGGGTGAAAATATCCATAATTAATAAGCATGTGAATTCCCCACATAACTCCCTTTTGATACACTGATCAGACTAAGAGATAATTGTATTTACAATATGAGATTCCATTTTTATAATATATGTGAAAAAAAGCATGCATTATTTTGTTTAACGAACAAGGCTGAAAAAAAACACAGATGGAAGCATAAACCAGTTTAGACAACACACTATCCATGGGGGGGAATTCTCTCTGCAATGAACCCACAAACTTCCAAGTCTCAGAATGAACCCGCACCATTCTCCAAAAAGTTGGCTGGATTCCAATCCACAAAGACTTAAGGGTTTTAACACAGAGATAGAAGTTGAGTTTCTGTGGAACCTATGGGAAGGGCACACCACAGTCAGAGGAAGAATCATATCAGTGGTCGATTAAACCATCACTGAGGTCTTTGGACAATCGACAGAGGGAGAAAGATGGACTGAAAAACATGTCTTTTTACAAGAAGCAATGTTAGTGTACCAAGACCTAGGTGAACCATTAGAACGAAAAGGGAATGGGATTAACCAGGGAAAATTTTAGGGGCTAATATTCACAGGTGAGCTAATTTTATATAATTTTTCCAAAAAAAATATTCGTAAATTTCCATTTTTTCTAAAAGTAATTTGTCCATGTTTTATAGTATAAAAATATTTTACCTTAAAAATCTCCAAGATATTATATATACTAATAAAATATAATCATAAATTTATATATTTTAATAAAAATATCATCAAACATTTTATAAATTTTCTATTAGATATTACTAATATTTTCCAAGGTTTTTGAGCTTTTAAATGGATATCCATCCTTCAAATTTTCCCTAGGATTAACCCTGCGTATTTACAGTAGCCTTGGCAAGAATTGACAGTGTTCATACAAAGATACATCACATGCGATGGATGCCAGGATGTGGCAAAGTCTCGCCAACTTAAACTATTAGCTCTTCTCAAGCCAAAAGTTTTAGTTAATCTGCCTTTTTTCTTGAATTCTATATTGCATAATATTGTTGTTCGAATTAGAAAATCCAAAAATCCCCAAGTAGTCATCAGCCACCATGGCTTGATTAAATTAATCATCAACATCAGATAACTTGGGATAGCTTCGTTAATCATGCCCTTCCTGCCCCTGAGGGAAACCCTGTCAGAATAGAGATTGAACTTGCCAAAATAACCATACCCGGGAGAGCAAGAGGGAAAAGGACCCATGTGTCGACCATAGAACCATGGAAATGGAGACGGTCTCAAAAGGCTGCAATTACGACAAGGCACCTCTGAATTACGAGATGAGGCGGGACCATCCCATACACCACCTTCAAGCCCTCAAAATATATCCCTACAAGACTATGAAGAAGAAATGGCTCAAGTTCTATAGCAAATGAGAGCATATCGTGAAATTGGAAGCCCATATGAACAATATGAGGGGCAGGGGAACCTATTGAACGAGTCTGCCACTGCCAACAGCTCTGCCCACACTGAAATCTTACCTCACCATGAAGAATTGTAGGCTTCAAGGGTTTTAACCCCCTTTTATAATGAATGGATGAGTAGAGAAGACCGGATAGAAGGAATAGTTGAATCTAGAAACTCACCAGGAGACACTGTTCTATTAGAACAAAATACAAGCATTGAAACAGACCCCCTAATGCCTGAAGGAAATGCTATTTCACCCAGCCAGGATGTTAATGTTGAAATTAACTCTTGGATGCTTGAAGAAAACATGATTGTTGATAACCTTAGAACTGGCACAACCATTTCCGAAACAAAAGCCACTGCTCCTCCTTCTCCTACCAAAACTGCGCCAAAAGAAAAATCAGATGAGATCAAGTTCAGTAAAATTAGCATGAAGTGTAATAAATTGATAAAAATGATAAACTATCTAAGGAAATAGTTGAAAGAATAAAACAAGGCTCAGAATCCTAAGAAGAAATTGGCTACCATGGGAACCAAAACAGATTTTTTTGCCGAATTTGTATAGATTAACCTAATGGACAAAGCTGAAGGCTTTGTACAGAACAATTTAATAGATACCACTGAAGTTTCTGTATAGACTGGGTTAATAAATAAGGTTGAATCCTCTATACAAATAGAGTTTCTACACACCTTCGAAGCCTCTGTACAGACCAATATAGAACTTATAGAAGATAAGGCGACTCAAACAGAAGTGATACCTGCCTAAACTCCCCTAGTAGAAAAGGCTGCCAATCAGAAGTTGCACAAGGAATTAATTAAAGCCCAACATAAATTGGCCCAGTGTATAAAGGAAGTAGTACCCTTACAGTAACATCAGACACTATTGAAATGGTTTAAAGACCCTTTTGCAACTGAGGATGAAACATTTTCCCAACTCAGGGAAGAAAGGACAAAAGTAAAGAAAGAACAGGAGCAAGTGGAACAAGCTAAATAGAAAACCAGTATGGCTTTCTCTCTTTACTCAGATGTATTAACTTGCAGGGCACCAACCACTAACTATGCTTTATTCTTAGTGGAATGGTATTTATTGTTGAAACTCAAGGTTGTCAGGGCATGGAAGCCCACCAATTTTAAAAACATTGAGGAATTTTTCTAGTGTTGCAATGAGCAGGATGAGCAGTTACAACATCTTTTGTGTGATTTATATTTCTACAATTTCTTTCTAGAGGAGGACAGGGACAGTAATCCAAACCCCTTCATAGGGGATGTTCAGTTCCAGGCCTTCCTATATTTTTCTAAAAACCAAACTCAATGGGAAAATTCCTACAACACATTTCAGAAAAGAGAGCATGGCCTAGACCTACAGGTCAGAGGGGAACCTACTAAACCCCTGTACCTGTTTACCCAACATAATAAATTCATGCAATGGAACGAAGTGATATCCAAATTGGGACCAATTCACACAGATATTGTGTATAATGGGCAGACATACTTCCAATACATTCAGGAAGAAGCATTAGCAACAGCCAAATAGAGATGGCTAGCCTATACAAATAGTATGAAGAATATAGACCCATTTGGTTACAGGAACTTCAAAGTTGCTGCTTCGAGGTTCATTATGTACAACAACCTAATTTTGAACACGGGCCCTACATGGATAGGATGCATATATAGATGCCCTCATCATTTGGTACCCCCTTGAAGACTATCATCACGATTATGAGTTACCGTAGGATCACACAAACGCAACATTTTCAAAGATCAAAAAGAGGCATGGCTTCAGACTTTACAAAGAATAGGTATACCCTGCATATTCTTTAACCCATCTACACATCAACCATATCTTTGCATGAGGACATGTAAAAAGGTAATTAGGGGAGCATGTTGGACCAATAAAAAGGTATGATTCACCCCCATATTTATCACAACTTGTCCTGGACTATTATATATTTTCCATTCATCTTAAAATAAAGTAAAGGAAAAATTATGCGAAAGTGAGGCAGAATGTATTAGTGATAAAAGGAGTGTTTAATAACCTCAAAACAGATTTTTCACGACCTTTATTGATAGAGAATCAAAATAGCCAAACTGCTGAATGGATGTCTGAAAGACATCAGGAAAGGGAGGCAGATGGAATCATATCGGCTCTTACTAATCGGCAAAGATGGAAAGGTATGGCCATGCTTGGAGTGCTCAATCGACAGCCACAAATCTGAAGGGTCTCGATTCTGACAATGAGAAAGATCCATTGCTACTCCTGAGTTCGACTTTAAGCTATAAAAGGCTGAAGAATGAATAAGAAAACAGTTCTTGTAATTTAATCTTTCTGTAATAAACGTACTCAGAAAAAATCATCAAGTTTTGTACTAATGTATTGCTCGGTGGATTAATGAATAATTTGGCATTTTTGGAATAGACAACTTCTGAGTATTCCTTAGCAGTAGGCTTCTAGTGTCTTTGAGCCCATCCCTAGGGGTTCTACTACTTTTGTGCTTTAATTTTATTTACAAAATTTTTCTTTCAAGTTATCCATTGTGTTTCATAAAATATCGTTTGAATTGGTTAATTTTGAGCATGAAATGTTATATATTTATTTTTACTAGATTAGTTTACCATTCATGTTATTTTATCTGAATTCAATGCTTTTAAAATTCTTAGTTTAGTTCCAACACGATTCTTGTTCAATTCTATATATAGTTGATGTTTGATCTTTTCATCATCATTATGAGAATTTGGTTGATGTTTACTTGAGAAGGATGTTATTAGTTGATTAAAGGAGATTTCCATTGCAAAATGTAGAATAATTGACTGTTGTTCAATTGCAGTTTATTATTTTTAGTCTTAAGTAGTTATTTTTGCATAGGCTTAGAACAAAGTTAGCTCCCTTGAAGAGTCAAAAGCATTTCATAATTCACTTCGAAGTTAATTTTATTGAACTTTGAGAATTAGACAATCTTCCTTGTGACAATTTAGAGAAGTTGTACCCCGATGTTACTTGCATATACTATGCTTACACTATTGAAATAACAAGACTTGACCTGGGTTGATAATTAATGGAAAACATTGAGGTTACCTTTAAATAGTCACCTTTATGACCCAACACATGGTTCCCAAAAACACTAGAAAATGCGTTAAATATTATGGGAGAGATGTCATGTACATGGTTTCAAAATGACCAGCATTTTCCTTAAAAATATATTAAATGAAAAATTATTCCAAATGACTTAAAGTTTATGGGAGAACTTACATGTACATAGTTTTCCTTAAATTTTATGGGAGAAATTACATGTACATGGTTTTCCTTAAAGTTCATGGGAGAAATGACATGTACATATGTTGTGTTAAACTTTATGGGAGAAATTACATGTACATGGTTTGCCTTAAATTTTTCCTTAAAGTTTATGGGAGATATGAAATGTACATGGTTTGCATTAAATTTAATGGGAGAAATGACATATACATGGTTTCCCTAAAATTATATGGGAGAAATGACATGTGCATGGTTTTCCTTAAAATTTATGGGAGAAATGACATGTACATGGTTTTTCTTACATTTTATTGGAGAAATGACATGTACATCGTTTGCCTTAAATTTTATGGGAGAAATGACATGTCCATGGTTCCCAAAAACACTATCAAATGACTTAAATTTTTTGGGAGAAATGACATGTACATGCTTTCCAAAAAGGCTAGAATTTTCCTTAAAAATATATTAAATTAGATTTGATGGGAGAAACTACATGTACATGGTTTTCCTTAAATTTTATGGGAGGAATGAAATGTACATGGTTTTCGTTAAAGTTTATGGGAGAAATGACATGTACATGGTTTGATTTAAATTTTTCCTTAAAGTCTATGGGATAAATTACATGTACATGGTTTTCCTTAAAGTTTATGGGAGAAATGACATGTACATGGTTTTCTTTAAAGTTTATGGAATAAATGACATGCACATGGTTTTCCTTAATTTTTATGGAAGAGGTGGCATGTACAATGTTTTCCTTAAATTTTATGGGAGAAATGACATGTACATGGTTTGCCTTAAAGTTTATGGGAGAAATGGCATGTACATGGTTTTCCTTAAAGTTTATGGGCAAATGACATGTGTATGGTTTGCCGTAAAGTTTCCATAAATGTTATGGGAGAATTGACATTTATATGGTTTCCCTTAAATTTTTCCTTAACTTTTATGGGAGAAATGACATGTACATGATTTGCCTTAAAGTTTATGGGAGAAATGACATGACCGTGGTTCCCAAAAACACTAGAAAATGGCTCAAAGTTTATGGTAGAAATGACATGTACATGGTTTCCAAAAAAGTAGCTTTTTCCTTAAAAATATATGAAATTAAAGTTTATGGGAGAAATGACATGTACATGGCTTTCCTTAAATTTTATGGGAGAAATGACATGTATATGGTTTTCCTTAAATTTTATGGAAGAAATGACATGTACATTGTTTGCTTGAAATTTTATGGGATAAATGACATGTACATGATTTGCCTTAAACTTAAACTTTATGGGAGAAATGACATGTACATGGTTTGCCTTAAAGTTTATGGGATAAATGACATGTACATGGTTCTCCTTAAGGTTTATGCGAAAAATGATATGTCTATTGTTTTCCATAAAGTATGCCTTAAAGTTTATGGGAGGATTGAAATTTACATGGTTTGCCTTAAATTTTTCCTTAACATTTATGGGAGAAATGACATGTACATGGTTTGCCTTAATGTTTATGGGAGAAATGACGTGTCCATGGTGTTGGAAATACTGAGAGGTGGGGTGAATTAGTATTCCTTTCAATTAGAGCATTAGTTAATCTTCAATTATTATCATTGTTTGTACAATGATAGTAGAAAACAAGAGGAACACAAATGCACACAGTTTTTAAGGTGGAAACCCACTCTGGGATGAAATCCACCTAATTATTTTCTAATAAATCTTTAATATTCAACTCCAATTGAAAATAAAGCTCCAACTTCCTAGAATCTAGAAAAGCATTCTTCCCCAGCTCCCACTGGATGGACTCTCCAACGCCTGAGATTATTTAGTAGTCAACTGAACGGATGCCCCAACACCCAATGAGCTACAACTCACCCTATCACGAACCTACCATGCTATAGAAGAATAAAAGAATAATGGACTCCCGTACCAGGGAAAATGGTCCACTTTACAATGATCTAGAATATTGTAGAAGAATAAGACACACTAGAACATAACCCCAACTATGACATAACCACCTAATGATGATCCTAGACCAGCCGACACTGTCTCTTCAACTCTTGGTAGATAGACACTAGTACAATTTGTACAATAATGTATTTACAATGACTAAGTACAATGATACCTTTACAATGATTGTATGCAGTGCTGCCCACTTGAAGACTTCATGTGATGAAATTCTTGCTGTTGTTATGTACTTTGGTTGCTGATATTTTCATGCTACAATCTACTACGCGTTTCTTTGCTTTTCTTCCTTAGAAAGTATCGCCCTTGGCAGCCCTTGACAACACATGATCTAGCTTTTTCTTTGCATTCTAGGAGCTCGATATTGAATCTGGTGTATCTTTGTTATTTTAGGTCCCCAATATTTGATTTTTGGTACTGTAGTAGTACTCTGAGGCGTCTTTCCAATTCCACAGGTTTGACCCAATTTGGATTATTCAAGGGAAATTTATACCCAATCTCTCACAATGCCCTAATTATGGATTGTTTCAGCAGAGGGAACTTGTACGGAATTCCACGTGTCACTGTTTCTTCATTTGGCTCTAAAATTTATAGAGTGAAAACTAAAGACTGTGCACTATCTGCCAAATTTTATGGAATTCTAATCCCATTCTCAAAGAGAGAGTTATGATGATTTTACCAAGGTCACTTCTTTGAGATGAATTTCAGGAGCCTGCAAAAACACTGACTTCCACAGATCATATCTCAGAAATGATTGCACACCTTGATCTAAAATTTTCACAGTAGCTTCCTCAAGATTTTAGCTTTGCCTCAAGAACATTTCAGCTTCTGAACCTTCGTAGAAAAAACTTTAGAGTGCGAATTTCACGATGACCTGTTTCAGATAACGAAATCCCTTGCATAAGGAGGAAATGAGGATCACAATTTATATAAATTCTTAGGTTGAGAGGGGCTTAAAAAAGTGAACGTGGGAGGGATTTTAGGAGCTAAAAATATATAAATTATTAATTTTCAATGACCCATGCCACAACCCTATGGGGTTTTATCCCACTAATTGGGGGTATAAACTTCAAACATGAATATATTTCAAACTGTGAAGAATTACGCAGCGTGCCATATATCAACGGAAACATATACACAAGTAGAAACCATCAAAAGTACTCTTGAACTAGAATATAGTAATTTGCTAGGTAAAAATTCACATACAATATTGGGTTAGCCCTCGGTGCTGCTTGGGTTGGCATCAATGACAATCGTTGATCAACAATCGCCCCCTTTGGCATTGATGGCAATACAAGTACTCCCCCTGTGATCATGACACCTATTCCTAAAAAATTCTCTCCCCCTTTGACATCAATGGAAAAGGGTAACTCCCCCTGAAACATAACCATCCTGCAGACCTGTACACACTGCCACTCCCCCTGACACATAATCATCCTGTAGACTTGTAATCTAATGAGAACTTGGGAGAATCTCAAGCTTCTGATGAAGATATTCAAATGCTTTAGGAGGTAAAGGTGTGAATATATCATCAATTTATTATTTTGTACAAACATACTCAAGTTTGATATTCATTTCAACGACTTGTTCTCTAACGAAATGATATTTGATCGGAATGTGTTTTGTTTCTGAATGCATGACAGGATTCTTGGAGATGCTGATGGCACTAGTGTTGTCACAGAATATGGGAATAGGCTCACTCAATTGTACTTGAAGATATTGCAAAGTTTGTTTCATCCAAAGGACTTGAGTACAACATGATGTTGTTGCAATGTATTCTTCTTCCACTGTAGATAATGAGATTGAGGTTTGCTTTTTGCTCAACCATAATACGAGACAACCACCTAGATAGAATGCTACTCCACTAGTACTCGTATGATCATAAATTATTCTTTCCCAATTTGCATCTATAAAGGCTTGAATAATGAGATTTTTACCCTTGGGATACCACAAGCCATATTCTTCTGTTGCCTTTAGATATCGAAGAATTCTTTTGACGGAAATAATATGTGATTATTTTGGTGCTGCTTGGAATCTTTCTACTTGTCCAACTGTTTGCATAACATCTGGCCAAGAAGTTGTTACATATATAAGACTACCAATCATAGATATGTACAACCTCTAATCCACATCCTTAGATGAGTCATCTATGCTCAATTTGCAACTTGTTACCATCGGAGTAAGGATGGGTTTGCAATCTTCCATTTTGAATTTCTTGAGAATTTCCTTGATGTACTTGGCTTGACATATAAATATTCCTTTCTCTTGCTGAGATACTTGAAGCCCTAAGAAGTATGTCAGCTCACCAAGTAAAGACATCTCGAACTCACTTTTCATCTTTGTAGAAAATTTCTTATATAGTCGATCATCATTGCTACCAAATATTATATCATCCACATATACCTCAACGATTTTTAAATTATCTTTATCTATTTGTACATAAAGATTGCTATCAACAGTACCTTTCTTGAACCCTTGTTGACGTAGATATCCATCAAGAAGAGCATACCATGCTCTGGGAGCCTACTTGAGACCATATAGAGCCTTCTTTAACCTGTAACCATAGTATTCTTTTTCTAATAGTAGAAAACCTTCAGGTTGTTCGATGTAAACTTCTTCTTCTAATTCTCCATTCAGAAATGTTGAATTAACATCGATTTGGTAGATTTTCATTTTTCTTGAACATGCATAGGTGAGAAACATTTGGATGGCTTCCATTCTGGCAACTGGTGAAATTTTTTCGTCGAAATCAATTCCTTCCACTTGTGCATAGCCTTTGAAAACAAATCTTTCTTTGTTTCTGGTAACCTGCCCATCTTCATTCAATTTGTTCCTGCACATCCATTTAGTCCCAAAGACATTTTTATCTTTTGGTTGTGGAACTAATTCGCAGGTGTTATTCTTCTCAATTTGATCCAATTATTCATTCATAGCTGCTACCCAATGTTCATTCTGGCTGGCTTCCTCAAAACTACTAGGCTCAAAGGTTGCCAGAAAATCAATGTGAGCTTGTTGTGATGAACGAGGCTATCGACCTTCATTTATGTCACCAGTGATTTGATTTGATGGATGGTTCTTTTGAATACATTATTTTGTTCTCCTTGGAGGAGCTTCTTGCTGTTGTTCTGGTATATCTTGATGATCATTTTTTACTTCTTCCTCGTTGATATTTGCTCCTTGTTCTACAATTTTATCTGTGTCTTTTTCAGCCTCTGTCTAAAGTTTCAAAGATTCTAGATCCTCATAATTATTCTCTAGAACACCATCTTTGTAAAATGTAACATGTATGCTCTCCACTATTTGTTTTCATCTTAGATTATAACATTTATAGGCCTTTCTTTTGCGTGAGTAACCAACAAAGATACCTTCATCAACATGGGATTCAAACTTACCCAAATTTTTATCTTCTCTTTTGATATAACATTTGCTCGCGAAGATTCTGAAATATTTTACATTAGCTGGTTTTCATTTCCATAATTCATATGGAGTCTTGTTGCAATTATTTCTGAGAAAAATTCGGTTCATAATGAAGACTTCCATATCAATTTCTTGAACCCAGAATTTTTCATCCAATTTTGAGTCCTTCAACATTGTTCTAACCATTTCCTATATGGTTTTATTCTTTCTTTCACCAAGTCCATTTTGTTGAGGTGTTCATGTTGTTGAAAATTGTCTTTTTATTCCATTTTCATCACAGTATTGATGAAATAATTTTGAAGTGAATTCTCCACCATTATCTGATCTTAGACACTTTATTTTCAAATGAGTTTTATTTTCAACCACCTCCTTGTATATCTTAAGGCACTCAAATACTTCAGATTTTTTCTTTAGGAAACTAATGGCTGTCATCTTGGTATAGTCATCTATCATTAACATGAAATATAATTCTCCATCTAAGCCTTTTGTTCTCACAGGACCACATAGATCAGTATGTATCAATTCCAATGGATGTGATGAAAAGTGTTCTTTTGTTTTAGATTGGACTTTGGCATTTCTCGTATTGCTTCCTTTTTGCTTATCCTAACAAGATTGTCAAAGTTTATGTGACCCATTCGTTTATGCCATAACCAGATTTCATCTTCTTTAGCTAGTAGACATGCTTTAGTTGCTCCATCCAGAACATATATGTCGTTTGGAGCTCAACTTGTTGTAGCCACAATTTTACCATACTTTCCTTTCCTAATTTCACATTTTGTGGAGTTGAATAGCATTATGTGTCCTTGATCACCATTTTTCCAACACTGAGTAGATTGTGATTCATGTTTTCAACCAATAGAACATTATTGGCTATAACATCGTTGCTTCCGAGAGTGACAGTACCTGATCCTATAAAATTGGAAGATCCATAATTTCGAAAGGATATGGTTCCATCCTTCTTCTCTTTCAGAGACACAAATTTCCTTCTATCTCCAATAATATGCATTAAGCAACCGCTGTCAACATACTACACATCTTTGTTGTTTTGAGCCTTCAGAGCAAGAGCACAATTATCAGTCTTCTTCTTCTTCCATGTTCGTTCATTATGTAGCTTCAAAGATTCTTCTGGAGGATTTTCAGGTCTGCAGTCTCTGGCTATGTGTCCAAAGTTCTGACATTTGTAACATTCCATATTATTTCTTAAATGTTCAAATCTATTGATGTTTTGTTGAGCCCTGGAAGGTTCATATTTGAAGGATCTCCTAGAATTGTATTGGTTCCTAACATACGTGCGACATTCTATAGCTTTATGACCAAATTTTCCACATGAATAACAATAGCAATGAAAACTATGTTAGTACCTGGATTAAAATCTTCGTCGAAGAATCGTCTTCCAAGGATGTGCTTGGGAATCTTATCGATTGAAGTCTACATGTATGTCAGATCTCATAGGTTCATTTTATTTTTTTGTAGAAGGTCCTGCTTCTTCTTCTTTGTAACCGAGGCCAGTTCTGTAGTTGTAAGATCGTTGATTGTTGATGAGTTCTTCCAATTCCCTTGAGTTTTTGACATAGTTTTGGACAGTTTTTCCCTTCTTCAATTCCTTACGCAGAGAGACTACTTCGGCTTCTAATGCTTCCCTTTTTTGGTTGCTTTTTTCCAACTTCTTTTGAAGTGACTCTTCAATACATTTTTGTTCTTCAACTCCAATTTTCAGACCTTGAACTTGTTCTTCAAGATTATTGGAATGGATCTTCTCAGCATTGAGCTCTTTTATAAGCTTGATTGCCTCCTCAAAAAATTCTTCTATGGTCAACCCTTCTTCTTCATTGTTTGATACTTCTTGTTTATTTTTCTTGGCCATAAACAATACTTTCTCATTGGCTTCTTCTTTGTTGTCACTTTCTTCACCGAATGATGAACTATCTTCTTTAGAGAGAAAGTTCCTTTTGGATCCTTTCCTTTTGCCTTTCTTTCCTTTTGAGTTGCCATCACTTTTGTTCAAACATTTTGCTGCGAAATACCTAACCTCACCACAACCGAAACATAGAAATGGAAGTTTACCTTTGAATTTTCCCTTACAAGTTTTTATTTTTCTCGTAAAGTAAGCATATTCTTCATCTGAAAGACCTTCTCCATCATCTCCCTTTTCTTCACACTTGCAGGGGCATGTCATTTCAATTGAAGGTTGTTTGTCCTTATTGGTTTCTCATATGCAACGAACACAGTTTCTAGATTTTAAGTACCCTCTTCTTCATCAAGTCTCATTTCATATGCTATGAAAACTCCATGTAATTCCTCTTTGCTAAGTTTGTCCTGATTTTCACTGTATTCTAATACCTATACCTTTGGGTTGAATCTCCCTGGTAATGTTCTAAGAATCTTCTGTATAATAGTCTTCTCGTCAATTGGCTCTCCCAATCCTTCCAGAGTATTGGTTATTTTGTCAACGTATTGGAAGTATGCAACAATGTTGCAATATTCTTTCATTCTGAGTTGATCAAATTTTTCTCTATAGATTTGAAGCTTTGATTCTTTGACATTTGAGTCACCTGCATATATATTCTCAAGCTTGTCCCATAAATTTTTGGGGGTTTTACAACCCAACACCTTATGATATCAAGATTCAATAAGTCCACTGATAATAATATTCTTTTATTTTGCATCATTTACCAAATTCTTCTTACCTTGTTCATCCACGGTTGATGTAAATCCATTTTGAATAGTGTCCCATACTTCGTAACCTTGCGCCAAGAGATATACCTCCATTATTCCTTTCCAGAGTGCATAATTATTTTCATTGAATAGAGGTACACCATTCTTGGTATGCTCCATGACCTCCTTCCAGCTGTTAAACTGCTATTGGAGGAACCAAGCTCTGATACCAATCGTTGGAAATACTGAGAGATGGGGTGAATATGTATTCCTTTCAATTAGAGCATTAGTTAATCTTCAATTATTATTAGTGTTTGTACAATGATAGCAGCAAACAAAAGGAACACAAGTGCACACAGTTTTTAAGGTGGAAACCCACTTCGGGACAAAAACCACCTAATGATTTTCTAATAATTCTTTAATATTCAACTCCAATTGAAAATAAAGCTCCAACTTCCTAGAATATAGAAAATAATTCCTGTCCAGATCCCACTAGATGGACACTCCAACGCTCGAGATTATTCAGTAGTCAACTGAATGGATTCTCCAACACCCAATGAGCTACAACTCACCCTAGCACCACCCTATCACCCTGTAGAAGAATAAAAGAAGAATGGACTCTCGTATTAGGAAAAATGGTCCACATTACAATGATATAGAATGATGTAGAAGAAGAAGACACACTAGGACATAACCCCAACTATGACACAACCAACTAATGATGATCCTAGACCACCCGACACTGCCTCTTCAACTCTTAGCAGATAGACACTAGTACAGTTTGTACAATAATGTATTTACAATGACTAAGTATAATGACACCTTTACAATGATCGTATGCAATGCTGCCCACTTGAAGACTTCATGTGATGAAATTCTTATTGTTGTTATGTACTTTGATTGCTGATCTTTTCATGCTACCCTCTACTACACCTTTCTTTGCTTTGCTTCCCTAGAAATTATGGTCCTTTGCAACCCTTGACAACACTTGATCTAGCTTTTTATTTTCCTTCTAGGAGCTCGATATTGAATCTGGTGTATATCTGTTATTTTTTTCCTCAATATACGACTTTTGGTACTATATTAGTCCTTCAAGTCATCTTTCCAATGCCACAGGTCTAACCCAATTTGGATTCTTCAAGAGAAATTTATACCCAATCTCTCATAATGCCCTAATTATGGACTGTTTCAGAAGAGAAAATGTGTATGACGTTCCATGTGTCACTGTTTCTTCATTTGGCTCTAAAATTGATACAGTAAAAAATACAGACTGTGCACTATCTGCCACTTTTTACGTAATTCCAATCCCATACTCAGAGAGAGAGTTATGACGATTTTACCAAGGTCACTTCTTTGAGATGAATTTCAAGAGCCTGCAAAAGCACTGACTTCCACAGATCATATCTCTGAAATGATTACGCACCTTGATCTGAAATTTTCATAAAAGCTTCCTCAGGATTTCAGCTTCACCTTATAAAAATTTCAGCTTCTGAACCTTCATAGAAAAAAAAGTTAGAGCGCAAATTCCACGATGACTTTTTTCAGATGGCGAAATCCCTTGCATAAGGAGGAAACGAGGATCACAATTTATATAAATGCTTAGATTGAGAGGGGCTTCAAAAAGTGAACGTGGGAGGGATTTTAGGAGCTTAAAAAATATTAATTATGACTTCTCAATGACCCATGCCACAACCCTATGGGGTTTTAGCCCACTAACTAGGGGTATAAACTTAAAACATGAATATGTCTCAAACCATGAAGAATTACGTGGCGTGTGATATATCAACGGAAACATATCGACAAGTAGAAACCATGAAAAGTATTCTTGAACCAGAATATAGTAATTTGGTAGATCAAAAGTACCATACAATATCAGGTTAGCCCTTGGTGCTGCTTGGGTTGACATCAATGACAACCGCTAATTAACACATGGGTACCAAAAAAAATTGAAAATTCCTTAAATTTTATGGGATAAATGAGAAGTACATGGCTCCAAAAATACTAGCATTTTCCTTCAAAATATATTAAATTAAAATTTATGGGAGAAATGACACGTACATGGTTTGACTTATATTTTATGAGAGAAATGACATGTACATGGTTTTCCTTAATTTTTTTGGGATAAATGACATGTACATGGGTTGCGTTAAAGTTTATGGGAGAAATGGCATGTACATTTTGTATCTTAAAATTTATGGGAAAAATGACATGTACATGGTTTTCCTTAAATTTTATGGGAGAAATGACATGTAAATGGTTTGGCTTAAATTTTGCCTCAATTTTTATGGGAGAAATGACATGTACATGGTTTGCCTTAAAGTTTTCATTAAATTTTATTGGATAAATTACATGTACATGGTTTTCCTTAAATTTTATGGGAGAAATGACACGTCTATGGTTTCCAAAAACAATAGCATATGCATTAAATTTTATGTGATAAATGAAATGTACATGGTTTCCAAAAATACTAACATTTTCCTTAAAATATATATTAAATTAAAGTATATGGGATAAATTAAATGTACATGGTTTGCCTTAAATTTTATGGGAGAGATGACATGTACATGGTTTTCCTTAAACTTTATTGGATAAATGACATGTACATGGTTTTCCTTAAAGTTTATGGGAGAAATTACATGCCCATGGTTTCCAAAAACACTAGAAAATTCCTTATGTAATATTCCTAATTAGCGACAGCTAACTGGGATATTCGATTTTGTTAATTTGTCGTCTATAGTTTGTAAATAAATAAAAAAAGTGAGTGAAGAGGGTCTAACTCACTTAAGTGAAATAATACATCCACCTAGTAGCACAAAGTTGTGACTTGAGTGAGGAGTCAAGGGGGGCCTAACACCACGTAGAGGAGGGGGCCTACATACACTATAGAAGATTTTGCAAGCTTCTGCAGAGATAAGGATGAGTATGTGGAGGAGAGAGAGGCTACGTTGGGTTTTGGAGAAAAACCAACGTTATAAAAGATGGAGGAGCCTCCTCATTTCATTCATTCTTGAGTTGATGATTTTTGAGTGAGACATTTGTCCTCTTGAGCATGCTGGCTATTTAGCCTGTCTGCAGCATTGTTTAGTGCATTGATTGTCTCTAGTCGGAGATCTCACCCTTAGCCCCGGGGGACTTCAAGTGCCCGCTCGGGCAAGGTTGGTTTTTCAACATTTTGTGAGTCGTTTTATTGTTTGGGTTTGTTGCGGAGTTGGAGCTTATAGAGACTATGCAGTCACTGGGAGAGAGGACATATTCCATTGTGGAGGAGCTTTGGATTGGGGTTTTTGCAGGTGATTTTTCCGGGATTTTGAGCAGAGGGTCAGCCTTTTCCCATCAAAGGTTTTTGACAGAGTTTGAGGCAGTGTTTCAGTTGTTTATATCTAGCCACTGTGTAGTGCCTTGGAGGCCAGTGTAATTCACTGGGGAGGCAGTTTCTGGTGATTTCCGAGGTTGGCCATTCTTGGAATGGTTTTGGATTTTGTCCGGGTTGTTGAGGAGAGGAGGTTTGCCAATTTTCAGCTCATTCCGGCAAGGGGATCAGCCCCTAGTCTTTAGTCCATTCCAGCAGTAGCAGCTACACAGTAGTCTTCCAGCAGCTGGGACACAGTTCATAGAGCAGCCATTTCCGGTATTCTCTGAGAGCTTTTTCTCACTTTCCTTGAGCAATATTAGCCTATTGTACTTCATTAAATTTCTCAGATTAATAAAATGGCTCAGCATTTCCTCTCTATGCTTTCTGGATGAGTTGTCATAGTTGCCGTATTCTCTTTCTATGATATTATATGTCTGCTACACTATTATTGTTTTGATCGTTCTAGTTCTATACCACTTGGTGCATTTATCTTTCACTCTTAGACAGATTCTGGAAAGGGCCAGGTAGCCTCCGGATCTCATCTTCTTTTCAGAAGTGAAATATCTGGTAAATGCCCTCCTAGTCTATCTCTGGTTGGAGTTTGCCGAGTTTTAGAGATATCCCCGAAACGAGATATTACATCTTAAAGTTTATGGGAGAAATGACATGTACATGGTTTTCCTTAAATTTTATGTGAGAAATGACATGTACATGGTTTGTCTTAAATTTTATGGGAGAGATGACGTGTACATGGTTTGCCTTAAATTTTATGGGAGAAATAACATGTACAAGGTTTGCCTTAAATTTTATTGGAGAAATGACATGTACATGGTTTTCCTTAAAGTTTATGGGAGAAATGACATGTACATTGTTTGTATTAAAGTGTATGGGAGAAATGACATGTCCATGGTTCCTAAAAACACTAGCAAATTCCTTAAAGTTTATGGGAGAAATGACATGTACATGGTTTCTAAAAACACTAGCATTTTCCTTTAAAATATATTGAATTAAACTTTACAGGAGAAATTACATTTACATGGTTTACCTTAAATTTTATGGGAGAAATGACATGTACATAGTTTTCCTTAAAGTTTTTGGATAAATGACATGTGCATAGTTTTCCTTAATGTTTATGAGAGAAAGAACATGTACACGTTTTCCCTTAAATTTTATGGGAGAAATTACATGTACATTGTTTGATTTAAAGTTTATGGTAAAAATGACATGTACATGATTTTCCTTAAATTTTATGGGAGAAATGACATTTACATGCTTTTCCTTAAAGTGTATGGGAGAAATGACATGCACATGGTTTTCCTTAAAATTTACCTTAAAGTGTATGCGAGAAATGACATGTACATGGTTTTCCTTATATTTTATGGGAGGAATGACATGCACATCATTTGCCTTGAATTTTATGGAGAAATTACATGTCCATGGTTCCCAAAAACACTAGCAAATACCTTAAGTTTTATGGGAGAAATTATATGCACATGGTTTCAAAAAAAAAACTAGCATTTTACTTAAAAATATATTAAATTAAAGTTTATCGGAGAAATAACATGTACATGGTTTTCCTTAAAGTTTATGGTAGAAATGACAGGTACATGGTTTTCCTCGAAGTTTATGGGAGAAATTACATGTACATTGTTTTCCTTAAATTTTATTGGATAAATGACATGTACATTGTTTGCCTTAAAGTTTACAGGAGAAATGACATGTAAATGGTTTGCCTTAAATTTTATGGGAGAAAAGACATTTACACGGTTTCCTCAAATTTTATGGGAGAAATGACATGTACATGGTTTGCCTTAAAGTTTGCCTTAAATTTTATGAGAGAAATGGCATGTACGTGGTTTGCCTTACAGTTTGCCGTAAAATTTATGAGAGAAATGACATGTACATGGTTTTCCTTAAAGTTTATGGGACGAATGACATGTACATAGTTTGCCTTAAATTTTATGGGAGAAATGACATGTCCATGGTTCCTGAAAACACTAGAAAATGCCTTAAATTTAACGGGATAACTGACATGTACATGGCTTCCAAAAGCATTAGCATTTTCCTTAACAAATATATTAAGCTAGATTTTATAAGATAAATGGCATGCACATGGTTTTCCTTAAAGTTTATGGGAGAAATTACATGTACATAGTTTGCCTTAAATTTTTTGGGAGAAATGACATGTACATGGTTTGCCTTAAAATTTATGTGAGAAATGAAATGTATATTTTTTGCCTTAAATTTTATGGGAGGAATGACATGTACATGGTTTTCCTTAAATTTTATGGGAGAAATGACATGTACATGGTATGCCTTAAAGTTTATGGGAGAAATGACATGTACATGGTTTGCGTTAAAGTTTGCCTTAAAGTTTATCAGAGAAATGACACTTACATGGTTTGCCTTAAAGTTTATGGGAGAAATGACATGCACATGGTTTGCATTAAATTTTGTGGGAGAAATGACATGTCCATGGTTCCTGAAAACACTAGAAAATGCCTTAATGTTTATGGGAGAAAATGATATGTACATGGTTTCCAAAAACACTAGCATTTTCCTTAAAAATATATTAAATTAAAGTTTATGTGAGAAATTACATGTACATGGTTTGCCTTAAAGTTTATGGGAGAAATGACATGTACATGGTTTTCTTTAAAGTTTGTGGGAGAAATGGCATGTACATGGTTTCCAAAAACATTATAAATTTCCTTAAAAATATATTTAAACGAAAGTTTCTGGGCGAAATGACATGTACATGGATTGCCTTAATGTTTATGGGAGAAATGACATGTACATAGTTGTCTTTAAAGTATGTGGGAGAAATTACAAGAACATGGTTTACCTTAAAGTTTTACTTAAAGTTTATGGGGGAAATGACATGTACATGGTTTTCCTTAACGTTTGGCTAAAATTTTATGGGAGAAATGACATGCAGATGGTTCCGAAAAACAATAGAAAATTCCTTAAAATTAATGGGAGAAATTACATGAATTAATGAAGGAAAGTTTTCACAAGACTTATAAGAATCTCATCATACATCTAAAAGGTTTATATCACAGGGAATTCTCATGAAGAGGAAGGTAGGTGGAGATCTCACACACTAAAAAAATGATTTTGAATAGATAAATCACTCACACTATAATATTCCAAATTAGGAAAAACAAGAATATAGAACATAAGATTGGAAATTGCAGTAAAATATAAATACATCAACATGAGCAGATCATTGAGCCATGTTATTAGATTTCATAGCAGAAAATGAGTACAAGATATTGAGTAAAAAGACACTCAAGCTAAGCCAAACCAAACTCAAATGACCCAGTACATAAAACATGAAATACTGTTGCTACACAAAATTCCGAAAGTCCATGACTGCACAGTCCTATTGAGAATAACCATAGGGGTAAACTAATAATACATGTAAATGCTTCTATAGTGCTTAGAAAATGTCGGGATCATATATCTAGGCTTTCTAGCACAATTCCAAGATAACCTAGAAGGGGTTTCCGGAAATACACAATAGGAAATTGTTGCCTTAGGGTTGGATTACACATTGCAATTGAATAATTTCTAGGAGGTGGCTTATATGAAGTGAAAATGGATGATACTCATCCCTACTAATCCTCTGGATGAAGGGTTTCCCGAATCACTAGAAAAAAAGCTCAAAAACTTGGGTACTTAACCCTCCACTGCAACTGCTTTCTTGAATTCTGTAATTCCTATGGGAGACTACGCTACTGTAGGTGTCTGAATATTGGCCTGATGCTAGATGGTGGAATGAAGCTCAAAGGAACCTCTCTTGAGTGGGAAGTCAAAGTCCCCTAAGGATGGGGGTGGGATTTCCGCCTGGAAACACCCTTGTGCTAAATAACACAACAAACTCTGCTAAACAGTTGAAGCATGAAAAAATACATAAAAGAATAAACATAAATAATATTCAGAATGCGTTCTATGACTGCCATGCCCTTCCTTATGTGCTTTGTGAGCCTCCTCCACCTTGGTACCACTCATTAAAGATGCTACTCTCATGGAGACTTCCTCGCATTATGACTACATTGTCCTCCAATAACTCTCCACTACCTCCATGAAAACGCTATTGATTTCGTCATCCTTGACCCCATCCACATGAATTAACCCCTATTCACACCTAGGAGTTCCTAATTCAACTGATACAATGATCCACATTCACATTAGAAGTGGTTTTATTCCTACTAAGGATATTTATGGGTCTCTCTACCCTCTTATTCGTCCATCTTATTGACAATAAGAAAAAATTAATAATCCAACTAGCTAAAAGCTAATTAGGAATATTACATTCATCCCCTCCCAAATTTTTCTTGTCGTCAAGAAACTACAAGGATGGATGTTGCAAAATATTCTCTCCTCCCCACGTAGCATCCTCATCTGGTAGATTCCTCCACTGAATCAGATATTCTCCAATCATCCTACTCCTTAGCTTCCCCTCCCATGTGTCTAAGGTAGCCTTTGGTGACAATACCGAATGGCTCACAACATAAAGAAGTGGGAGATCCATGGTAGCAACTGATGTTTTCTAATAGCATTCTCGGGGCCTGAGACATGAAATATTTTGTGGACCTTACTCCCAATGGGGAGCTCCAACCCATATGGCACTCCCCCAACAAGATGGATCACCTTCTGTGGCCAAAAGAAAATATTCTCAGTCCCTTCCTCTTCAATGTAGATGTTTTGTATGGCTGAAAATGGAGATAGACCAAATTTTCCACCCTATGATGTCTCTCTCTCCACCCATGATATGCATATAACTTCTGTTGATCTCCAGATATAGCAATGTGGTCCTTAAGAGACCGGACTATATCCTGACTCTCTAGGATCTAATCTTTGGTTTTGGGAACCTTGATTTCCCCAAACATTATAACCAAAATGGATAGATCATCATCACCATATGGAACTAAAAATAGAGATACACTAATTTCCATATGGAATGTAAGATAGTAACAATAGTCCCTAAGTGGAACTAGCGCAATTGTGCTCCTTATTGCCCCAGAACATAATGTGGTAAGTAGCTTCCTAGCCACTTGTTTTTTTTCGCTATCTGATCATCTGCCTGGGGCTAGTAATTGAAACTTGGTGTCAACTGGGTACACCCCGAATAGAGCAACACCTACCCAAAGCCATCTAGGAGGTGACTATGTCTATCACTAATTATGGTCTTAATAATACCATGAAGTCCAAGGAGAGGCTTGCCCTCTAGTAGAGCAATGTACTGTAAATAAATGGAAAAGGAATGTAAATACTTTGTTAGTTGAAAAATGTTTATAAAGATACAATCCTTACCATGTACTGTTGGAAATCTGGTGATGAAGTCCATATAAGAGCTCTCCCATCTCCCTCTCATAAAATTAAGTGACTGCAACAACCTTGAGGGATGATTTTTCTCCTACTCATTCTTCAGGAAAAGTACACACTTCCTGATATGTTGGAGAACATACTCCTCGAGACCCTCCAATGAGTGTTTCTCCCTAATGGTCTAATATCTCTTGATGAAACCTTGGTGGCCAGAAAGGAGTGAATAATGTGCTGCATGTAGAAATTTCTCCTTGAGTTTAGAGCTTCCAGTCAATAATATCTGATCCTGGTAATAGAGGACTCCATCCATCACCCTATACCTATCATCAGTCACCTGCCCATAAAGTACCTCACATGTGAAGTGGTTCTTGGAATACTCCACATTGATTAATGATGACACTACTAGCCTATGTGATAAGGAACATGATACCTCATTGCCACCCTCTTTGACATGTTCAATGCCAAAGCCACATGTCGAAATTTTGCTAACCCACTTTTTCTGCCTCCCTTGCAGCTACATTTTCTCAAGAAAAGATTGAATTTTATGGTAGTCAATCTTCACTTGGAAGCTATTTCCCATCCAAAAAATCCCGAGTTTGGCCAATGCATGTATGAAGGCCAGAAACCCCTTACCATATATCAAAGAATCCTTCCTCTATGGAAGTATCTTTTGACTCTCAAAGGCTATGGAGTAGCCCTCTTGCACCATAATTGTGCCATCATCCACTCTTGAAGCATCACCTTTCAGTGCAAAAGGCTCGGTGAAAGTTGGTAATATAGATACTGAACAAATGTTAATCTCCTCCTTGAGCCACTCAAAGGACCTTTATGCTATGTTTGTCCCATCCAAGGGTCCCCACTTAGCTAGATCTATGGGTGGTGCCACTTGTTGTTAGAAATATTTAACCAACTTATGGTTCGGGGGCCTTCCTGGTTGAATGCCTCCAAAAAATATAACAGCATGGTCTAGAGTAGACTACATATCTGAGTGGACTGATTTTTCATTTCTTCCTCTATGCAAATCAGTCTCCATCTTATGTGCAGAGACTTCCTAATATGGATAGGTGTGCATATACCTAATCATTCGATGCTTACAACTCTTCTTATCTACCCATTCCATCTGCAAGGTCTCCCAACCTGTGGTGGCCTTCCCTAGTGTAATCAACCACTGCACACCTAATATCACATTGGTGTCAAGAATATTGACCACAAAGAAGTGATCAGTCAAAGTCTATGTCCCCAAATTTATAGATAATGCAAGGACATACTTCACACATTGCATGGTTCTAGCTCCTGGAACGAAAACTAAGAAACCTTCAAAATCATCAGTGGGTATTTTTCTCCTATACACTAATTAAACATCAATAAAATTGTGGGTATCCCCACTGTCTATCAATACTGATTCCTGATGACCATGAACTATGCCTGAGACTCTCAAAGTTATATACTTTGGTAATCCCCACAAAGATGCAAGGGCCCCTCCAATTGGATAAAATGCCCCATTTATACCTCCTAGTGGTGGTGAATCTTCTCCCGGCGCCACAATGTTGATGTCTCCTTTTGGATCATCTTCTTCCTCCTCTTCACTATCAAAGAATACCTCAATATAGTGTTCCTTTCTTGTAGCACACCGATGCCCTGATGCTCAGGGTTATTAGCAAGTGAAGAAAACCTTCCTCCTCATTAAATGTCTTTGGACAACATCACTAAAATTTCCTTTATTTTGTCTCTCCTTTGGAGGAAGAACCTTCACGTATTTCCCCTTTGACTGAAAAGTGGGATTTTGCTCAAATGGAGCTCTTACCCTTGGCAAAGCATCTTGTAAGTTTCTAGCCCTCTCAATGGCACCTTGCAACGTAGTTGGTCTAGTGGAGTTTACCAACCCATGCAAAGGATCTGTTAGCCCATCAATGAACATATAAACTCTCATAGTTGTATATAGGTCTGGCACCATGACGGAAAGTTTTAGGAATTCAGAGATATAGGCCTCCGAATTTCCTGACTGCTTGAGCTTCTATAGCTCAACAAATAGCACCTATGGATCTCTTCGGTCAAATATTTCTACTAACCTCCAAGTGAATTCTGCATATGCAGTCACATTTGCATGCCCCAATGTAGGAAGACCGTGAAGCCACCAGTCACATGCCTCACCTTCAAGGTGCCACGCTGCTCTCTTAATAGCTTCAATCTCTAGTACTTGGTTCAAATACAAATAGATGTCTAATTTCACCACCCAAGACTTGGTTGGGCACTTGGATGACCCATCAAAAGAAGGTAGAAAGAATCTACCCATAGTACGGTGCAAATAATTGTTCTGCATGTAACCTCCACTTCTATTTTTAGTACGGGGTCTCCTATCATCTTTGATCTGACATAACTCTTGGAATTTCAGATTCTCTTTGAATCTTTGTGATTGAGACTCATACTCTAGAAATTAATCTTCAAGAGTATATTGTTCTTGGGGTCCCCCGCCTCCATTTCCTACAACTAGGAATGTAGGCATAATGGAGTGTTGGGAAACTTGCTATATTACTCGTTGCTCACACCAATGATGTGAAGTGCTGGAGCTTTCTCCATGTAGAAACCTTCTTGGGGTCTCTTTATGTCTTTCCATCCTCATCTCCTTGATTTCTCTGGCAATATCCTGCATGGTTTGGAGAAGAAGCTTCAGAAACTCGTTTTCATCCATTTCTCCTGATATTGGAGTTTTTCCTTTGTCTTTTTTGTTTTTTCTATAATAAAACCTTTGGTTACTATTAATATACCTCTTCTCCCATTTTGTGATAGGTTCTCCTTCTTCTGATGACATAGAATTTGTGCTACACAGGCTCAACCAAGATTATGCTATGATACCACTGTAATATTCCAAATTAGTAAAAACAGGAATATAGAACATAAAAATGGAAAATATAGTAAAATATTAATACATCAACAAGAGTAGATCATTGAGCCATTTTATTAGATGTCATACCAGAAAACGAGTACAAGATCTTCAGGAAAAAGATGCCCAAGCTAAGCCAAACAAGCATCAAATGACCAGTACATAAAACATGAAATATTGCTGCTACACAAAATGCTGAAAGGCCATGATTGCGCAATCCTATTAATAATAACTTTAGGATTAAACTAATAATACATGGAAATACTGCTATAGCGCTCAGAAAATGTCAGGATCAGAGATCTAGGCTTTCTAGCACAATTCCAAGATAACCCAGAAGGGGTTTCTAGAAATACAAAAAATGAAAAATTCACCACTAGGGCTGAATTATGAATTGAAACTGAAGAAATGCGGGGTGGTGGCTAATATAAAGTGAAAATGGCTGATACTCCTCCCTGCTCATACTCCAAATGAAGGGTTGCTCCCCTCACTAGAAAACAAGGTCAAAAACTTGGTTACTTAACCGTTCACTACAATTGCCTTCCTGAATTGCGCAATTCCTGAAGGAGACTGCACTGTTGTAGGTGTATGAATATTGGACTGATGTCGGATAGTGGAATTAAGCTCAAAGTAGCCTCTGTTGAATGGGCACTCGAAACCCACCGAGGATGAGGATGGATTTTCTGCCCGGAAACAACCTTGTTCTAAACAGCATAACACACTCCTCTAAACAGATGAAGTGTGCAGAAAGTCATAAATGGATAAACATAAACAATATTCAGAATGCATTGTATGTGTTATATCCCCTTCCTTATATGCTTTTTGATCCTCCCCCCTCTTGGTCCCACTCATTAAATATGCTACTCTCATGGAGACTTCCTCCCATTATGACTGTGATTTCCTCCAACTCTCCACTACCTCCATGACAAAACTCTTTATTTGGTCAACCTTGACCCCATCCACATGCATTAACCCCTATTCACACCCAGGAGTGCCTAATTCAACTGATACAATGATCCACATTCACATTAGAAGTGGTTTTATGCTATTAAAGAGATTTATGGGTCTCTCTACCCTCGTATCCATCTGTCTTATTCAGAAAAAGAAAAAATTAATATTCCAACAATCTAAGAGCTAATTAGGAATATTACACATATGGGGGTACTAGTTTTTTATGTGCTAGCAAATATAAGTTTTTAATATAATGGTTAGGAGAATATGAAAATAACAGTGTGTCTATAGGATAGAAGTCCATTATTTTTATGAAAGGAACAAAATATTCTAGACCTATAATGCATTAATGAAAGAAATATTTCACAAGACATAAGAATCTCATCATACATCTAAAAGGTTTATGTCAAGGGGAATGCTTATGAACAAGAAGGTGGTTGGAGTTCTCACACACTGGAAAATGGATTTTGAGCAGATAAATCACTCACACATATGGGGGTACTAGTATTTGATGTTGTAGCAAAGATAAGTTTGTATTCTAATGGTTAGGAGAAATAGCATTTGTTCTATAGGATAGAAGTCCATTTTTTAGATGAAAGGATAGCAAAAGATTCCAGACTTGTAATGCATTAATAAAATAAAGATTTCACAAGACTAATAAGAATCTCATCATACATCTTAAAGGTTTCTGTCATGCGAAATTCTTATGAATAGGAAGGTGGTGGGAGTTCACACACTGGAAAAAGGATTTTGAATAGATAAATCACTCACACATATGGGGGTACTAGTGTTTGATGTGGTAGAAAAGATAAGTTTTTAATGTAATGGTTAGGAGAGTATGAAAATAACAATGGGTCTATAAGATAGAAGTCCATTGTTTAGATGAAAGGATAACAAAAGATTCCAGACCTGTAATGGATTAATGAAAGAAAGCTTTCACAAGACTTATAAGAATCTCATCATACATCTAAAAGGCTTTGGTCATAGGGAATGCTAATCAATACGCTTACCATACACATCTTATCAAGAAAGCTTGTAAACCAAGACTGATTAAAATAGTTTACCATACACATTTTATCAAGAAATATTGCAAAACAAGACTGATTAAAATAGATAACCATGTACTACTATATCATAATACTAAAAAAAACATGAGACAGTATATATATCACAATCTGGAAATGAAGTTGTAAGATATATTAAATGAGTTCATTTATTGCAAATTCCTTTTTTGATACTAAATTTTGTAAATACTAATAGAGAGACAAATTAGAAAAAAATTGAAAATATATATATAGACTTGAGAGCTACTCCAAATGAATTTCTTTAATTGAAAAAAAATCATTGTTTTCTCATACAAAATTATGTAAATACACACAGACACACAAATTAGAAAAAATATATAGACTTGAGAGCTACTCCAAATGCATTTCTTTAGTTGAAAAAAAAATCATTATTTTCTCATAAAACATTATTTAAATACAAACAAACAAATTGATCATTGCTTTCTGATACAAAATTATGTAAATACATACATAGAGACAAATTAAAATATATATATATAGACATGAGAGCTAGTCCAAATAAATTTCTTTATAACATCAACAGGACTGAGCCCAGGTGCCAGAGTTTTTAGGCGCGGATTCAACTGAAAAGGAATAAATAGCTATCGTTTCATTATCAGTTTCCTATGTTTATATCAAAGCCATGTCACATGTGGCTAAGGCATGAGAGGCTCCTAAATAATATGTAACAAGCATAGTTCGAGCATAGTGAAAGTATCTATAATAAGAAGAGTTCCTTATAAGCTCCTTTTTAGTGTAGGCATGTTTACAAGCTCTTTATCTATCTTAACTAGTGTTTTTCTTGTATAAGATAAGTAAAAGTAATATTAGGAGTAAGAGAAGTATAAGTAGTTAAGGATTAAATGATTTATAGAAGTCTAATGAATATAGGAGTCAAGGATTATTCATAACATCGTATCAGTTCTATAGGAGTCAACAAATATTATTCCTGACATCACGAGCTTTAGTTATATGTATGTTATTCTTGATGAACTATAGTTATGCTAGGCTTGATGAGTTATAGGTTTTTTTCTTTATAACAGCAATAGAACCGAGCCCCAATGACAGATTTTTTAGGCACAGATTCAATGAAAAATGAATAAGAAACTATCATTTCACTATTAGTTTCCTATGTTTATATCAAATCCATGTCACCTGTGGCTAAGGCACGGGAGGCACCAGCGCAAGCAACGAAGAAAGAGACAAAAAATGGGCATAGGTAGCAAGGGAAAAGGTAGTTTGAAAGCCAATGGAAATAACAGATCCAAATAATTGCTAGATTTCACGAATAAGAAAACAATAATAAAACACTAATTGCTAGGTTTCACAAATAAGAAAACACTAATTGCTAGCTTTTACGAATAAGCAAACGCTAACTTCTATCTTTCATAAATAATCAAGAAATAACTGCTAGATTTAACGAATAAGAAAAACAATAAGAAAAGAATAAACAATAACTAAACAATTTCTATTGGAAGAAATTCACATACCTGGAAATAGACGAGGAGGTAGACGAGGAAACTATAGAGCAGGCAGAGCAGAAGACGACGACACAGAGCAGGTAGAGCACACCGAGTAGGCATAGCACAACGAGGGCGCACATCAACCTAAAAAAACACAACAAACTGAAAATTAGAACACAGCAAACTGAAAATTATATTTTAAAAACAAAAACAACAATAAACAAAAAAATAACAAATTTACATTACCTTCGCACCTTCGCTTACTCCCCTCTTGGCCCCTCCGACAGTTAAAAACACAGTGATACAATGCAACAGAGCTCTGCAATGGTAACGGACTGACCAAAAACCTACACAAAACACAACAAATTGAAGATTAGAACACAACAAAGTAAAACTTAGATTTAAAAAACAAAAACAACCATTAAAAAAATAACAAGTTTACATTACTTTTGCACCTTCTCTTGCTCCCCTCCTGGCCCCTGCAACAACACAAAACACAGTAATACAACGCAACAAAGCTCTCAAAGGGTAACAAACTGATCGAAAACTTGTTGTGGTCTCGGGGACGGTATATTTATAATAAAAAGTTCGGCTGAATTATTATAAAAATTTCAGTCGAACTTTTTTCGTTGATTTTCCTATCTCCAACCAAAAATTTGTTTACCCACGCCATCAATGTTAAGGGAAGAATCAATTCGGCCGAATTAATTTTAAAATTTCGGTCGAACTTCCTCAAAAGGTCAGTCGAACTGTTGGGAAAATGAAATTTCCGAAAGTGTAACCGAGCTTCGCATTTTTACCCTTAAGTGTTAATTTTTGAGGAAAAAATTAGTAACCATTAATATTAATATTCTATAATTATTGTTAATTTTAATATTAGTTAAAATTAATGTTAAAATATAATTATTAATAATCATTAATAATATTATTAACCATTATTATATGAATCTAATATTATTATAAATCAAAAATAATATTATTATTAAAACTAAACCTAATATTATTATTATTAAACCTAATAGTATAAATTTAATATTAAATCTAAATATTAAACTTAATATTTCTAAATTTAACTTAAATATTTAAAAACTTAAATCTAAATATAAGTACAATTAGTTATATAACATTTCTTAATGACTCAAATATCACCTTAATTTTGCATCATTTAACACTTAGAGTTGTCATCTAGATGATTTACAACCACTAGAATTGTGATAATGAATGTGATGAAACATTTAAGTGCTAGTCCAATTTAATTTTTTTAAATGCAACACATTATTATGGTAAATTGCAGTTATTTGAATAATACAAATTATTGGAAGGTTGAATAATTTTATATGATAATTTTATAGATAAAACACAAAGTTATCATAAACAAAATTACTCAACAATAAATTTAAATAAAATTTGGTTTCAACACTTTCAAGATGTCTTTTTTATACACCACTATTTATAAAAATTACTTAAAATTGTAAGAACACTTCTTTAAAACATATCTAAATTCAATTATTTAAAACATATATAATAATTTTTTATTGTATACCAGTACACCAATACTTTAATTACCACACTATGCAAAGTACCAATGTTGAATTCCAGAGAGGGGAAATACATCTTCACTAGTATATAATTAGCTATATAGATATAAAAGAATTATTTATGAACGAGTTTTGAAATGTTTCAAGATTTTCTGGTATAAACAACAACCAAACAAACTAAAATGTTGTAACTCATTGAATTTGAAAAGGATAGTTGGAAAAAATATATTTTTGTATCCATTTTGGTTTTATAGTTATTATTGTGGACTCCTATAATAGACTAAAATATTTATGTAGTACATTGTTGAACTATTCACTTTACCTAAATCTATAATTAAAATTTAAAAAACAAAGCTATGCATATTATCAATCTCTCAATTCATCCTTCCAAAGAAAAATATAAAAATGTAACATTTAAAGCCATCTCCATCTTCTGACAAAGGAAATATTTTTTTATCCAATCAAAGATGAAATATTATTAACATAAGTGTATTTTTAAATTAATGAAGATGTAAATATTATTATTTTTCTAAAGTATTTAAATTCATGGAAGATGAAATGTAGTTGATTTTTTTAATAAATATCTCAATGTATTTGTGTTTTAATAAAACCCGAATATAATATTCACATACATTTAGTGTAAATATGAAGAGAATGTAAAAATATTTGAATTCTTATATTATTAAGAAAACATTCATTTTAAATTAAATGAACATTTAAAACCTCATTTCTTCTCTTTCTTAGAAGTTAATTATATTCTTCTCTTTTTTACAAGTTAAATATACACTGGTATTATTTGGTTAGCACTTCTAGAAAACTAGATTGAATAACAATACAACAAGAAGCACAAATATAAATTATCAAATTTCTCAAAAATTACTTTTGGGAACATTATCATCTACATGTTATGGCTTGCCATATGTATCATCTAAAAACGTTTTCATCGACCATCATATGTTATTGTTGTCCTCTTCTATAATTGAGACATGAAATAGAGTGCAAGTATACTATTCATAAATTATTGTTTAATGGTGTTAGATGAAATATGTGAAACTATCTTCCCTCCTGGTAATTGCAATGGTACCTCTATTAACCTTGTTGGCACTTTAGGTGAAAATTATTTTGCAGCTTCGATGTAGCCATTTTCCCCTCAGAATGTACATGTATGCTCTCCCAATAATGTAGAAATTTTTATGATTGCTGGAAAATGAAAACAAATTTTGTAAAATAGATGAAACTATAATTACATGTTACAAAGATGCAATTATTATATGTAATTCATTTTCATTAAAAAATTTATCCATTATATCTAAAAGGATTAATAATAGTGAATTAAAAACTTCTCTGAGAAAAATGAAAAGCTAATCTTTGTAATTATGGTATTTTATTAATAATGAGTGACAAAATTTTTTTGAAAAATTGAAAGATAATCTCCATAATTTTGATATTCCATTATATTAGCAAACAGTTTTGAGAGAGTGAAATTATATAATAATAATAATAATAAAATTGATTATAGAAAATAAATTAAAACCACAAAGTAAGAAAAAACTATTTTCTACAACGGCATGAAACAATGAATCAATTTGAATTAAAAAATTGTCTTATTTTTGTTACTTCTCTACAGATTTTTACTAAGCACATATCTCCATGATCCCACAGAGTAATCAAATCCTATCTTTGCAATTTAAACATTTAATGATCTCATAGAGCAATCAAATCCTATCTTTGCAATTTAAACATTTAATAACACTGATTTAACCATTTATTGAAGATATCATTGTAATTTAAACAATTAGAAACATATTCTTACTAATTTATTAATGAATGTGTGAAACTCAACAATATTTTTTGTACTTCCAAGCTTGAAATTTCCATAGGTGCGACAATATCTTTCTGTCAAAATTTCACATTCGGTTCTATCCATGCATCCTAAGTGTTATGAGCAATCTTTCCTATGTTTTTCTACCACTCTGGAGACCGGAGAATAGAAGTAGGGCTATTAGTTAGAACATAATGAAATGGTTAAAAGGACATACACCGTCCATAAATCATAAATCACACGATTCCACTACTATT
Source organism: Pinus albicaulis (assembly GCA_034641835.2). NCBI lineage: Eukaryota > Viridiplantae > Streptophyta > Pinopsida > Pinales > Pinaceae > Pinus > Pinus albicaulis. The sequence continues at coordinate 336,367,383 of CM076576.1, forward strand.
ATACGTGTCTAATTTTTTTTTTAATCCTCCAATTTTAATAGGTGGTAATTTACAAATGGCATGGTAAATTTAGAATCACATTATGTAAAAAAAATATTTAAACATGGTTTAATCATTTGCTTTAGATATGCAGGGAAGTTAGTGGTGTGAATTCCATCCATTGATATAGTGGCTATGAGGAGAATATACTGCCATCTTTAAATTTAAACCATTCGATCAAATTGTTTAATTAGTAAAATGATTAAAGTAGCCAATTCCAACACAAAGGATGCCTATCAAGGTAATTAATAATAATAACAATATACCATTATAATTTATTTTTATTTTATTTTTGTAAATGTGAATGTGCTAGCTTTATTATGAGATAAAAATTTAGATACCTATAATATTTACAACTAAAATAAATAAATATCTCTCTCTCTCTATATATATATATATATATGATTGAGTTAATGATGTGGTCCAAATGTTATGTTAGATGAGGAGGTTTGGTTCTCACAAGTAGATTCACTACCAACTTTTTTTTTTTTTAAATATGGTCGTTGTTTTTAGTGAATTTTTTTGGAAGCTATTCAAGTGGTTTTTTAGTGTCTATTTTCTCTAAAAACCAACTAAAATTTATTGAAATCACAAACTTAATAAATAACCCTATATAAATAAAATTTATATAATAAATATTTTAAATTTACTCACGCCTAGATTCTAGGGTTTTGAAAAAATAATTAAGGGACGACGTGGACTGAAGCACGCACTTCTAGAAAAGTAAGCTCGACTTGCAGGATGGTGACGATACCCGCAACGTCGCTGTCAGGTTGTGAAAAATAAGCGCATGGCCTAACTGCATATCTTAGAGGCTACAAAGTCTCAGCGGGATATCTGGGTCACAGGTGGGCCATCTGTAGGCGCTTTTAACACGCTGTCCCACCTCGCATCTATTCTATTCGCCCAAAGTAGGTTGAAATCATCGCTGGGTCAAAGCTCATAATTCCACCTTTTACTTCTGTTTCTTCTAATCTGGTAATCATAGCCAAAACATATCCCTTCCGTAAGAGCTAACCCTAATACTTCCTAACCTATAATGTTGTGTCTGTACAATATATCTATCTACCACATCCCTCATACATATAGAGGTTCAGTTTGGTGTACTAGATGCTGTCGTTTAACCATTTTACTTTTGGAAGGATTTTGGAAATAAAAAAATTATTTCCAAATTTGTCTGAAATTAAGTAGAACTCGGCACAGTCTGATCATCTCAGGGGGTTTCTGCAATTTCATTGTCTTTTATAGAGATGCATTGTTTATGCATTTAAAAATGGCTTAATTTTATAGTCTTGACCTTGTTTATGGATTTAAAAATGGCTTTGCCAATTTCTCACTAAAACTCCAAAACATAAAATAATTATACAACACCTTATTATATTTTTAGATTAATTGGGCTGTGATATCCCAGTTCTGAGTTTACGACTTCGGTAGCTTACATAACCAGTGTCTGAAGAAAGAGTGTTCATTGTACGAATTTTATTGACACTCACAGTGACACTAGTCTTTAAACAAAGATTGTTGAGTGTGTAAGAATTTATTGATACAAAAAACTCCGGTGTCATCATCTCATAATGAGGTAAATAAAACATTCATTTCAATGGACACTATTTCCACGTGAAGTTTCATACTATCTTTGCAAAACGATAAGCCACTTCTCTTGTCGAAAGGTTTACATTAACTTCATGCATGATATTCTCATGTGATAAAAAATTCGGTGCCATTTCATTTATGATAACGCCTGCTTTCAAGACGTTCACTATCCACATTGTTATATAATATTTATTGCTAGAGCTGGTATGGGCTATGTAGAAATTGTCTAGGTATATGATAAAACACAAACAGAAAATCATATATTATCTAATGGCTAAGATGCAAAACACGAGATTGTTTGCTAGCTTTAGTACCTGTAACAACATTTCATCATTGCATTGAAGTAGTGAGAAAAAAAAAATTTCTCCGCAGCTGTAGTATGTTCCGGCGGGATATAAGGGTCACAGCGTGGCAGGTGCTTTTAACACTTTGACTAACGTCTCACGTATTTATTTATAGTGCCCTGTCGTCACTGGAATTTCATAATTCCGTCTTGGGTTGTGACTGCAGTAACTGTAGGGGAGAGTTGCCTAATGTTGTGTAGGGACCAGTAATTGTTATAGTACTGGTCCCATCAACCCACCAAAAATACAGATATATGCATTCAATAATTAAACATAAAGAAATAAGTTGAAGTGCAAATATATATTAAATTAAGTCCAAAATTTCCCAAGTCATTGACTGGGGCCCACAACTATCCATAAATAGCCCACAACTGTCCATAAATAGTTTAATAAGTATCAAGATTACAAATCCTATCATATCAACTCAAAAACTCATAAAACCATTTTTCCTTCCAAAATGGTCAAGTCAATAAGTACAAAAGGACAGTCACTTTAGCCCATCTGATCAACCTTGACGTTGTGTTAGAGAAGTAAATATCAATACCTACACATAATAAAAAGAAATGTTTGTCAGCCATAACTGTGTATTATTCAACATTTAAACACATTGTGTTCAATAAATGGCACCCACCCAAAACAACATTTAAACCCATTGTGTACAATAAATGACACCCACCCAATAAATTCAATAAATGAGCTTCCATTAAAATATATCGACGCACATGGATCAACAAAAACAAATTCCCAGCCATTGGATCACATCAAATTCAATCTTGATCACACATGCAAAATGAAGTCATTGCAATCCATGTCCATCATTGTCACCAATTAAATTCAACTGCAAAAAACTATAAAAGGAGTTCAACCACTGCTGAACATTCAAACTATTCACGAGTCCTGGAGACAAACCAATACAGAACATTTCAAAGTATAATCAGATTAGTTTTCTGAACAATTTTCTTACAATTTTATCTTAATTTCTAATTATTTATTTCTAAGTATTTATTTAAATTCACATATCAGTTTCTTCGCTTACAGATTAGCATTAAACAAAAAACACAGAGATCAGTTACTTATGCTTAAACCCTCACAATTATAACCTCACAATTATTGTGCTCAGTCATGATGAAGAAAAAATTGGCTAGGTGGTGAATGGGAAAGTGATAATAAGAATGCAAGGAATGGAATTGAAGAACCAGAAAATGAGAAAGGAAAGATTAAAGAAATCCCACAGATCCCCTTACCTTTCCCCACTCGTGGTATCATAAGTAACTGCAAAAGTAAAATATTTACTATGTTTACAAAACCACGTGTATTTAATTCATGGTGATATTTACAGAAGAAAATAAAAATATCCATGCATAGTTTTAAACACATTTAATTACAATTTTTTCCAAAGAGATGAATTGGGATGTTAGTAGTTACATTCTCTCCTCCTTTGAAAAACATTGTCCGTTGTGTTCTTTCACTACAACAATGTTTATGAATGCAAGGAATGATTGAAGAACTAGAAAATGAGAAAGGAAAAACTTATGTAGAGAGATGGGAAACTAGTCTACAGTTATTGATGAGGCGAAAGAGGCACTTTGTATTGAATAATAATAATATTGATATAGATACACGGAATGCTGATGAACAACTACTATGTTTTATGTATGTATTTATGTATAGAATCTAAGGGGCTGAATGATAGTGAAATTATGCCACCGAGGGGTAGATGGGGTAGGTGGCCCCAGCTATGTGGTTGTTAATACTAACTAAGTTAACCTATTATAAGGTTAAATAAACCTGAGTCAATGCCTAGCCCCTCTAAAACAAAACTAGTCACTAAAACTTAATTTCTACAATGTTGATCATGGCAATGCCATTTCCTCTAGGCTAGAATAGTACAATTTCTCGAGTTCATAACAGTAGGTTTTTTTACCCACTAGCTAACGTTTTACTAGTTCGCTTGTTCTACACATGAGCATGTTTGAACTTTTGATATTAAGGCCAAAGTCCACAACTTTAAAATCTCCTGAGGACCAATTATTTTACTACTACAGAAATAGATAACTTATATGATGTAACAGAGAAAAAAAAAAAAAAAACTTAAGCTTTGTATTTTAACTACCGCTTCATTGAACCCCTTTTTATTTTTGTCATCCTCCAAGGCATCCAATTCTTAATACTACAGAAATAGATAACTTATTTAACGTAACAGAGAAAACAAAAAGAAACTTAATATGCAAGCTTTGTATTCTAATTTCCACTTTAGTGAGTCCCTTTTTATTGTTGTCATCCTCCAAGGCATCCAATTATATAAATTGAGCCTAGTCAGTATCATCACTGGCAGTTGGTAGTGAAGAGGAAATATCACACAAATTTGGAGGTGCCAAATATGGACTTGGTATTCAATAATCCTCTGTTCCCGTGCCTTAAAGAAATCTTTAGGTTCCTTTTCCTTGCCTCTCAAATTGGTGACCCTTGTTGCCCTACTTGCAAATGCATCCTAAACTTGTATCACTAATACTTAATTGTCTATTTCAGCATTTGTCACCTTACCCACTACTCAACCTGCAATTCAATTACCTTTTTTTCGACCTCTTCTGCCTTTGCCAGCAATGGTTCAAAGTATCTATACTTTCATGGCACCATTGCAGATTATGCCAAACATTTACTCCTTGCTTTCTTTCTTGATTTCTGTGTTTATTCTTCTTTGTCCTTCTCTACTTTTAATATCTATGTTTCCTGAATTTAAAGGGATTATGTACATAATTCCCATTAAATGTGGGCAATGAAATAATTTCCCATTAAATGTGGGAAATTTTCATTGAGATCTTGTCATTTATTTGTTAGTTTGTCTGCACCAATATACAAGTTGTGGAAGATGTGAAAGCATCATACAGTTGAAGGATTTTATAATATAGGAAATCTTAATCTTGGTCACTCTTAGGAATATGATCAAATGAATGAATTATTATGGTCAAGAATGACATGAAGAAATTACTCTTTTTAAGAGAAGAACAGTTTCAATCAATAACAAAGGTTGTTCCAAAAACAACAAATCAATTTCAATCTATCAACAACTAAGCCTAGATTTGAGATACTGACATAGTATTTTTTAACTTTTTAGTAAATAGGTACTGTTGAGAAAATGGTCTGAAATTTTTTGATCAGGGGAATGAATATAGTTCAAAAATGCAGATTGATATATATTTATTTTAAGGAAATTTTCATGGGATTTCCTTCATCACCATAATATCTGGACGGTGGATGTTTCAAGTTTCAACTGCCAGCGATAGTAGTCGATAGCAACCCCAAGAGACTTGTGTAAATATTCTCTTAGTCTTTATACTTTGGTGAATATTTTTCTGTAATGATATCTCTCTATCACTTAGTACTTCACAGTGCACACCTTCAACTTTAGCATGGAGATAGTGCACTGTAAGTATACTTTACTACTTGTATTACAATTTCTTGATGACCATGAATTTTTCTGAACTTGTACATAACAAAAAAACAAAACATAACTAAAAAACAAAACATGACTAGCTGAGCATAGAAGCTTGTGGAAATAGTTGAGCATGAGTAGTTGAGCATTAGCTGATCATAGGAATCAAAGATGACAAGACAGAAAATAAGAAAACTGTAACAGAAGGAAAGGCATTCAGAAAACTCGGGCATGAACACACAAACTAATTGTAAACTGTTATAAATTGTTATAAATGGGAAGAGATGATGTTACCAGATGATGTTTGGCTTGTATTAAAGTATTCTTTTCAATTATTCTTAACTAAACGCACGCAATAATTCTGCAGGTAGTTGCATCAATGGAAATAATGAGGTATGTATCTCGTACAAGGAGAAGTGGCAAAAGAGTGACCAGGGATGCCCAACTGTGATGCACTTCATCCGATGAAGAAAGAACAGGCGATCTCAATGTCAACAATGCTCCAAGAAATATTGTTTAGAATGACCTTGTGGCTGAAGTTGATGTTGTAACACCATCAGTCACAGAGCCATCATCAACCACAATCCAAGGCGCAACTTCAACTAAAAATATCAGTGCTATAAGAGGTTGGACAAAAGAAGAAATGTTAGCTGCAATTGAAAACATAGAGTTCAATGGATATTCTGTTCGGGCATCTGCAAAGAAACATAATATCCCTCCCTCATCAATAAATTATTGGATAAATGGGCTCACTCACACCAAACCTAGAGGGCCTGTTACAGTTATCACTGAAGAGGAGGAGGCTGAGGTGGTTGAGTGGTGTAAAGAAATGACCCAATTGGGACATGGGCTAGATTTGATACAACTCAAATCCATAGTTGCTCAAATCTTTCAAGGGAGGCAAAACCCATTCAAATATGGGTTTCATGGTAAATCATGGTGGTTTGGGTTTAAAAAAAGGCATCCAGACCTTGTATTGCGTACAACTGAGGGCCTTGACAGAGACATAGCATTAAATTTACGCCCTACAGTTGTATGTAAGTTCTATGACACTCTTTCTAGTGCATACGATAAACATTCTTATGGTGCAGACCATATATGAAACTGTGATGAAACAGGTTTACAGGCGGGAAGGAATCGTGGCATGAGGGTAATTGCAAAAAGAGGCAGTCGAAACGTGCCAAAGATTTTGCGTAAGAGTAGGGAGTGGATAACCATTTTATGTTGTGTCAATGCAATTGGTGCTTCAATCCCAAGATTTTATCTTTTCAAAGGTAAAAATCAGTTGAAAAATTATATACAAAACTGTGAACCTGGAGCATGCATGGCTACACATCCCCATGCATGGATGACTAAAGAGATTTTTTTAAATTGGTTTTGCCACTTTGCTACATCTGTGCCAGGTGGTGTCTCACCTAATAACAGAAACCTATTGATATTAGATGGCCATGGAAGCCACATGGCTCTACAAACAATTGAGGAAGCAAACAATTTGGGCATTGACCTTTTAACATTTCCCGCTCATACCACTTACAGATTGCAACCCCTTGATGTTAGTGTGTTTGGCCCTTTCAAGAACTATTTCAGGTCATAACGTGCTACATGGATGGCAAAGAATTCAGAGGTTGAGGTGAAAAGGTTCGAGTTAGAAGAGCTTCCAAGTAAGGCTTTTAAAAGGGCTCTGACACCATCAAATATCAACGCTGGCTTTAGGAGGACAGTAATATGGCCACTAAATTATGATGCTTTTATGCATGATACTGCTTGTAGCCAAGCTTTCCATGTGGATGGTCACGAAGAAGAGCATGAAGTGGAAGAATAAGTACATGAACATGATGATGCGGTTGCAGCTGATAATATAATTTCCCTCTCTCAAGGACAATTATATGCTGATGATGATGAGCAGGTATGTGAAACACAGTATACTTTTCAAAAAATTGATGGCAACACCGTTGAACATGCAGTTGACAATGCAAATATTGTTGAAACAGAAATTGCTGATATTGTTAATGTAGATGTAGTTGAAAATGAAAATGTTGATATTGTTAATGCAGAAAATGAAATTGCTGATATTGTTAATGAAATTGAAAATAACCATTTGACATTTCCTAGCCAAGTAAACCCACCATCATGGCTGGCAGAAAACATGATTAATTTGAATGCCCACAATGTCTCAAGAACCAATGAACAAAGCATGAACATGCCTTCACAAGTGGCTGAATTGAACAGTGAAATTGTTCTTTTTTTTGTGGACAATAGATCAATGGAAGAAGATGGTGGACATAATGAGGTACTAGATGAAGAAAACAATATAGCTCAATCAAGTGCCATAGATACTGAAGTGCCAAGAAATGACATGCAGGTGGGAGGGAGGGAGAAGTTACTTGGGAGGTTCCTAAAGCTACCAGTAGAAAGAGTGTCAATGTAAAAGAAGCAAGGAACACCTAGTAGTCTTCGTTTGGGCGAATTTCACAGTTACTCACCTCATAAGACTATACAAAGCTCCTAGTTGAGTCTGAACAAAAAAAAATGGAAATTCGGGAATTAAAACAGAAAAAAAGGATCAAGCCAAGGAGAAGAAGGCAGCAAGGGATATTGCAGCACAACATCGAGCAGATGAAAGGCTTGAAAGAGAGAGATCAAGGCAAGAGAAGGAGCAACAGAAACAAATCTCAAGACAGGAAAAGGAAGCAAGGAACGCTAAGAAAATGCTTGAAAGGGAACAAGGGATGACTGATATGGTTGAGATAAATGCAAGCATAGTTGATAAGAATGAATCCAGGAACATGTCCAACACATTGGACAACATTGCAAATAATACAAAATTATTCCAAGACCTCATAAACATTCAAGTGCCTCACTATCAAAATCGGGGTTTACCGACTTGCTTTATTCCTACCATAGAAGGTGTGAATTCAATGTATGCTCATCACACACCTCCAATTAATGAAAGTGTGAGGTAAGGGTAGTCAATTCCTCCATGGTTGGAAGGGACAAATTGGTCTCAATTATATGGTAGCAATCAACCACCACCTAATCAAGCCTTCTTAGGAAGGCCAACCTACTTGGCTAAATCAGGTAACTCAGGTTTTGGCACTGAAGATTCTCAAGGCCATAAATAATAGGAGTGTTAGATGTTTTTGGATGTAAGCACATTATGATGTGGATTTTTGGATGGATTATATGTTTGGACTTTTATATCTTAATAGATATCAGATTTCATTTCTACTACACTAAGTATAATAATGGGACTGCTTAAATGTGAATATCTATATGTATATTTTTTTAAGGGACTGTTTATGAACATACCTAGGAGCTATTTTTTTATGAGAAAAAACTGGTTTCAAATCGGTGATATGTTAGAATGACTGTGATAGGGCTGTCATATTGACATTTTTGAAGACTATTTATGAAGAAATATATCTTCCCAGCCATATTTTTATCACTTCCTATGCTTAAGGATATATCTGAAATGCAGAAACACACATAATGAATGTAATTTTTTTTTTCATAATTAAATGATTCTTTTTTTAGGAAAATAAGGTAGCCTAACAACATAATCAGAACCAATCTGGTTATATCTACCTAACATGATATGTTAATCTAAGGGTTCTATTATTGCCTAAATCTACCTCAGAATGAAGGAAGGCAGAGTCTAGGGTAACATCAAACCACGCTTAATCTGGTAGCTAGCCCTACCAGATCGGGAGAGGGCTCTCTCCTCGTCAATCTCAGCAAAAATAATTAGTGAGGCTTGAGATGACTTGAAATAAAGGCTAATTTTAGGCTAGGTATATATGTAAAGGAGTTTGATTTGATTTTGGAAGGGTTTTTGTTGGAATCAAAGGGAAGGGCAGATTTTGGGTCCGGGTAATGATCAGTTTTGCAGAGAGCTGAATGGGGCAAGAAAGGAAATTGTTTTGATGTTTCGAAATATATGAAATGGATAGCTCGGACCCGTGAGAAGTTGAAAATGGCAAGAGGAATTCAAGAATCATTTTCAAACAGTAGAAAACATAGAAAATGAAACAAAACTCAAGGTAGAGCACTACAAATCGAATGAATTCCACCTTTATTACTTGTTTGTTTAACTTAAGAAGAAATGAGAAGGAAGATGATACACATGAAACATGAGTAAACTTACAATCATTGAGAGAAACATACCATCAAAACATAGAGCCACATGGATCCCAAAGAGTTCTGCAAACCCTGGTCTATTCCTTTGCCAAAATGCAAAGATGAAATGTACAATGAAGCTCCAATGAATCCCGAATGTCCAACCGTGAAAATGACTGAGAAACTACAAGATATAGACAAGCATAACTCATCCCCATGCCTCTAGGGGTCGAGCTCACTATTTTAGGAGTTTTTTCAACAATATCTAAACTAAGAACTGGAAAATAGGCAGTGGAGCAAGTTGCCTCTATAAGATAGGAAACTGATTCATTCAGTTATAATTCACTTTTCGGTGAATGAATCTACTTACATGAGTGAAAATTTGTCAAAATTACATCAAAAACCATGGAATTACATCAAGTTACATCAAGATCTTTACATTTGGAGATAAAAAAGTCAAACTGGCCAAAACTAGGCGAAAAACTAACTTACTGAGTGAAAATTGAGCCAAAATCCCCAATGTGCCGCACCTGAAATCTCTATGCGTCGTGCCACTTTGGAGGTGATTTTGAGGGCCTTACCCGAGTCCAAATTGAGCACAGGATAGCTCGTTGGAAATCTATGCCTTTCTAAGTTCCATCCCAAGCGGAATTTCTGAATTTGGTTTCCATTTGCCCCTCCAAAAATGAGTTTTCCCAACACTGCTTCCTGTGTGTCCAAAAAGGGGCAGAAAGGTCAATTTTAGGTTGTTTTTGACCATTCCGACAACCCAAAAATTGTCAAAATCTCTAGGTAATGGATAGGCATCCATAAATTTTGATGAAAAATCTAGAAATATCAAATTTTCCCCAAGAGGAGTTGCCAATTATAAGCACGCGCCAAGTGCCGCGACGCGTCGGGCAGGAAAATCTTTGTTAAGGCCAAAAAATTCAAAATTGACAAAAATTGTCTCAAATTTCTTCAAATTTGGCCTGAATTTCAACCATCATGCGCTATGCTGGGCCAAGGAAACTTCGCCAAAATTTGGAGTCTATCATGCCTTTTGCGACGCTTTAATGCCCTCTTTATCTTTTCCTTCAGAATCTTGATTCGTGCCTTGCAAATGTGATTTCTCGCCCAATAATGATTTTTCATGTTCCTTAGCATGTCATTTTCCTTGTTTACCTTCTCCAATAGCTTCTCCAAGCGAGACCCTTTCCACCCCAGGTGGAGATAATACTCGCCGGGCTGCTACAAATAATCCTCTGGTGCCTCTATGACAAGTGACATACATCGGAACACTAGTAGTCTCTGTCTCCTGACCGTCATGCTGATATGAAGGTTCACCTACATCATGAAAAACCTCTGAAGGAACCTGAGGTGCTGTGAAGAAATCATTAGAAATGAAATCCTCCCATGAAATACCCTGCAAGCCGAGCTGATGCAAAAACACAATCTTAATGAGTGCAAAGTGATAGATACTGTTGTACTATTGCTCAGGAGTTTTCCTCTGCACAAGAGTGGTCATTCTCTCAATATTCTGGCACATGAAATAAGGGAGGTTGATCATCCTCACCCTGGTAAAATGCATCAATAACCTGATATGACAGGCATAGAGACGTTAAAACCGGCCCTCACATCTGAAATATATGATAATAAGTTTCATCAGAGGAGCATAGGAATCCTTTAAGAAATGGAAAGGAAACACCCTGCTGAATTTTTTCACAAAGCTAGGCCTGATATATGGTTCATAGTGCACTCTGTCAACCTGCTGTCTTTTGTTCCATTTTTCTCCAACATTCGGTATTCCGGTTGCTTGAGAGATAGTTTCAGGTGTTAAAGTGAATGTCACACCGGCAAGGGTGACTTGACCATCATGTAAATGTAACAAAAATAAATGGGCCAGCTCCTAATCATGATGGAACCTAGCAACCATTTCACAAAATTGATAACAAGACTGCTCTCGAAAACATGCCATAGTAAGTGGATAAGCCTGCAATTCATCCAATGAGGTGGGCTCCTCCCTCAGTTGTCTGCCACTCTTATCAGGCCTTCTAGGCGCATGTAGTTCAGTGGTGGAATCACTGTCTCGGTCATAAGATGTATTGGTGTCTGTCCCCATGATGTCCAAGGTTTGTGCAAGGTCTATGTTATCTTGGATGAAAATGAGAAATTTGGTGTTTTGATTTGATTTCCAAATATCAGGTAATATGGGAGGGAAAATGGAGGAATAGGATAATGGGAATAATGGACTTTTATCAAGTGAAATTTGCCTTTTCAAAACTGTGATTTGATAAGTTTAGGGACAAGGAAAGCCACTTAGTTTTTTGGGATAACTTGGGATTTGAGGGAAAATTTACAAGTGGTATGGGGACAATGGGAATGGGATAGGGATGATTGACTTTAGGGATGTCAAGAGATAGAGGAATGGGCTGCTATAATGAGATAAAAAATGAGGAGGGACTAATAAGGTAAGGGAAATGGAAATATTTGACACCAAAACCAATTTTGAAACCCTAGGAGCATTCTTAAACAAGATAATAGGGTTTGAGTTTTTGCATTTAAATTCTCATGTCAACACCAAACACTTGTTATGAGCAATGGGGAAGTGATTTTGACTTACTCGAACAAGGAGAGACCGAGAAAATTTGCTGATTGAAAGGAATGGAAAAAACTTGTGTTCCGGCCCAATGCGCTATGCAACCAACCTAGTGCACCGCACCCTTCCAATGTGCCACGCAGGAACAAATCTACACAGAGGAAAAAGAACCTATGCGCCGCGCTCGCCCGATGCGTTGCGCCAGCTGCCCAATGCGTCGCGCTTGGAAACTTGACACAGTCCGACCTCCAAACACTTTCTTCGCTCCTCACAACTCTTCTTTTTCCCACTGCTATCTCTTTGGCACACAAATGGTGTGTTGAAACATACAAATCATATATGTACCAAAGAATTTGATTTTTCATTTGAAAAAACCCACTTTGCAATGTTGCAAACTTAACACTTTTCAAAAGAACTCTGTTTTGCTTCCTTTTGCTCTTGGACTGAATAATGAGCTTTTATGTCTATCTTGCAGGGAATGGATAGCATGGAGCTTTGTTAAAGGTGACCAGGGTTTGAGTGGAGTGTTATTACAACTGAAAAACTTGAAAATTACATTTCATTTATTACATAAAGATGAAATAGACTATTTTTCTTCAAAACAGAGTTTTGAAGAAAAATCATTATTAAGCATTATGATGATGAATTGTTTTTTGCACTGAAACCATATTTCAAGCTTCCTCATGTGCCTGCTGACCATTATTAAGCATTCTGAAGACCGGATTAACTAAACCCTAGACCTAATGAGACTAAAAACCCTGAAATGACTCTTTGCCAACTATGAGACAAAAAATGACTGCAAATGATTTTAATGAACAGAAATAGGCCAACAGGTATAAGACATGAGGGATATGAGTGACAAGCCCCTATCGTCAGAGGATCCATGCTCCTAATGGAATGTAGCTGACTGAACTTAGTGAGACACCTAAAATGAAATGCAACAAGAGAAATTTGATCTCTGACGGAGGGATGAGGATACCGACTCTAACATTGGCTCCAATGGGGATGGTAGCTCCTTGGAGGTGCCAATAACTACAGATCTTTGGGAAATTAGGTAGTTCCTTCATCCATTGGGCTATGGAGTCAATAACTTCGACAAACCAAAACAATACTCTTGAATCATTTTCATGACAGAAAATTGACTCATACGGAGTCAATTTTGAAACCAAAAATGACTGAAAGACCTGACTCAATAAACCGAACCAAAGCTGAAATCCACCTTCAGTTTTATAGCCTTCACCTAGGGCCCCAAACTAAAAGAATGATGATAGCACACACTTGCAATGAAACTTAAATAAACCGGTATATACAATGTAAAACAACAGAAAACATTTCAAAAATGATACCGCTTGAGCAGCCGACCATTGACCGGCCCTCCTGGAAAATCTTCTCCATTCATTTCCTTCAAAAGGAAAGAATTTTGGCCTCGATATGAAGCAATTCTGAAGGGTCCTTTTCAGAGATTCTCGAACTTGCCATGCCTACCTTTATATTCGTTTCTCGCATCCCATTTCAACACCACTTCTTTCAATTTAAACTTGTCCTCCTTTGCCTTTTGATCATATATCTTCTTGATTCTCTCTTGCAGCTTGAAAGTGTTTTGAAAAAACTCCTCTCTAGTCTGTTGTAAATGTATCATTTGATTTATTCTCCTTTGCATATGATCATCTTCGCTGCCAGCTTCGTGCAGAAGTTTGACTACTGGAACTGCGAGAGAGGTTAGGAATACCGTGTCAACACCATACACGAGCTCAAAAGGGGACATACCTATAGATTTCTTCTAACTCACTCTATCTGCCCAAAGTGCATTAACCAATTTCTTATGCCAACTTTTCTTGTTTATTTCCAGCATCTTTTTGATAATATTGACCAAAGATTTATTCGAGGACTCGGCCAATCCATTTCCTTGTGGATGATAAGTGGTTGAGTGCCCCAAAGTGATTTGATACTTATCAAAAAACTCAATCATTATTTTTGATTTGAAAGCTGCTGCATTATCAGTAATTAACTTATTTGGACAGCCAAAATGAGACAAAATATTGTTCTCAAGAAATGAAATTATTACCGAATCTGTGGCCTGCCTGGTGGGAATCACCTCAATCCATTTAGTGAAATAATCCGTCATTGTAAGGATCCATTTATGCTAAGCTGAATAAGTAGGATGGATTTCACCAATGAAATCCAAACCACACCGCTGAAAAGGAGCACTTCAATGGGCTTGAGCGGCAAAGGCTGCAATTTTCTTCTCCCTTCAAAAATCTGACATTCATGACAGCTTTTAACAGCTTTGTAAACATAAGCAAAGAGAGTCAACAAATAATATCCTTCTCTCAAAATTTTGTTTACCGTTTTTTTCCAGAAAAGGTGACCTCCGCAATCTCCCTTGTGAAAATCCTCCATAACCTGCTTTTCTTCTTCTTCATCCAAACAATTTAGCAAAACACCACCGAGATATTTCCAATATAGTGCATTATTCATGATAAAAAACTTGGCATCTTTCAATTTCAGAGTCCTACTTTTGTTTTTAGCCATCCCATGCGGTGGTGACAAATTCTGGAGCACATATACAATATCCAAATACCAAGGAGAAAGAACAAATATTTCTGATACCTGAATTAGCGGATTTTCTTCCATTTCCTCGGACATAGCAGCAATGAGATTAATGTCCAAGGAATGCAAATTTGACTCAGCCATTAGCTTAGCCAGCCCTTTTCCTTTGATAAGCTTTGAAGGCTTTATCTCCACATCATACTCCAACAAGGCAGCAATCCATTTGCCTCGTCTCCCTTCCAGATCTGTTTGCACTAAGACATCCTTAACAGCAGCATTAGGAACATAAGCAAGAATGTGAGAATACAGAATATATACTCGAAAATATTTCAACGCTTTCACTAAGGAAAGAGCTTGCTTTTCAATAATGTTATACTTTAAGGCTGCATCTCTTATGGTTCGGTTGAAAAAAGCAATTGGTTTTTCATGCTGATCCATTTTCTGCATCAATACTACTGCCATAGTATGATTCGAGGCAAATGAAAACAAAATAAAATCGTGATTATAGTCTGAGTTGATAAAAACACGAGCTGAAGAAAGAGCCAATTTCACTAAATTGAAATACTTTACTTCCTCCTCATTCCACTTCACTACACTATCTTTCTTGAGCATGTTTGTAATTTCCCTGAAATGTTTTGCAAGATTGGGGACAAAGCAGCGTAAGAAATTCATCTTACCATTGAATGATTAGATCTCATTTTTGTTTCGGGGAAGATCAATTTGCTGAATAGCTTCTACTCGAGTTGGATCAATGTGGATGCCATCCTTTGATATAATATGTTGAAGAAGCTTGCCCTCATCCATGGCAAACAAACTCTTCTTTGGATTGAGTGACACACCATATTTTCTACACCGCTGAAAAACAATCCTCAAATGGTAAAGGTGCTCTTCATCTGAATTAGAAAAGACTGTCAAATCATCAAGATACACAACTAGAAAAACATCCTTCTCATTTGCAAACGCCATATCCATTTCTCGCTGAAAGGTCACACCAGCATTCTTCAAACTGAAAGGCATTTTAGCATAACGGAAAGTTCCCCACGGAGTGGTGAACGCTGTTTTGTATCTATCACCCTCATGGACCAGAATTTGGTTATAACCGAAATAACCGTCGAGTAGCGACATACGAGATGCTCCAACTACTTGCTGAATTATGTGATCCATTTTGGGAAATGGATAATTATCTTTCAAAGAAACCTTATTCAGATTCCTAAAATCAATGCATAAGCGAATCTCACTTGTTTTCTTGCGCACGGGCACCAAATTAGAAATCCAATCTGAAAATATTATAGGAACGATGATACCAGCCTTGTACAACTGATTCAATTCCTTCTCTATTGAGGGCAACAACTTTGGATTTATTCTTCGCAACTTCTGCCGAAAAGGCTTTTGATTTGGCTTGATCGGAATGGTGTGCTAAATTATGTTTGTGTCGTATGTCTTAAAATCTAAATAGTCCCAAGCAAATACATCAACAAAAGAAGATAATAAACTGATATACTTTGCTTTTACCTGTGGGGGAAATTCTTTTGACAATTTCACCATTTTTGTATTTTCTGTTGATCCAATGTTCACATTCTCAACTTCTTTCTCGGTTGGCCACAAGGTTGGTTTTCGGGCTACATTATCTTGGTCGAAAATCTCCTCTAAAGGTATTAGACCTTTAGGAATGACATTATCCTTCAGCTGCAAAAATTCCATCTAATTTACTTGCACATCAGCCTCACCATCATCGTTCTCCACATCAATTGAAGTGTCTTCGAATTTTCCTTCATTTTGTAGAAATTCATCAATTTATTCGTCATCTTGAAACACTTGCCAATACCTTTGATTGTTCAGAATAGCTGGATGATGCTTCACATGAATTTCAAATTTGTTACTTGAGTTCATCGAAATTTTCAAATTACTTGCTGCTTTTGCAAGCGCATCTGCAATACCATTCTGAATACGAGGGACACAAGTCAAAGTATAATCTAAAAACAATCTCAAGATATATAGAAATGCATTTCTGTAAGCCCGCATTCGAGGATTCTTAGCTTGGTATTCACCTTTCACTTGCTTGATAACTAACTGGGAGTCACCATACACTGCAATCCTCTTAGCATTCAACTTTCTAAGAATTTTCAGACCAGCAATTAAAGCTTCGTATTCAGCCTCATTATTTGAACAATCAAAAGCCAATTTATAAGAACATACCCTTACATTACTCAGAACTTTGTTTGGGGCAGAAAAAGGGCTACGTAACCAAATTCCAATTCCAGCACCATCATTTCCTATTGCACCATCAAAATCCATGGTCCACAAACCATCTTCATCCTCTTCCAAGTGCTGAAATTCTAATTTCTCTGTTATTACTATTTGTTGTCCATCAACGTTTTGCTTCTGTCGGAAGGCTAATTGCTTAGTGGTACTTTCAAGTTTTTGTCTCTCTTTCTTTAAGACTTCTCTGAAATTCTCAGTGATTTCTGAAATGTATTCTACTTCAACTAATTGGCTATTTACATCATTGAAACTATATGAATATAAAATAAATGATTCTAAATCAGTATGTACATAATTGATTGGATGATTTATCGGTTTCTCCTTGCAGGTGATCATATACTTCATCTTTCGCTCCCGATATAATTTCCTCATCTGACCAAACATAGGAATAGTAGCATAAGAGAAATCAAGTTGCAATGTCCCTTTAAGTTTCACTCCCCAAGATCTGGAAAGAAGCATGCCAAATCTAGGAGGAATATCCACCACAACCACATCCATCAAAACATTTTTAGTAGGAATCTGATCCAAACTGACCACCAAATCTTTGATAAGCCCAATGCATCTTACTCTACTAGAATCGAAAGAATAAAGATCATGATACTTTCTAGTGATATCCAATCCCAATTTCTCCATGATTGCCCTAGGCATGAGATTATGAGAGGCTCCAGAATCAAACATAGCATTGTGTAACACATAATCATGCAATCTAAGGCTGATATAAAAAGGCGGCACATCACTATCTAGAGACTCACCATCCAATGCTGGACCAAAAATCAACTCAGGTTGATCATATTCCACATTTACCATGTCAGAAAATGGATCTAAATTCAAAATCTTAGACACCTGACCCTTATAGCTGCTATTCTTCATCAATTCAGTCAAAGGAATGGATACTTTTAACTTAGCAATTTCATTTTCTAAGTTAAAAAATGAAGTTTTCTCTACCTCTTTTGCTAGAATATCCTTCTTTTCAGTTTTCTCCTTCGATACATTTGACTGATTGGATCTTTCATTTGCTGATGGTGATTTTCTAGTAGTGGGATCAGCTGTCCCTTTTCCCTTCTTCTGCACAATGGGTGAATCATTCTTTGGTGCAGAAAATTCCTTTCTCTTTTGGATTGGATTAATGGGCACATCTCTGTTTCTGACTGAATATTGTCGCTGCTGGGCAGTAGTCAAGGCATTCATGTATCCCCTCTGATACTCATCAGATTCTTCTCCAAGAGTTGTCTCATTTGCCAAGATGAAATCTTCGTCTTTTTGTACAGATGAGCTTTCAGAATACTCCTCATCTTTAGTGATAAATATTGGCATATCATCAAGTGTAAAGAAATGATTCTCTTCTCCAATTACATTCTCCTCATCATCTGATTCCGGACCAAAAAAATTCTGCTGCAAAGGTGTCTTCACCTGCTGTTGTACTGCCGGTTCTTGTGCTCGCTGCTCTCTTTGCTTGATTCTGAATTTCGGTTGCTGTTGGCCACGGAAGTTAGGATTTCTGATCTGCAGTTTAGGCTTATCAAGTGTTAATCTTTCAAACATCTTTTCCATCTTACGAAGCATTTGATCTGACGTGGAAACCTCTTCCTTTATTGATACTCTCTTTTCAGCTTTCATTCTAGCTCTCCTAGCATTCAAATTAGCTTCAACGCTGACTGCAATCTTCTGCATATCCTCTAAAGTGCCTGGATCTCTTTCTCTCAATTGATAAGCCATGTTAGGATCGAAACCGTCTGGAAACTTAATCAAAGCTGACCCCCTAGGTGGCTTTATATCATCATGAATTGCATTGTAAACAATATTGAATCTAATACAATAATTTTGGACAGACTCACCAACATTCTGCTTCATCTTGTCATATTTGGAAAGGATTGAAAGAGGGTCTTTCTTCACTTCCCATCGATCCAGGAATTGTCTCTAAAGATTATGAAGTGTAGCAATACTTCTAACCGGCAAAGCTCTGAACCACTTTCTCACTTCTCCTCCAAAATTTTGTACAAACAATCTCATTGTCACATTTTCGGCATCAATCTCATGAAGGTAAAAAAAATATGCCATCCTATCCACATGTTGCTGAGCAGTAACACTTTGAGGAGTGCCATAAAAAAATGGAATTTTTCTTTCATAATCAGTAGGCATGTCATCCAAGTTCTGAGGCAACACGAGGGGTGCAAATCGGGCAGCCATTGCTCTGCGTGGATTTACAACCGGATTTGGGGATATAGGAGGAGTCAGAGCAGTTGGTGTATGAGATTTATGTGGTGCGGATGGAGGTGATACTACTGTAGATTGTTGATCAGAGATATAAGGCTGCACAGGAATGGTAGGAATGAAAGGAGGCTCGGTAGGAATTTGTGAACCAGATGTAATTGCTGATGATCCAAGAGTTGTAGATGCAGACTCTATGAATTCAGGAATGTTTGTTGCCACAATGGAATTCTGAATATTCAAAATGTAACTGTCAATGGATCTATTAGCCTGTTCAATTTCAAGATGTTTGACAAACTCTGGATTTAGGATAGTAGAACCAATAGCACTTTCGGACTTAGTCTCAAAAAACGACAACTCAAATTGTTTTTCAAACTCAAGATATTCAAGATACTCAAAAACAACGGGACATGAATGAGATTTGAACATAGGAATCACAGGACTTTCTCAACGAAGGATTATCGAAATCATATTGGGATTCTCATACACAGGAGGTGGATCGGGACCTGAATTTGCTCTGGTATGTCATCTGGAATCCAGTGTGTTGAATTATTCTCAAAAATCAAATGGACAAAACCAAATTTTTCAGCCTATCAAATTCTAAACTCATCATCCAAAAGTCTAGAATGATCTGATGTACTGGGGAAATTTACAAGTCATATATTATGTTTACAAACTAGACCGGAGATTGACTGAAGTAGCGTTTATCTACTTTCGCTAATGCAAAGCAAGAGAATTTCAAAGGCTACCTGGCATAACTTCAGGCTCCGTCTATAGCTTATAAAAAAAATAACACTAACAAGCAAACCATTTTGTGCTTCCCCAGTATGGTCACCATTATGTTATTGCCTAAATCTACCTCAAGATGAAGGAAGACAGAGTCTAGGGTAACATCAAACCACACTTAATCTTGTAGCTAGCCCTAGCAGATCGGGAGAGGGCTCTCTCCTCATCAATCTCAGCAAAAATAATCAGTGAGGCTTGATATGACTTGAAATAAAGACTAATTTTAGGCTAGGTATATATGTAAAGGAGTTTGATTTGATTTTGGAAGGGTTTTTTTTGGAATCAAAGGGAAGGGAAGATTTTGGGTCCGGGTAATGATCAGTTTTCCAGAGAGCTGAATGGGGCAAGAAAGGCAATTGTTTTGATGTTTTGAAATATATGAAATGGATAGCTTAGACCGGTGAGAAGTTGAAAAGGGAAAGAGGCATTCAAGAATCATTTTCAGATAGTAGAAAACATATAAAATTAAACAAAACTCAAGGTAGAGCACTGCAAATATAATGAATTCCACCTTTATTACTTGTTTGTTTAACTTAAGAAGAAATGAGAAGGAAGATGATACACATGAAACATCAGTAAACTTACAATCACTGAGAGAAACACACCATCAAAACATAGAGCCACATGGATCCCAAAGAGTGCTGCAAACCCTGGTCTATTCCTTTGCCAAAATGCAGAGATGAAATGTACAATGAAGCTCCAAGCAATCCCAAGTGTCGAACCCTGAAAATGATTGAGAAACTACAAGATATAGACAAGCATAAATCATCCCCATGCCTCTATGGGTCAAGCTCACTAGTTTATGAGATGTTTCAAAAATATCTAAACTAAGAACTGGAAAATAGGTAGTGGAAGAACTTGCCTCTATAAGATAGGAAATTGATTCATTCAATTATAATTCACTTTTTGGTGAATGAATCTACTTACATGAGTGAAAATTTGTCAAAATTGCATCAAAAACCATGGAATTACATCAAATTACATCAAGAACTTTACATTTGGAGATGAAAAGGTCAAACTGGCCAAAACTAGGCGAAAAACTGAGTTACCGAGTGAAAATTGAGCCAAAATCCCCAATGCGCCGCGCCTGAAATATCTATGCGCCGCGCCACTTTGGAGCTGATTTTGAGGGCCTTCCTGAAGTACAAATTGAGCACAGGATATCTCGTTGGAAGTTTTTGCCTATCTAATTTCCAACCCAAGTGGAATTTCTGAGTTTGGTTTCCATTTGACCCTCCAAAAATGAGTTTTCCCAACACTGCTTCCTGTGTGTCCAAAAAGGGGAAGAAAGGTCAATTTTACGGTGTTTTTGACCATTCCGGCAACCCAAAAATTGTCAAAATCTATAGGTAATGGGTATGCATGCATAAATTTTGATGAAAAATCCAGAAATATCAAATTTTCCCCAAGAGGAGCTTCCAATTATAAGCGTGTGCCAAGTGGCGCGACGCATTGGGCAGAAAAATATGTGTTAAGGCCAAAAAATTCAAAATTGACAAAAGGTGTCCCAAAATTCCTGAAACTTAGGTTGAATGTCCAAAATCATGCGCTATGATGGGCCAAGGAAGCTTCGGCCAAACTTTGGAGTCTATCATGCCTTTTGTGACACTTTAATGCCCTCTTTAGCTTTGCCTTCATAATCTTGATTCGTGCCTTGCAAACGTGATTTCTCGCCAAATAATGATTTTCCATGTGCCTTAGCATGTCCTTTTCCTTGTTGGACTTCTCCAACAGCTTCTCCAAATGAATATTGACCCTCTCAAGCCAAGTCTCTTGAACATCCTTAATCTCTCGCTCAATGGATGTCATCTCGGTTTGGCTTCTTTGGGTAGCTTGCCGGTTCTCAAGGATATGTTGCATCTCCATAATAGTTTGATGATATTCCAACTGTTTGTTTCATTGCTGAAGGTAGTTGATAATCCATTGGGCTCTTTGCAACTTGACAGACAAAGTTCTATCTCCGCCTTCTGCTCCTGAATAGTCTCTCTCAACTTTGAGCTTGGTGAGCTCAAATCCTCATCAATGAGTATGAAACCTGTATCTTGGCCTCCTGAAGGCCCCTCATCTTGCATGGACATCTTACCTCTGTCATGTACCTGTATCTGTGATGTTGATGACGGAAGCAAGACCCTTTCCACCCCAGGTGGAGATAATACTCGCCGAGCTGCCGCAAATAATCCTCTGGTGCCTCTCTGATAAGTGACATACATCGGCACACTAGTAGTATCTGTATCCTGACCCTCATGCTGATATGAAGGTTCACCTACATCATGAAAAACCTCCAAAGGAACCTGAGGAGCTGTGAAGAAATCATTAGAAATGAAATCCTCCCATGAAATACCCTGCAAGCCAAGCTGATGCAAAACCACAATATTAATGAGTGCAAAGTGATAGATACTGTTGTACTGCTACTCAGGAGTTTTCCTTTGCACGAGAGTGGTCATTCTCTCAATATTCCAGCACATGAAATAAGGGAGGTTCATCATCCTCAAGCTGGTAAAATGCATCAATAACCTGATATGATAGGCATAGAGAAGTGAAAACCAGCCCTCACAACTGAAATATCTGATAATAAGTTTCATCAGAGGAGCATAGGAATCCTTTAAGAACCGGAAAGGAAACACCCTGCTGAGTTGTTTCACAAAGGTAGGCCTGATATATGGTCCATAGTGCACTCTGTCAACCTACTGTCTTTTGTTCCATTGTTCTCCAACATTCGATATTCCAGTTTCTTGAGAGATAGTTTTAGGTGTTAAAGTGAATGTCACACTGGAAAGGGTGACTTGACCATCATGTAAATGTAACACAAATAAACGGGCCAGCTCCTGATGATGATGGACCCTAGCAACCATTTCACAAAATTGATAACAAGACTACTCTTGAAAACATCCCATAGTAAGTGGACAAGCCTGCAATTCAACCAATGAGGTGGGCTCCTCCCTCACATGTCTACCACTCTTACGAGGCATTCTAGGTGCATGTAGTTCAGTGGTGGAATCACTGTCTCGGTCATAAGATGTATCAGTGTCTGTCTCCATGATGTCCAAGGTTTGTGCAAGGTCTATGTTATCTTGGATGAAACTGAGAATTTTGGTGTTTTGATTTGATTGCCAAATATGAGGTAATATGGGAGGGAAAATGGAGGAATAGGATAATGGGAATAATGGAATTTTATCAAGTGAAATTTGCCTTTTGAAAACTGTGATTTGAGAAGTTTAGGGACAAGGGACAGCCACTTAGTTTTTTGGGATAACTTGGGATTTGAGGGAAAATTTACAAGTGGTATGGGGACAATGGGAATGGGATAGGGATGATTGAATTTAGGGATGTCAAGAGATAGAGGAATGGGCTGCTATAGTGAGATAAAAAATGAGGAGGGACTAAGAAGGTAAGGGAAATGGAAATATTTGACACCAAAACCAATTTTGAAACCCTAGGAGCATTCTTAAACAAGATAATAGGGTTTGAGTTTTTGCATTTAAATTCTCATATCAACACCAAACACTTGTTATGAGCAATGGGGAAGTGACTTTGACTTACTCGAACAAGGAGAGACCGAGCAAATTTGCTGATTGAAAGGAATGGAAAAAAATTGTGTTCCGGACCAATGCGTCGCGCAACCAACCTAGTGCATCGCGCCCTTCCAATGTGCTGCACAGGAGAAAATATACACACAAGGAAATGACCCTATGCGTTGTGCTCGCCCGATGCGTCGCGCCGGATGCCCAATGCGTTGCGCTTGGAAACTTGACACAGTCCGACCTCCAAACACTTGCTTCTCTCCTCATAACTCTTCTTTTGCCCACTACTGTCTCTTTGGCACACAAATGGAGTGTTGAAACATAAAAATCATATATGTACCAAAGGCTTTGATTTTTCATTTGAAAAAACCCACTTTGCAATGTTTCAAACTTAACACTTTTCAAAAGAACTCTGTTTTGCTTCCTTTTGCTTTTGGACTGAATAATGAGCTTTTCTGTCTGTCTTGCAGCGAATGTATGGAATTGAGCTTTGGAAAAGGTGATCAGGGTTTGAGTGGAGTGTTATTACAAATAAAAAACTTGAAAATTACATTGCATTTATTACATAAAGATGAAATAGACTATTTTTCTTCAAAACAGAGTTTTGAAGAAAAATCATTATTAAGCATTATGATGATGAATTTTTTTTTGCATTGAAACCTTATTTCAAGCTTCCTCATGTGCCTGCTGACCATTATTAAGCATTCTGAAGACCGAATTAACTAAACCCTAGACCTAATGAGACTAAAAACCCTAAAATGACTCTTTGCCAACTATGAGACCAAAAATGACTGTAAATGATTTTAATGAACATAAATAGGCCAGCAGGTATAAGACATGAGGGATATGAGTGACAAGCCCCTACCGTCAGAGGATCCATGCTCCTAATGGAATGCAGCTGACTGAACTGAGTGAGACACCTAAAATGAAATGCAACAAGAGAAATTTGACTTCTGACGGAGGGATGAAGATACCGACTCTAACTGGTTCAATGGACAGAATCTCTTCATACTTCATTATAGGCATATAGTTGGATCCCTTACCCAACTTCTATTTGTTGGGATCATCTCAAACAAGACTCCCAGTCTAACCTAACATCTAACTTTAACGTGGTCGAGTGCTTCTCATTGTACCTTAAGGTTAAGATATACTTTACCAACATAAGATAGTAAAAATCATTAGAATCGAGAGTAATTTCTTAATTAATATTATGAAGTGCTCTGAAACTGTAAATTTGAAACACATGCTACGTCAACTTTTCTACAGTATTGACCCCATTTAACATCATCACAACACATCCACTTTGTCATGGATGAGAAATGCACAAAATGGTTATATGGCATGCACTCTTGTCAACTATAGGGCTTAGCTGGAGTATGTTACAAATATGTATTTTGAAATAGTAGAATAATGTTGAGAAGTCATAAAGAAGAAATAAATGTCTCTAAAGGAAAGTTCAGTAAAAGAAAAATGTCTCTAAATGTCTCAAAGTGAAAATGTTATATTCACTATATATTCACTAGATTTCCCTTCACTAGATTTCAGTGTGAAATGTCTCATCTTATATTCACTAGATTTCCCATGCATGGGCTAGAAGTGACACTTAAAAACATGAATAAACAATGGCAGCCATTTTTGGAAACAACGTCATCACCAGATGATGCGACTAAGGAAAATGAAACTTTTGAAACAATCTCTTCAGATACTAGGGGAGGGTTGGTGAGCATATTAAATTCGAGCAGGTTCCGTACGTTTAGGGTTTCAAACCACCTGTTATGCAACATGCGTTCCACAGCCTATGCATTTCTGTGCATGTCAAACTTTTCTTTAAAGAAAAATATGTCATGATAACAATAACTAGAACAGCAAATTGCCCAATCTAAAACTCAACTTCAGGAACAAATTACCTTAGTCAAGAGACAACATTGTGTATAGATAAAAATAATCATTGACCAATTAAAATAATTACAACAAAGAATTGAGTGAGAAAAAGAAAAAGATTTGGATTTCCCCGACTTAAAACATGAAGCTTATGAACTTAATTCACAACTCCAGAAACAACAACATATTCTTTGCGATAAGTTAATTTTAATGCAGGTGAAATGCAAAATGATTAATGCTCCATAGTAGGGTTTTTTAACAGTTTACCTATCCTACTCCACTGCAACACTTTACCTATCTTAGTCCACTCCAATCCAAAAAGGAATAATTAGAAATTTATCAACACTTGGAAGCATTTTTGGCTACAAACATAAAATTCATTAAACAAAAAGGTAGAATTTTATGTGAGTAATCCCCTCCCCTCTCTCATTGAACACTCTGATGCTTTCATTCAAGGTAGAAAAATAGTTGCAAAATAATCAAAAGGAAACAAAGAAAATTGTACACTCTGATTCTATCATTCAAGGTAGAAAAATAGTGTTGAATGATAGCTGCAAACATAAATTTCCCCTCCCCTCCTCACATTAAACAAAAAGGTCAAATTTTATGTGAGTAATCCCCTCCCCTCTCTCAATGAACACTCTGATGCTATCATTCAAGGTAGAAAAATAGTCGCAAAAGAATCAAAAGGAAACTAACAAAATTGTACCTAAAACAAAAAATCCTAAGTCTACCAACAAGAATTCACTAAGATGTGAAACATATTTTTGAATTAAGAAATGAAGCTATGAATACAGTCGGTGAAAATTTGTTAGTAAAATCATGATAGAGAGATATCAGAACACCGATGTGCCTAACAAAAACAAAAACACAAGAAGAAGGTTCAAAATCTAATGAGATAACAAAGTCTACAAGATTGCATGTAAGCCGAGTAAAAAATCAATGATCAAAGCCCAAAATTATGATTCAAAACACACCCCTACAAGGTTTACAAAGACACAAAAGTCCCTGGATAGGCTTGATATTAACCCCTCAATTTCCAAGGAAAAGGTCCTTCAACACTATGTTAGAGAAGACTAGACCGAACGAGAGGCCCTATCAACACTCTTTAGAAATTATGTAGACTAAAACATTAGGCTATCAATTCCATGGACTGAACTATCATTGAAGGCCTGGTACAAAGGACTGGCACAACCTGTTAAGATTTATTTATAGAGAACTTAAGTTGTAACAGGGAATTTCGCATAGAGCCAAGGAGGACTTAGAAATTTCCCTATTTATTTATACATGTTACAGTCAGAGGCTAACAAATTATCTTTCTTTATGTTAGGATATTTTATAATTAATAGAACTAAGAATAGTTTATCTATGTGTGTAAAGTTAGAGGCTCAAACAGAGCTTGTGTAATTGAGGAGGAGTCTCGGGAGTAGAGCCAAGACAGTTCAAGCAGGAGCACGAGAGCTCAACAGTGGACAAACCCTAGACCACTAGAAAAGCCTAACCCCTAAGGCACATAAGCCACTAGAAACCATAAACCCTAAGGCACATAAGAAAGAAGAGCTAAATTGTCCAGTGCCATGAACAAATAGAAGCAAGAAGAGCTAAATTGAGCCAGTGCTATGAACAAATAGAAGCAAGAAGAGGTAAATTGAACCGAAATAGATTATAAGTGTTCATAAACACATGTTTAAGTGTTAAAAAATACAACAGTGCTGGTAGGAATTCTTTTCGTACCGGGAGGTGAAGATGCCATGCGAAATGAAGAGGAAAAAGTCGATGCAGGAGAAAATTGATAGCTACAGTCCGCCAAAGTTCGGCAATACCTGCAAAACCATCAAATATAGCATAAATTAGCCAAAATCTGTGCAAAACCCCTCGAAAATACAAGAAACACAACTGAAAAATGTAAAAAACCTCGAAAATTACTTAACCTTATGGTACTTTAGCAAACTAGTAGAGGGGACGAAGAGGTCAACAACTCCGCGCTACATTGATCAGTCAAGGAGGGAAAATTGACAGTCCAGGGAGCCAAGCAAACCAGTAGAGGGGATGAAGTGGTCAACAACTCTGCACTGCATTGAGCAGTCGAGGAGGGAAAATTGACAGTCCAGGGATCTGAGCATGTCCACAGTAGGGCGCAGGAGAAACATCACCGAAAGCATCACAAACCAACAAGCCATCCGAACAGCAACAAACACCGCGAGTGTAAGTTCAACAGGGGAAGCGAACATGCACCAGCATTGGTGAGACATCGCGCATCCACCGGAATAGGAGTCCGAGCAACATCTTGCCCCAGACAAAAATGCACAGGATGTGGAATGCATGTTGCATAACAGCTGGTTTGAAACCTTAAACGTACGAAACCTACTCGAATTTAATATTTTCACCAACCAGAACACGTCAACATATCTCAATGGCACCTATCGTACAACATCCCATGTGTTGACCACGTGGTTTTTTGATGTGGAACGTAGGGCACCCAAGTATTGGCGTCCCTCCCCTAGACAAAAATTTTCCTTTCTTCATCATCATGATATTTTACTCTCTAAGGTTGTGAGGGCCTACCATACAAGCGTCTAACCTATCTTGTCTTCTATTCCAGGGTATTTTTCTTAAAGTGATAGCCTAGCCTACTGGGCATGAATTCCTATTTAAAAGGGGCTCTTCCTTTAGTTAAATCACAAATCTGGAAAACCTCTTTTTGAAGAAAAAAAAATTGTGTTTTGTTGTGGTCATGCGAGTATGCAAATACCCAAATGAGTTTGCAGTCAAGCACGAGGGTACTCACTTCATGTGGGAGTTGGAGAGGGCTGGAACAAGAGGAAATCGTAGGCTTTTCTGCTACCATACTCATCGTTCCCATTGTTTTTTCCTATATTTGATTTCTTAGTTGAATGCAACTTATATTTAGTCTTCTTATCTTGTAGGTGAAAAAAATGGATGTTGGATACATATGTGAACAAACAAAGCCTTTAGAGTACATGTCTTCTCTCTGTGTAAAGACCCACGAGGAAATGGATGATGAGAATAGCGAAGGTTGTTCACCAGCCATTACTGTGAGTGGAGATAACAGTATACAAGTTTGGCGCTATTCCCTCTGAGCTTTCTTACACCTAAAACCTCTAATGGTCTCTTGAAGCTGTCCCACTCACTCCTGTCCATTTAGCTTCCCTGATCTGCCTCAGTATTGGTACATAGAATAATCTCACCCCATCATGTTCCAATATTGTTGTGGCTGTTTCCCAGATTCATTTTCCATTTCCACCTGGCCATAGCTCATGCATTTCTTGACCTTGCAAGACACTTTCTTCTACTTGGAAGAGTAGCCATAGAATCTGCACTAACTATAATTGACTTCATTCATCTAGAAATTACATTGCAAATAACCAGCTTCGAATGATGGCCAGTCAGCTCTCAAAGAAGGTTAAACTTACATGCATATTCCTCTTACCTATAGAGGTTAATTTTAAGTTATTTCATAACTAAGATTGAGTTTTCCAGGTTTCAATTTATCTTTGGGTATTCACATAGCTGATTTAGTCTACTCGAAGAAAATATGTAGTTACGGGTGTTGAAAATGTACCAATTTTATTGTAACTATATAGTCTATATAGGTATTTAGTATTTAATTTAATCCACGTCATTTAATACATCTATTCCATTTATGGAAACTTCATTTTGGAAGTAGTCATGAGATGCCAATTATGAGCTCTTTATAAATTGCTTAAGATAGCAGTGAAGTGTTGGCGTTGATTTCATCTGGAATGTAAATATATTATATTATAGTACATGTAAGTTGAAAAGGATGAATTTGTTTGGCGACTTTTCTTTTCAGCTGTAATGTCAATTTTTTTTGCATTGCACATTAATATTGTATGTTTTTCTTCTTCAGATTCAAAAATCCCTTTGAAGTTGATGGTATCATATTTTGAAATGTAAATATTATGGGGCAAGAGTGCCTATTGTAGTAATTTGATTAGGATTTGTCTTTAGTGCGATTTTTTGAAGCTTCAGGTGCCAGAATCCGGTGAAAATTTTTGATGTAAACTCTTCGTTTTTGTTATTCAAACTATTTTTTTGACTCTATATATGGATTCAACAGCCTCAAAAACCTCTAGGGAACTTCGATTGTGCAAAGTTAGCAATAAAATTTCTCTTTTCAATAAATTCCTACAGGAATTTAGAGAAATTACACCGTAAAAAGTCACCGTAAAAGCCTTCAAAAAGTCACACTAAAGACTACTCGATTTGATTCTTGCTGCATCGTTCATTCTTTGATTTTATTGCGCATCTGATGAAAATGCGTATTTTTAAATATATATATTTTTAAATGTATTTCAAAAAAAATGTGTGCTTCTGTTGTGACCTATGAAACCTGATTTGTTCTTCAGCCTTAGGTGGGACATGTGCCCTATGAGTGCCACGTGGCCATATATGGTTGTTTTGGCGTATTTAAACTTTATATTTAATTCTCGTGATGTGGGTTTGTTGTGGGTGTTAGAAAATTTAAAAGAAAACAGGGAGTAAGTGTTTTTTCCTCAACACACGGAGTTCACACAGAGTTGCGGTAATTACTTTAACCAAGACATTAAACCAAGATAGCACAATTACTAAAGTTTACATAGAGTTGCGGAATTCACTAAACAAAGTAAAACAGAGTGTTGTGGTAATACGTGAAAATTCCAGAATTATATCGCAACTAATAAAACTTGGCTCTCATAGTAATGGAAAAATAATCATCAATTTTTCCATTAAGTTGTGGGTGAATTCGTCAAGCTTGTGCTTCTTGCTGCCATTTTTATTGTGTAAACAACTTTCTCACTATGTAAAACTTTTGTTACTACGTGAAAATTTTCTCACTACTAGAGAATAGGTTCCAAAAAAAAATTCAAAACTCCTTTTAGATCTTCAGTAAAAACACTATCTTTTACTAAGATTTTTAAACCCGCTCTGATACTATGTTAGAAAATTTAAAAGACAACAGGGAGTAAATGCTTTTCCCTCAACACTCAACACATGGAATTCACACAGAGTTGCAGAAATTACTTTAACCAAGACAATACAATTACTAAAGTTTACACAGAGTTACGGAATTCACTTAATCCATACCATACAGTTGCAAAAATCAAAACTTATGAATCATATTTTCAATGCAGAGTGGTGGAGATTAAAATCGCAACTATGGAGAGGAGCAAATATTCTCAACTAATTATGGTGAAACAAAGTAAAACAAAGTGTTGTGGTAAAACAAATATACGTGAAAATTACAGAACTACATCGTATCTACTCAAACTTTATATTAAAACTTCAACACATTATGGAGATTGTGACTCCTTCACAAGTAAAACAAGACTTCTTACTTGGATTTACATTCACCAGGACACAGTAAAATTCGCTCCATGATTTTCTCCACTTGACTTTCCAGACTTACATCTGCCACATTACACAACACTCTCTGTCTTTTTGTTCACCCTCTTCTTACTCACAATAACATGTAAAAAATCAAAACAACATATATATCTAAGACATTTAACTTATGACAGACCAAACTTAATGCACAGTATGGGCAAACATCATTTTCTGAACATTACAGAGGTTATGTGGAGTAAACAACACTTGTGGATTAATTGTTTTCCCATACTCATTTAATAACCATGCATTAAATTCCTTTTTGAATTTAATTATTTAATCGCTGTTGCACAATGGGTAATTGTGGTTTGCTCAGAACTTGTCTTTCTCTGCACATGCAATATGCAACCTGCAAAAAATTCTCTGCACGCGCAATCCACAACCTGCAAAACATTCTCTGAGGTATGGTTGCTGCCAGTTCATTTGCTGCGGTGGTTGAGATTAATTTCCAACACTCCCCCTTAATCACAACTGCCACCATTGACCATTCTTGGACAATCTCTAAGATAAAAAAAAAATTCACGTGCTAATGGCTTTGTGAAGATATCTACAACTTGTTCTTCTAACCTGTAATGTTGCAAGATAATCTCACTGTTATTAACCAATTCTCTTATCAAATGATATTTTCCATCAATATGCTTTGTCCTTTTGTGAAAGACAAAATTCTTTGATAGTGCAATTGCTGAACTGTTATCACAGAAAATAGTGGTTGCTCCATCTTTTTCATGACATAAATCACACAACATCCTTCTCATCCAAACTGCTTGACATGCTACTTCTATTGCGGTGACATACTTAGCTTCTGCTATTGACAATGACACTATCGGCTGCTTCTTGGAAGCCCATGAAATGGCTCCCGAACCCAAATGAAAAACATATCCTGACATGCTCTTTCTGTCATCAACCCTTCACACCCAATCATTGTTAGTGTAACCAATCAGCCTAAAATCATTATTTGTGGAGTACAAAGTGCCATACTCGTTTGTCCCATTGACATACTTTAAAATTATTTTCGATGCTTGCTAATGTGTCTCTTTGGGTGTCTCCATAAACCTCGACACCAAACTCACTGCATACATTATATCAAGCCTAGTTGTGGTCAAATACGTTAGGCTACCCACCATGATCTTGTATAATGTCATATTGAAATTGCTGCTACAATCTTCCTTGCTCAACTTCAACCCCATGACAGTTGGAGTTGGTGATGGCTTATTATTATACATATTAAACCTCTCCAAAATTTCTGCTACATACTTTTCTTGAGAAATAAAAATTCCATTTTTATTTTTCTTTACTTCTATGCCCAAGAAATAACTCTATAAACCCAAATCAGTCATTTAAAATTCACACTACATGGCTGCCTTGAAATCAACGATGAGAAAATCATCACTGCCTATAAAAATAAAATCATCTACATACAAAATGACAATAAGAATCTTACCATCACTTTTTTTGATGTAGAGATTAGGTTCATCATCACGCTTGTCGAACCTATTGTCCATCAAGTAAGAATCTATCCTACTGTACCATGCACGGGGTGCTTGCTTCAGCCCATAGAGAGCTTTTTGCAACCTACACACCTTGTGTTCTTGGCCTTCTATTTCATAGCCAGGAGGTTGCGCAACATACACCTCCCCTTTTAGTACTCCATTCAAGAACGCTGACTTTACGTCCATCTCGTAGACTTTCCATTTCTGTTGCGTTGTAATTGACAACATTGTACGCACTGTCTCCATCCTCGTGACTGGCACAAATGTTTCTGCATAGTCTCTTCCATGCTGCTGCTTGTAACCTTTCACGAAAAGTGTTGCTTTGTGCCTTTCAATCTTTCCTTCAACATTGATCTTGGTCCTATAAACCCACTTCACTCCAATGACTTCTTTACCTTGTGGGAGGTCCACTAACTCCCATGTGTCATTCTTTTATATTGCTTCTATCTCTTCATTCATTGCCGCAACCCATTTCTCTTCCTTCACTGCATCTTCAAAATGGATTAGGTCATCTACATGACAAAATAATGCAAATAATGAATTTATACCAGCGCTGCTATCAGCTTCATCTTGCTGATATATTTCACTTATATATCTGAATTTTGGTCTTCTTGGTGTGCTTGGAGTTTCCCTTGAACTCGAGGGAGTTTCTGATCCTTGTGGTGTGCTTGGACAAGAACTCCCTTGATTTTTTCAAGGTTGTTTTGTTTCCAGCTTGTGGTGTGCTCTTATGTTCTTGTGTAGGTGGAGGAGGAAGTACCGTGGAAGAATTATTTGTTGTTGTGCATTCGTCTTGCTCTTCGTTAGACACACATTTCTTCACATTCACCGTTTTCTCTAAGCTTCCATCCCAGAGCTTCTTCTTCAATGAACTACACATCTCTGTTGATTATAAATTTCTTGCTGGATGGAGTATAGAGTTTGTATGCCTTGGACTAATCACTGTATCCAACAAAGATACACTTCTCCCCCCTTACTGTCCAATTTCTTCCTTAGCTAATCCGGGACATTTGCATATGCCACACATCCAAATAATTTCATGTGAGTGACAAACTACTTTGTTCCACTCCATGTTTCTTCCAGAAATCTGTTCATAATAGCTTTGGTTGGGCATCGATTCAAAATATACGTTGCACAATTGACAGATTCAGCCCAATACTCATTTGGAAAATGTTTTTCCTTCAACATACTTCTAACCATGTCCATGATGGTCCTATTCTTCCTTTATGCAACATTGTTTTGTTGTGGTGTGTACCTTGTGGTAAACTTCTTGTGTATGCCATTTTCCCTATAGAAACGTAGGAAATCTTCGGAGATATATTCTCCACCTATGTCAGTTCTCAACACTTTTATGTAGTGTCCACTTTGCTTCTCAACAGAGCTTTGTAGTGACAGAACTGTTCAAGCACTTAACTTTTTTGTTTTAGAAAATAGACCCATGTCTTCCTTGTGTAGTCATCTATGAATGTCAAAACATAATGGATGCCAGCTAAAGATGGTGTTTTCTTTTGTCCACAGAAATCTGAGTGGAAAATATCTAAGGGTGCCTTTTCCCTTATCATCTTCCCTGTTGGGAATGCTTCTCTGTGTTGTTTTCCCAAGATGCATCCTTCACATAGGTCCATTTTTTCTATAAGTGGTAATCCTTTTACCATGCCTTTTCTATGTAAGAGGTTCAAACCTCCAAAATTGAGATGTACAAATCTCAAATGCCATAACCAGTTTTTGTCTTTCACTTCTTCTTTAAAGACCTCTTGTGTGACTGTTGCTAGACACCTCCTTCCTTCAAGTCTATTCTGAGCTTGAGAGGAAACATCCTATTCTTTGTCATATGCACTTGAGCAATGAATATTTTACTTGGAGGTATGTCCACGATAGTACACACATCATATTTAAAAAATACATTGTAGCCCTTGTTCACGAGTTGTCCAATGCTTAGAAGGTTACATTTCAGGCTAGGTACATAATATAAATCTGGCACAAATTTATTTTCTCCCTTGTCAATATTGACACTTTTCTTTTTCCCATGACAGAGACTTTGCTATCAGTCCCTGTTGTCACTTCAGACTTCATATTCTCATCAAGATTGGCAAACATTTCTATTTTTCCAGTCATGTGGTTACTACAACCTGAGTCTAAAAACCATACATCATCTTGTTTTTCTTGTGCTACATTACATGTTAGAAGCACATTACTCTGGTTCTTATCTTCTTTTGCAAAATTTTCATTTTGCCTATTATTCATGTCATTTTGTTTCTTTCTACATTCATTTGCATAATGCCCATACTTTTTACAATAATGGCATTGGACTTGGGATTTATCATACCTTTTTCCCCGTTCTTGGTGTTGGATTGAGCCTTCACTTTGATTATGATTGCTGCCCCTTCAACTTGTGCTTGCAGGGCTCCTTCTTCCACCTCTGTGTGGGCTTCTTCCTCTTCCTCTGTAGTTTGATCTTCCTCGACCTCTACCTTTGCCAAGAGACATCTATGTCTTGAATACATGCTCCAATGAGGATTCCACTGTTCTGTTCAGTCTATGTTCATGAGACATCAAGGATGCACAAAGCTCATCCACTAAAAATTGTGAGAGATCCTTTGTCTCTTCTATTTCCACTACTATGGCATCATATCTTGAGGGTAGACTTCTCAAGATTTTCTCCACTATTCTTCTTTCCTCATGTATCTATCAATGAGACCTTATCTGCATAACCAACCCAATCACATGTGTGAAGAATGAGTCTATGTTATCATATTTTTTCATACAGAGAGTTTCAAAGTCTCTCCTCAACATTTGCAGCTTTGTTGTATTCACCTTCTCCATGCCTTGATAGGCTATCTTGAGGATATCCCATGCCTCCTTAGACCTTGTTGCTACTGCAATCCTTGGGAATATACTCCCATGCACTGCTTGAAAGAGATAGAAGAGGGCTTTATTGTCCTTCATGTTTTTATCTCTTAACACATCTCTTTCTGTTGTTATTAAAAGAGCCAATGCTACTACATTTGTTGATTCTTGGAAACCTTGTTCCACCAGCTCCCATTTATCTGGCGAAGCAAACATGGCTCTCATAGAAATGGCCCAATAATCATATTTTTTGCCATTAAGTTGTGGTATTCTGGATTAGTCAAGCTTGTGCTTGTCGCTGCCATTTTTACTGTGTAAACAACTTTTTCACTGTGTAAAACTTTTCTTACAACGTGAAAAAATTCTCACTTCTCGAGAATACGTTCCACAAAATATTTTAGAACTCTTTTTAGCTCTTCAGTAAAAACATTATCTTTTACTGAAATTTTTAAACCCACTTCGATACCATGTTAGAAAATTTAAAATACAACACGGAGTAAATGCTTTTCCCTCAACACATGGAGTTCACACAAAGTTGTGGAAATTACTTTAACCAAGACAACACAATTACTGAAGTTTACACAGAGTTGTGGAATTCACTTAATCCATACTATATCAAAACTAATCAAACAGGAATATCATCGTAATGGCCTAATAATCATAATTTTTTCCATTAAGTTGTGGTATTTGTGGATTATTAAAGCTTGTGCTTGTTGCTGCCATTTTTTCTCTGTAAACAACTTTATCACTATGTAAAAATTTTCTTAATGCGTGAAAACTTTCTCACACGTTACAAAAAGAATTTCATAACTCCTTTTTTCTCTTCACTTAAAACACTATCTTTTACTGAGATTTTTAAACCCACTCGAATACCATGTTGGAAAATTTAAAAGACAACAGGGAGTAAATTATTTTCCCTCAACACACAGAGTTCACATAGAGTTGAGGAAATTACTTTAATCAAGACAACACAATTACTAAAGTTTACACAGAGTTGCGGAATTCACTTAATCCATAGCATACAGTGGCGGAAATCAAAACTTATGAATCATTTTTTCAATGCAGAGTGGCACAGATTAATATCGCAACTATGGAGAGGAGAAAATATTCTCAACTAATTTTAGTCACGGTGAAACAAAGTAAAACAGAGTGTTGTGGTAAAACACATACCCAGAACTATATCGCAACTAATCAAACTTTATATTAAAACTTCAACACATGAAATACATTAACATATGGAGATTGCAACTCCTTCACAAGTAAAACAAGACTTCTTACTTGGATTTACATTCACCACGGACACAGTAAAACTGTTTTCACGCACCCACCAAAATTCTCTCCAAGATTTTCTCCACTTGTTTTTCCACATTTACATCTGCCACGTTACACAACAACCTCTATCTTTTTTATCACCCTCTTCTTATTCATACTAACATGTAAAAAATCAAAACAACATACATATCTAAGAAATTTAATTTGTGACAGACCAAATTTAATACAAAGTATAGGCAGACATCATTTTCTGAACATTACAGAAGTTGCGTGGAGTAAACAACACTTGCGGATTAATTGTTTTCCCATACTCATTTAATAACCGTGCATTAAATTCCTATTCGACTTTAATTATTTAATCTCTATTGTGGAATGGGTAATTGTCCTTTGCTCAGAACTTGTCTTTCTCTGCACACGCAATCCGCAACCTGCAAAACATTCCCAGAGTTATGGCTGCTGCTAGTTCATTTACTGCAGTGGTTGAGATTAATTTCCAACAGGTGTGTGGGAGCGAAGAGCAAAGGGCAGTACGAAAGGGGAAAAGGAAAGGGGAAGAATGTCTCTATTTTTTTTTGCATTTTTATTACAACAGTTTGCAGGTGCATTTTTATAAATTTGTGCATTTTTTATTTTCTTTTTTACATCATTCATGTCTCAATCAAAGGCAGTAGGGAAGGGGAATAATTTTCATGAGGATCTCCAAGTGTTCCCTCTATTGAAATTGGAATTGGACTTGCCACAACAACTTCAAATGTTGAGTGAAGACAACAGCTTCAAGATAACAAATATCCCTTGTGGAAATATGTCACAAGAGAGCAAGGGCCAGGCAGAGTATGAGGATTCACCACAGGAGAGTTTGATTTGATGACTTATGAGCTACCTACTCTCTTAAGGCTTGTAGTTGTTTTGTATTTTTTATTTGTATTTTTCATTTGTATTTCTACTACTTGTGTAACACATTTTGATTTTGAAGACTTAATAAATATCTTATCTTTCTCCTATTGGATCATTAGTGAATATGTCACAATTATATTTGTATGCATAATGTTACTTTATAAAACTTATATCTAAATAAAGATCTATGTTTGAATTAATAAATTTGTGTAAAAATTATCTAATTTTTAATATATATATATATATATATATATATATATATATATATATATATATATATATATATAACCTATTCTACCGTGTCTTGTTCCAAAATCAATATGTCCTGGTAAGACACTATACTCCTTGTGTCCTTAGTGTCCCTATTTCTATTTCAAAGGTCTTAGATTGTGACATTAATCACACCTATATTGTTCTAGCGCTGACTTTATGTTCGAAAATAGTGTTTGCGTCAAGAACTATTTAGATGTTTACTTTCCGAGGATTCCAGTGTCTTAGGTTGTGACATTAATCACACCTATATTGTTCTAGCGCTGACTTTATGTTCGAAAATAATGTTAGCGTCAAGAACTATTTAGATGTTTACTTTCCGAGGATTCCAGTCGGCTGTGACATGAAGCACACGAATATTGTTCTAGCTCTGATTTTATGTTCGAAAATAGTGTTGCTTGGAGAACTATTTAGCTGTTCACTTTTGGAGGATTCTAGTCTCGCTCATCCATATCGTAGGAGATGGAGATTCTAGGTATTTTACAAATCTCATGATCAGTGGTATTGGTATCTTTTGTTTTGGATTGCAGATTTTTAGGATGTTTCAAAATATTCTAAAATCCGATTGTTACTACAGAAATTCCTAATGATTAGAGAATTCAATTATTTCGCCCGCACCATCAGATTATGAAAATCGACCATCGACCTAACTTCGACAGAACTTCAACAATTGCCACAGCATGAATAAACAAATGAACCAAGGTCTCTTATTGGCATTCAAGGTTGTTTAAGTTTAGAATACACCAATGTCTGTAGTTAGGAATTGAAGGTTGTTAATTATTTTTAGAATACACCAATGTCTCTAGTTGGCATTCAAGGTTTTTATTTTTATATGCAATGACGATGGGAAAATGTTCTTAACTTTTTGGCTTTTTGGCAAAAACTATCACTGTACTGTATTTTGGCTTTTTGGGAGAACACCAATATTGGATTTTAGGCTTCCGGTAGGAGATAATTAATATTTCGTTTCAGGTTTAGAACAATCAAGTTTTCTTTATAAAAATATTTTGTTAAAGAATTATCAATATTGCATTTCAGTTTTTTAAACAGCTGCTTCTTAAATGGTATAATCATTGATGAATTACAGTCAGTGGTTTAAATAGTTTCAAAAGCGTAGGTTTTAAAATTTCTCATGTGATTTCTCAAATAAAATATTATAATAGAAATAATCATTATTTAATTTATTTATCAATTTTTTTTTACTATTAATCATTTTTATTATTTTAATAAACATACAAAATTTAAAATATATATTTTCACAAAAACATTGAAATAATAGATTATAATTATATATATATATATATATGTATAATCTATTTTTTGGATTTACAATATTAATGTTAATTATTTTTAATATTAATGTTATAGGCTAATAATAATACTAATAATAATAATTTCATTTATCATTTTTTGGTTCATAATATTAATAATAGATTGAATTTATTAATTACATCTAAGTTTATAATATTACAACTAAAAATTTAT
Source organism: Pinus albicaulis (assembly GCA_034641835.2). Taxonomy (NCBI): domain Eukaryota; kingdom Viridiplantae; phylum Streptophyta; class Pinopsida; order Pinales; family Pinaceae; genus Pinus; species Pinus albicaulis. The sequence goes on from CM076576.1 coordinate 336,406,361, forward strand.
GATATTTATCTTTTAGATTTACATATTAATGTGACCGATATTAATATTGTAAACCAAATAAATTAATATGATAATAATTATAGTATTATATTATATTTTAGTTTAACATACAATATATATTTAACATTATTAATATGTTATAATAATAACGATGATGATGATGGTGGTGGTTATCGTATGTTAAGATCAATGTGGTTTATCCGACCTCAAGAGAGGAGAAAGTTTCCACTTTGTCACGATTGAATGATTCCACCCAGTTCTGAGGAAAAGTCCTATTAAGTTGAAGAAGTATGGTCCCCCATCCATGATTCCATTCTTTTCCTCTAAGCATGTGAAGATGATCTTGAAAATACTTTTCAGGCCTAATTGGAGAGCATTTTTCCCTTTTGTCTTCAACTTCAAGCGATCCAACCCATAAGGGCTTTCTTTGTGGCCTAGAAGCCAATGAACTTACCAATGAGCGCATGGTCCTTCATGTATTGTATTCTTCCATTAATGTTTCATGCTCGAAGGTAGATCTTGGTTCATTCCGCCTCTTTGGGAATGCATGTTGACGATGATTCTTTCCTCTGAGCAAATTTTTTGTTTGCGAATTTGTTAGGGGCTCAGGCGTCACTATGGGGTTGGCTTGCACGTCCGGGCCATTCGGAGTAGTGGTGTCAAATCCCACTCTCACATTGTTTGCAGGTGAGGGAAAAGCCTATATCCCCCCATCGAGAGCCTCCATGTCGGGTAGCCTATTCAAAGCGCAGATGCAAGGAGCATCACAGTAGGATCAGGGTTGAAGAGCCATGGACGACCTCTGGCCTTGGGTTGACTGTAAACCCTACGCCGCCATGGGTAGCAACTCCTTTCTTGAGAGTGTCAAATAATTTTTTATATTGAGATTACATTAATTCAAAAACAATAAGTATTATTAATAATAACTATATGGTATTATTATATTATGTTGATTATGTTGTAGCTTGAAATTTAACGATTAATATAATATTATATAATAATTTAATCTATATGTGTGTGTGTGTGTGTGTGTTAGTTATTATTTATATAATTATTCATAATCACCAATAGTCAATCTTTAATAGCCACTTTTTCACTATACACTTATTAAATTATATAGTTATTAAATTATTTATATAATTATTAATATAATTGGTATCATTGAGATTTATTAACTTGGTTGTATATGGATTACATATAAACTTATGGACATATCTTAACCACATTAGTAAATGTGGTTTTTGCTAGTATGTATATAATTCAAAATGTATAATATATAATAAATTTACTTTTTTAAGAAAAAAAGTATACACATATAATAAATCTATCTATTTATTATTAATTTATTGAATAAATTATTTAATTATAAGTACTTATTAGATGTATAGTTATACTCATTTTATTTAATTTTTATAAATTTATCATAGGGAAATACATCAAAGATTGTCTTTACAATTTAATAATAGATTGTAAAATATAATGAAATAAATGAAAATGTAATTTAAAAAAGTAGTTTTTCTCACTCATATATATATAATCGATTTCATTTTTTTTAATTCATTTTTTTTAATATTTGTTTTGATATCAATTTTTTTTTTAATGGATTTTTTACTTTTTAATTTTCTCAATAAATAATGTAATAATTATATCTTAGAATTAATGGAAAAAATTTATTCACACTATGTCCTTAAGTGAAGAAATAAGTAAATTGATGTTATGTTTTTGGGAAAATTGCAAATTAATATATGAAGTAGAAAAGTTAATTGCCTACTAAGAGATAAGGATTTGCATATATTTTTTGGTGGTAACCCGAATATTCTTCTTTTTTAATGCAAATACTTATTTAAATTATGATGACCCATGGTAAATAAGTTATTTATTTGAGTATGAGTAATTTTCAATGATTTTATTTTTGGTGGTTTTCTTATGAAATTTAACAATGAGAAATTATTACACAAATATTTTAAAATCATGGCAGCTGAAGGATGATATCAATCACTAATGACCATAAGGGCTTGAAGATGAGAAGGTAAATACAAATATCAGAAAGTGTAGTTTGGTTAACTCGGTCTTAGGAGGAGCAAGATAGGATCATTTTTATCATTAGCTCCTACCATCTCCATGTGAACCACTATTTTCCCTATTGTTTCCCATGGTTGGATAAAAAAGTCGTAAGACACAAGTTAATGTTCTTGAGGTGTTTCCCATGGTTGGATAAAAAAGTAGTAAGACACAAGTTAATGTTCTTGAGGGTGCTAAAACAAGAAAAAATATATTTAAGTTAAATTTTTACCCTTGCTCTATTGTAGTTTTTTCAAAATGTCCATATACATAAATAAATAAGTAGTAATGGTTTTTACTCAGTTATGTTTTAATTTAATTCACCATTATTTTTTTTTGCAAATGATGTATACATAAATGAATACTAGTAGTGGATTTTACTCATTTATGAATACGAGTAGTGGATTTAACTCATTTATGTTTTAATTTGATTCAAGAATATTTTTGTAGATCATTATTTTTTAATTGGATGGTTATTGTCCTTAAATCTAACTGCCCTATTTATTTCACGAATATGTATCTCCCAAAGATGCTTGGATTGACTTCATGGTTGTGCAAATACATATTTCATGCAAAATAAATTGCTTTCATGCTCTACTATTATTAGTATTCTGATCACACTGGATCTTCATAGCCACCCACCTATTCCATTTGGACCCCACCATTTGTTCTTACATTTTTTCACTTTCATCACAACTTACTATTTTTAGCAGGTTTTCGGGTCCTGAACTTTTGGAGCCATTTTGAGGCCCTAATGATCCAAGTGGATATTGATGGCCACCTACCTATTCCATTTTAACCCCCACTATCAGTTCTTTCCGGTTTTTAGTTTCATCACAACTTACTATTTTTAGCAGTTTTTCGGGTCTTGAACTTTCAGAGCAGTTTTGAGGCCCTAAACGGCATTTTTTTTAGAAAACAAGGAGCCAAATGGGTATCAATACCAATGTTTCTCACTAAAAATTTGTATTCCTCAGATAGATATTTCTAACGAGGTATTGAGCGCATCAAATGAATATTGTATGCCAAATTTACGTCCCCAGCAAAATTAATGTACTGATTTACCCAAAGAGGGTCCACAGTTTTGGCACTTCATCTCCTAGGGTTAGGTTTTTGGATGTTTAGGGTTTCTCATTGTTTCTAAACAATAAATAGGCCTTCAAGCCTCTTTTTAACACATTTCAGAGGCTTGTAGATGCCACATCTCTTCTCAGAGATATGTTACCAGCACCCTAGCTAGTTGATTTCCATTATGTCTATAAGCATATTTTAGTTATTTGATATTAATGAAATGAAATATAATTTCCGTTGAATCTTTGTATTTATGTTTATTTCTGTATATTATTATGTTCCTACATAAATCCATATCAGTGTTATCAGAGCGGTCTGCTTTTTCTCTATTTTTCTTTGCATGTCCCTAACAAGGTCAGGGTATAAAGAGTTAGGGCTCGATATGGTTGAACCCTTGCAAGATAAACCTCGCAAACCTTGACGACCTCCCATGGCGAAAGAAAAGAGAGATGAGGGAGTAGGAGATCCTATCAAAATATTGCTTGAGGAGGCCCTTGATACACAAAGGAACGCAATGATGGATAAATTTTCCCAGATCCTTCAACGAATGCCCACCGGTTGCACATCTACATCTAGCAGCCACTCTGGAGGTGCCTCTCCCTTCAAGGTACAAATCAACTTTGACATTCCTGTATTTTAAGGCCAGATAGATGTAGATGTTGTAGATATATTGTTGAATTTGTTGGAAAGGTATTTCTTGGTCCATGATTTCTACGACTGAGAAAAGATTATCTTTGCACTCCTCCAAGCCACCCCCCATGTCAAAGACTGGTGGGAAACCTACTTTGAGCAAAAGGATGAGAGGGAAGCCTCTCTGTTCTCAGTCGCATCCACTTGGAATTCATTTTAAGATGGAATCAAGGAACAATATTACCCTGTGGGGAGCCACGAGGACAAGTACATCCAATGGACCACGCTGCAACAACAAAGGGATCAACATGTGCATGAACTAACGAATCGTTTCCATACTATACACACAAAGATGGGTATTAAAGATTCAAAGAGACATTTGGTGCTCAAGTACTGAAGCTATCTGCATAGATACATTTAGGAGGAAATGGATTTCCTTGACATTCCATCGCTTGACATGACATATTACTATGTCGCCAAGATCGAGAAGAAATTTAAGCAGAAGAAGCGAGATGTTGGATCCGCAAATCCGAAGCCACGGAAATGTGCCCTTGAACCGCAAAATAAGGGGCAAGGCCAAAGCAAGGAAAATTAGAAAAACACCACAAATCTAAACAAGGACATGGGGAAGTGGTGTGAATTTCATAACAACCCCACTCATAGTACAAACGAGTGTTGGGCCAAACAGTTGTTGGTGGCCGAACTAAAGGCACCTGAATCAGATGCATGTGTTGATCCTGAGTCAGAACTAGAGAAGGGCAATGACGAAGGGAAGCACATCATTGATGCAGATCCCAGTGCCATTTTCGCCACCACCAAGATCCAAGGGGAGGATCTCGACGATCCAGAGGAGGGGAGGGGGGCTCTTCCATTCAGAGATGTGGGTTAAGGGTTCTCCACTGCAATTCCTTGTCGATAGAGGAAGCCAAAAGAACCTCATTTCAACATAGGTCATGAAGCAATTTGGCCTACCGACCATAACACAACCACAGCCGTATACCATTGGGTTTCTTCACAAAGGAAGAGATATCTGCGTCCGCCAGCAGTACTGCCTTTCACATAACATAGGGCCATTCACGAATAAGGTACTGTGTGATGTTGTTCCTTTTGATGCCTCAGATGTATTATTGGGCCAACCATATTTGTGGAGGCAACATGTTGTGTATGATTCTAGGCCTCGTGTTGTTATTATTACTTTGGGAAATAACTTGTACAGGATACCGGAGGTAGTATCGCCTGCTCCCATCTCTTTAACTATTGCAAAACAAAGCAGTAAGATTGTTTCCCAAACTAAGAAATTTATTTTCTTTACAATTCGCCCATAAGGAAACAAGAATATTGTGGCCACAACCTTCAAATATGGCTCCCCTGCATAGTAGCAGCAGATGAAAAAAGGCATGGTGAAATACGAGGACATTTTCTGCTCACCCACAGAGGTTCCTCTACACTGTCAGGTAAAGCACTCCATTGATTTTATCCCAAGCATACCACCACCTGATATTTCCATACCTCATGTGACCAAAAAGAAGGAATCCACACATGTACAATCTAAGGCTGATAAAGAAACCAAATTTTCTAAATGCATCCAACATGTCCACTCGCGGGTCCATGGCATCTTCAACAAACCCAATACTCAGTTCAGTAGAATTTGCCTCGTCTCATGGAGGATATCAATGCAATGGGGACCACTGCTTCCTAAGGGGGGAGAAACATTCCACGTGGATATTGGTGGCCACCAACCTATTTCATTTGGACCCCCACCATTGGTTCTTTTAGTTTTTCACTTTCGGCACAACTTACTATTTTTAGCATGTTTTCGGGTCTTGAACTTTTGGAGTCGTTTTGAGGCCCTAATGATCTTGTAGGTTTTAAACCTGAACAAAAATTATATACAAACAAATATTATAACAGAAAATAAACAATAGCGAGACCATAAAACATAAAACAGATAAACACAGAGATTTTCCCCTGGATCCCAAATTGGGACGACCAGCTTGATTTTTCATTATTTTCCTTTTAGTGTTACAACACATATATATACATGTCGAAGCATAAATAAACCCATATCCATTAACCCTGGATTAGAACATAGCCATAGTTCCCTTGACGGGATCTACAAAATACCAGGGGCCGAAAACCATTGTACCCCAAAACCATGTGCAAAATCATGCACAAAACACGGGTGGGTCCACCTATGAGTGGGTCCGCACACCAAACAAATTTTCACCGAGGCTGCCTCCCCCTTTGTGACCCCCCTGCTACGCCCGGCGCAACGTACAGCGCATGGGGCTAGTCGTGGAAAGAATATAACACACACCCAACATTCTCCCACTTGTTGTTTTCTTTCCACAGGGGGCTACAGGAGAGCTTAGTCATTGGGCCAATTCTTCAACACCCATTGTTTCTCTACACAAAGAGAACTTCTGAGTGCTCACAGACTTCGTCAATGCATCTGCAACATTCTTCAAAGTGTCCACCTTTACCAGCAACACCCTTTTAGCCTCAACCATATCTCTAACAAAGTGATATTTAACATCAATGTGTTTTGTCTTTGAATGGTAAGCAGGGTTCTTAGCCAAGAAAATTGCACTTTGGCTATCACAGTCTATCCTTATAGCTTGTTGTACCAAAACCATACTTGAACACAATATCTACAAACAAACAACTTCCTTGCTTGCATGAGTGGTTGCTATGTACTCTGCCTCTGTAGTTGAAAGAGCCACTACAGACTATATTTTACTCATCCAACTGACTGCGCCTCCAAATAGGCTAAATACATACCCACTTATAGATCTTCTTTGGTCCAGATCTCCAGCCTAGTCTGCATCAAAAAAACCACGAATGTCCAACATTCTTTCCAATCCTGGTCTTCCCTGGTAGCACAAGCCATAATCCTTAGTGCCACGTAAATATCTGAAAACCTACGTCGCTACTTTCCAATGCTCCTTCCCTAGGTTTGACATAAACCTGCTCAATACTCCCACTGCATGTGCAATGTCTAGCCTAGTACAGACCATTGCATACATCAAGCTACCCACTGCACTTGCATATGGAACACGGGACATATCCTCCTCTTCTTCTTATGTCTTGGGACACTATTCAGCAGATAGCTTTACACCTACAGGAATAGGAACATTCACCGGTTTACTATCTTGCATATTGAACCTCTGCAATGTAGTCTCGACATACTTCCTTTGGTTTAATGAGAGCTTCCTCTTTGCTTGATCTCTCTTAATTTCCATGCCCAAAATATAGTTTGCAGCACCAAGATCATTCATGTCGAATTTGGAGAACAACCGAGTCTTCAAATCTTGGATAATTTATTTGTTATTTCTAATCAACAACATATCATCCACATACAAGACCAAATAAATAACACGGTCACCAATTAATTTAAAATAAACACAGTGATCCTCCTTGCTTCTGGTGAAGCCAAGTCCCCGTATATAGGTATCAAATTTCTGATACCACATCCTTGGTGACTGTTTTAACCCATATAGAGACTTATTCAACCTGCACACCAGTTCTTTCTTACCCTTCACCATAAAGCCTTCAGGTTGCTTCATGTAGATCTCCTCTTCTAGATCCCCGTGAAGAAATTTTGTCTTCACATCCATCTGTTCTATCTCAAAATCAAATGTAGCAGCAACAGATAAAAGTAGTCTAATAGAAGTAACTTTGGCAACAGGAGAAAAAATATCACCAAAATCAATTCCTAGCACCTCGGAATAAACTTTTGCTACCAATCGAGCTTTGTATTTCTCCACCTTGCCTTCTACATTAATCTTCTTCTTAAACACCCATTTGCTCTCGATGGGCTTCCTTCCGGTCGGCAACTCTACCAGATCCCATGCCTCATTTTATGTGCAAGGATGCCATCTCATCAACCATGGCCTCCTTCCAGAGTTTTCCATCCTCTGAATCTACTGCCTCCCTGACAGTTCTGGGATCATCATCAGTTATAGTTAAGGAAAAACCTGAACAAAAACAGATGGATTATATCTTTCTGGTTTCCTTTTTTCCCAAGTTTATCTTCTCACAGCTGGAGTTTGTGGCTCTTCCTCTTCTGAGTCTTCTTCTGTTGTAGAGTTTGATTCATCCTCCTTTAGCTCAAACTCTATCTTATCAGGTTCCTTTGGTAGGACTTCCTGTGTAACAACATATTTCACCTCTCTAAACACCACATCTCAACTGTACACAACCTTCCTTGTTTCTGGGTTCCAAAGCTTGTAACCCTTTAAACCATCCTTATACCCAATAAAGATGCACCTTTCAGATTTATTATCCAACTTGGTCCTTTTCTCCTTTGGAACATGTACATATGCATCACATCCAAATACCCTTAGATGTGAAAGAGAGGGCTTCTTACCAATCCATACCTCATGTGGAGTCTTATCCTCCAACGCTGATGAAGGTGATCTGTTAACTAAGTAACATGCAGTCTCCACTGCCTCTACCCAGAATTCTTGTCCTAACTCGGTACCACTAAACATGCTTCTTGCCTTTTCCATTACTGTTCTATTCATTCTTTCTGTAACTCTATTTTGCTGAGGTGTGTATGGAGTAGTATTTTTCCGTTATATACCACACTTCTTACAGAACTCTTCAAATTCCTTCTTGCAAAACACCCCACCATTATCTATCCTCAATGCCTTTATCTTCTTCTCTGTCTGGTTTTCCACCAGAGCCTTAAATTCTTTAAATCTGTCAAAGACTTTAGATTTATTCCTCAAGAAATATATCCATGTATTCCTTGAGAAGTCATCTATGAATGAAACATAGTACACAGAATTTCCCAATGATGGAAATGACACAGGTCCAAACACATCACTGTGCACAAGTTCTAATATCTTGTTCACCCTCTTAGCACCAGAAGGAAAACTCACCCGATTATGCTTCCCATATACACAATGTTCACAGAAATCGAAATCTAGAGAGAAATTAGGCATACCTTCTACCATACCATTTCTATGAAGTATCCAAAGGCCCTTCTCTCTAGTATGTCCAAGCCTTTGATGCCATAGCATGGTCTTTTCTCCAGAGACAGCTAGGCTTTCCTATCCACTTTAAAGAACCATAGAACTGTTACACCCATCAATAACAGTGCTACCTTTTAGCTTGTACAGAGCTCCAGTCCGAACTCCCCGCATTAATACCAGTGCTCCCGGAACCATCTTGCAGGCATCTTTCTTGAACACTGTTTTTACACCTGCATCATCCATCTTGCTTACAGAAATCAGATTTCTGGCCAATGCAGGAATATGTAGAACACCCAAAAGTGTTCTAATCCTTCCACCTTGCAGCTTCAGCTTGACCTTTCCACGTCCGACGATTCTAGCCTCCCTATCATTCCCTTGGAAGACATCACCACCATCATATTTCTCATACTCGCAGAACCACTCCCGATGGGGATTGAAGTGAAAGGATGCACCTGAGTCAATCAACCATGACTCATGATCTACATGTGTATTTGAAGAAGAAGCCAAATACACATCCCCACCTTCATCTGAGGTAGTTTTTGCCTATGAAAAAGGAGCATCATCAGATCCCTTTCCTTTATTAGGAGCTTTAGATCTGCAGTCCTTTTTGTAGTGCCCTTCCTTTCCACATTTCCAGCATACCTTTACAAACTTTCTAGGAGATTTAGATCTCCCTCTAGATTTGGATCTCCCACTTGAAACCTTATTCTTGTTTCTGTTTTGGGACCTTCCTCGTAGAGATAAGGCATCTCCATTCTGGCCCTCCATATTTCTCCATCTCATTTCCTCCGACAACAAGGCTGAGACAATGTCATCAAAATTCAAGGTAGTTGTATTGCTACCTACTGCAATAACCAGGCTGTCCCACGAATTTGGTAGAGAACAAAAAAAACTAATGCACTTATCTTCATCTGATATTTTAATATCAAAAGATGACAGCTGACTTACCACAGTATTGAAGGCGTTCAGATGATCTGTCACCAAGTCTCCATCCTTCATCCTCAGGTTATACATCTTTTTCTGCAGGAAAAAATTATTCACCAGAGACTTGCATTGGTACAAAATCCCAAGTTTTTCCCACAAATTTTTAGCCGTAGCTTCCCCAGATACATTCAACAATACTGAATCTGAGACACACAACCGTATTGTGCTCTTAGCCTTTCGATCCAGTTTCTTCCTGTAGTCATCTGACATTTCCATTGGTTTAGTACCTGAATCTACCGCGATCCACTAATATTTATCAACCAGTAGATCCTCCATCTTGAGCTTCCATAACTCAAAATTTTGACCATTAAATTTCTTGATCTCTATATTCCTGCCACTCGTCATCTTCTTTCACTGCAAGAATCGATCCTACAGATCTCCCACTGAACAGGGTCTACCTCAGGACCGAGTAAAAAACCCTCAGCAGCAAAGGCATCCCCTTGAACCCAGAACGACTCTGATTCCAAATGTATGCTTTAACCCTGAACAGAAATTATCTACACATGAATCTTATAACAGTAAATAAACAATAGCGAGACCATAAAACATAAAACAAATAAACACAAAGATTTTCCCCTGGATCCCAAATTGGGACGACCAGCTTGATTTTTCATTATTTTCCTTTTAGTGTTACAACACATATATATACATGCCAAAGCATACATAAACCCCAATCCATTAACCCTGGATTAGAACATAACCGTAGTTCCCTTGACTGGATCTACAAAATACCAAGGGCCGAAAACCATCGTACCCCAAAACCATGTGCAAAATCATGCACAAAACATGGGTGGTTCCACCTATGAGTGGGTCCGCACACCAAACAAATTTTCGCGGGGGCTTCCTCCCCCCTTGTGACCTCCCTGCTGCACCCGGCGCAACGTACAGCGCATGGGGCTAGTCGTGGAAAGAATATAACACACACCCAACAGATCTAGGTGGATATTGGTGGCCACCTACCTATGAAATTTTAACCCCCACCATCAGTTCTTTCAGTTTTTCAATTTCATCACACCTTACTACTTTTAGAATTTTTTAGATACCTGAACTTCCAGAGCCATTTTGAGGCCCTAAACGACGTTTTTTTGGAACACCGGGAGAAACATAGGGCAATAGATTGATTTTTCTCACTCAAAAGTTGTATTCCTCAGACAGATATTTATAACGAGGTATTGACCACATCAAATGGAGATCATTTTCCAAAGTTATGTTCTAGGAAGATTAATGTACCAATTTACCCGAACGAGGCCCAAAGTTTTGGCGCTTCATCTCCTACAATTAGGTTTTTGGATGTTTAGGGTTTTTCATTGTTTCTCAGCAATAAATAGGCCTTCAAGCCTCATTGTAACAGAGTTTAAAGGCCTATATCTATCACATCTCTTCTAAGATATACACTGCCAATGCCCTCGCTAGTTTATTTCCATTATGTCCATAAGCATATTTATGTTATCTGATAATAATGAAATGAAATATTATTTCTCATCCATTTTTGTGTTTATGTTTATTTCTGTTTATTATTGTGTTCTTGAATAAATTCAGATTAGTGGTATCAGAGAATTCTTCTATTTCTCTATTTTTCTTTTCATGTCCCCAATAAGGTCAAGGTATATGATTTAGGGCTCGATCTAGTAGAAACCTTAAAAGATCAGTCTCACAAACCCCGACGACCTCCCATGGTAGAATAAAATAGATACGAGGGAGTAGGATATCCTATCAAAATATTTCTCGAGGAGGCCCTCGAGACACAAAGTAACATGATGATGGATAAATTTTCCCAAATCCTTTAATGGTTGCCCAGCAGTGGCACATCTACATCCAGTAGCCACTCTGGAGGTACCTCTCCTTTCAAGGTACAAGTCAACTTTGACATTCGTGTATTCGAAGGCTAGATAGATGTAGACGCTATAGATAGATTGTTGAATTTGCTGGAAGGGTATTTCTCGGTCCAGGATTTCTTTGACTAAGAAAATATTATTTTTGCACTCCTCAAAGCCCCCCCCATGTCAAAGACTGGTGGGAAACCTATTGGGAGAAAAAGGAGGAGTTGGAACCATCTCTGTTCTCATCTGTACACACTTAGAATTCATTTTGAGATGAAATTAAGGAGCAACATTTCCCTGTGGGGAGATATGTCGACAAGTACATCCAATGGACCATGCTGCGCCAGCAAAGGGATCAAGTTGTGCATGAACTGATGAATTTGTTCCATACCCTACAGATAAATATGGTTATTAAATATTCATAGATACATTCGTGCTCAAGTACCACAACTTTCTCCATAGATACATTCAGGAGGAAATGGAGTTCCTAGACATTACATCGATTGGCCTGACACATCACTATGCCACCAAGATTGAGCAGAAATTTAAGCTGAAGAAGCGAGACTTTGGATCTGCGAATCCGAAGCCAGGGAAAGGCACTCTTGAACCACAGAACAAGGGGCAAGGCCAAATCAGGGCAACTCAGAACAACACCACGAATCCAAAGAAGGACATGGGGAAGTGGTGTAAATTTCATAACATCCCCACTCACAACACAAATGAGTGTCGGACCAAAAAAATGTTGGCAGTCAAACTAAAGGCAATCGAATCAGATGCATGTTCTGATCCTATGTCAGAACCAAAGAAGGGAAATGACAAAGGGAAGCAAATCATTGATGCGGATACCAATGCCATTTTTACCACCACCCAGATCCAAGGGGAGGATCCAAAGGAGGGGGAGCACCTCTTACATTCATAGATGTAGGTGAAGGGTTCTCCACTACAATTCCTTTTCAATAGCGTAATCCAAAAGAACCTCATTTCGGCACAGGTCGTGAAGCAGCTCGACCTAATAACCATAGCACACCCACAGTCATATACCATTGGGTGGCTTCATGAAGGAAGATATCTCCGTGTCTGCCAATAGTGTCCCCTTCCATACAACATCAAACTATTCATGGATGAGGTACTATGTGATTTTGCTCCTCTTGATGTGTCTGATGTATTATTGGGCGAACCATACTTGTGGAGGTGACATGCTGTGTATGATTCTAGGCCTTGTTATTTTATTATTACTTTGGGAAATAACTTTTTCATGATACAGAGGTAGTATTGCCTCCTTCCATCTCTTTGACTACCGCAAAACAACGTAGTAAGATTGTTTCCTGAACCAAGAAATTTATTTCCATTACCATTCTCCCATAAGGAAAGAAGAATATTATGGCCACAACCTCAAAATAGGGCTCCCTTTCATGGCAGCAGCAGACAGACAATGGCATGGAGGAATGCGAGGAAATTTTCTCCTCATCCACAGAGGTTCCTCTACACTGTCAGGTCAAGCTCTCCATTGATATAAAACCATGCGTATTGTCGCCTAATATTTTTGTACCTCTTTTGACCACACAGATAGAATCCACACATGTACTATTTAAGGTTGATAAACAAACCAAATTTATTGAACGCATCCAGCATGTCTACCCGCATGTTCATGACATCTTCGACAAATCCAAGACCCAGTTCAGCAGAATTTTCCTGATCTCGTGGAGGATATCAAAACAATGGGGAGCATTTATTCCTGAGGGGGGATGGATGGTCCAGGTGGATGTTGGTTTCCACCGACCTATTCCATTTGGACCCCCACCATCGTTTCTTTCATTTTTTCATTTTCAGCACAACCTTCTATTTTTAGTAGGTTATCGGGTCCTAAAATTTCATAGTCCTTTTCAGGCCCTAATGATCTAGGTAGATATTGGTGTCCACCCACCTATTCCATTTGGACCCCCACCATCAGTTCTTTCATTTTTTCAGTTTCAGTACAACTTACTATTTTTAACAGTTTTTTGGGTCCAGAACTTCTAGAGCCGTTGTGAGGACCTAAACGACGATTTTTGAGAAAATTTGGAGAAAGATGGTTCTATAGATTAATTTTTCTAACTCAAAAGTTGTATTCCTTGAATAGATATTTGTAACGAGGTATTGAGTGCATCAAATGGAGATCTGAGCAAAATTTACACCTCCGGGAAGATTAATGTACCAATTTACCCAAACGGGGCCCATAGTTTTGGCGCTTCATCTCCTATGGCTAGGTTTTTGCATTTTTAAGGTTTTTCATTATTTATTAAATAAATAGGCCACATCTCTTCTCAGAGATATGCTACCAGTGCCCCAGCTAGCTTATTTACACTATGTCTGTAGGCATATTTATGCTATTTGATATTAATGAAATGAAGTATTATTTCTATTGCATCTGTATGTTTATGTTTATTTATGTGTATTATTGTGTTCCTGCATAAATATAGATCATATTGGTACTTCTCCATTTTAAAACATAATGATTCAAACTCATTGTAGTTATATTGTAACCATATTTACTATTTTAATGTAACCATATTTAATTTTGTAAAATCTAAATTATCGTTCTTATCAATTAATTTGGAATGGAATATATTGAGATGTAGAAAATTCTTGTAAATATCCATTGTATCAAATAATTTGGAACCTAATATTTAATAGTTTTGTTCAATGTTTATTAATATGGTTAAGAAAATTATTTTTAAATAAATCAAATATGTCATAGATGTAACATATGAAAAAGCGTGGGTACCAATTCATCCGAGACAACACAATGTTGTAGTACTCAACAACCACCCATGTATTTCTATTTTATTTATGTAATATATAATAGGGACCCTTTCTTTTTGAAATAAAATGAGATATATATTTAAAAAGGTTGTTATTAAGTCTCGAGGTATTTTAAGTTTTCCTTATCAAACTCAGTCATTTGAAGGATTAACTCTCATAATGTTGCGATAAACCAAAACCTGATATGCCTTTTATTATAAAATTAATATATTACCAGAAGCTTTTCTATATCGGACTCACAATATATCGTAATTTTTGTTTTAATAAATTTACCATAAAATCATACCTCGATAAAATTATCTCGATAATTTCTTTAAGGAAATGATTTATTTTTTTATAAAAGAAAATTATAAGAGATCGCAGGTGCTACAAATTTGGAAATGATGGAGGATATTGGTAGTATTTAGAGAATATTTCGTAGGGATTTTTCATTCCTTGAGCCCAAGATTGAGATAGGGATTGAGATTGAGATTGAGGCTAAGGTCGTTGCCAACAATTCCAATTATTTGGTCAGGGTTGAGTATACATTTGATTGTTAAATCCTTGAGCTTGTGGCCCCTTCCATGGTCTTTTAGAGAAAAAGAAAAGATATTCTCTTGGATTTGAAGTTGTTTCTTCTTGAAAAACAACCTTAATACCTATAATTGAAGGAAAACTCTTAGTCTCATCACTTTTTGAATGAATCATACAGGTCTCTATGACTTTTGCATCAAGATGACATTCTCTTAAAGCATGCTTCTTTTTGCATTTGGGACAGAAAATAGCTAATGCATCAGTCTCGTCTTTCTGCTTGTTTTTAATTTAAGGGTGTCTATCTATTCACTAAGACTCCCTAAAATATATATTTTTTAAAATTCATCAAGCATGTTTCCAATTTCTGCCCTACTCACTATTCCAGTTGCAAATCTATTTACTCTAGCAAGAGAAGGATCTCTTGGATTTTTCCCAGTTTTTTATTTTCCCCTTGAGAGATGGATAAATAATTCACCAATGTCAGATAATGGAAGTTGAGAGATATCCCCCTTCCCCATCATTTTGATAATTTTCATCCATTCATCTCTAATGGATTTTAATAAAAGAGTTTTTAAAGTATCTTGATCTAAATTATCCATTTTTTCTCTTTTTATGTTATAATTGAATCTTTCAATTAAATCCTCCAAATTCTCGTCCTTTTTTTGCATCATTTTAAATACTTCATCCTTGTTATTGATGGGTATGAAATAATCCAAATAACTTTCTAAAAAATCTCTCTTCATGTCATTCCATGTTTTGATAGACTGAGTGATTAAACTCATGAACCATTTTAGAGCTGCTCCTTTCAATGTTGAAGGAAACAATTTGAGTTTTTGAGAGTCTTGTAAATAATCATAAGTTTTGCACAAGACTTTAAATTCAAACAAAAATGTTTCGGAATCTTCACTTTTTAATCCATGAAAATTTGGGAGGACAAAAGGGGAGATATTTTTCATTGTGGCATTTCTATCTTCATCAACTATAGCAAATCCAAAAGAACTATCAATTACCCTATTTCTTTTACCTCCTTCTGCATTTCCTCTACCTCTTCCTTTATCTCCTCCTCTACCTATACCTCCTCCAAATATTAAATTTTCTCCATTTATAATTTCTCCTTCTCCTTCTCCTTCTTCTCCTCTTCCTGTCATTATAGATTCTTCAAAGCTAATATAAGATTCAACCTACAAGGTTAATTTCTCTTCCTCTAGCTCTTCTATCAATGGTATGTTTAAGAAAGGGTCTTCTTCTTCCTTTCCACTAGGAATTTATAAATATTCAGCTAGAATATGTTCCCCTATAGAGGTTAAAAAGTTTACTCCTTCTGTTGGAGATCTAGGATCTTCCTCCTTTAAGACTGCCTCAGTGGATGAAGTAGGAGATCCTCCTAATTGGATTTTTGACCTTATAACTTTAGGAATTCTATGGCTAGTGAAATATGGAATATGAGTTTGAGATGGAGGTGTATCACTTCGTAATCTTGGTGGATTAAGTGGTGTTGTAGGGATTAAACTCCTGCCTCTAGCTATGAATCTACCCCTAGAGTGTCTTTCTCTATGCATATCATTTTTTAAGATGTAAGAAATGAGGCTACCTAATTACACTTTCCCAGCAACGATGTCAAAATGTTTAGTCAATTTAATGTCTTAAACTGATTACATATATTATCAACCGATTTTTTTAAACTGATGAAGTGTGGTGCACTGTATGTGCTTAGTTAACCTTCTTCTTACTTCATTGTTTGTATTTTATGTTTTTTTTGGGGGTTTTTTTCTTTGCTTTCTAATAATGTTTAATCTAAAACTATGAAAGAAATTAAATGAATATAATGAATTTTAAGAAGGAATAAAATGAAGTGTTCCTAAGGTAATCTAATTTACATAAAAATAAATCAAAGATTTTTGGCTAGTTAGATTCTAATCTAAAAAAAAAAACGAGTATCTATCTTAAAGATTTCTATATTAACATTAGTCCTATTACACAGATCTAATTCCTATAAGTGATATTGAAATTGCAGCTTTGTTCTAAGTGAAAGCATAAAACAACTAATGTATATTTAGTTACTCCAGCATTCTATTGAAGTGTTATCTTCTTGAGATGGTGTGTAGCAACTATCTATACCTTAACTTCTAATGTTCTAGAAAAGTAGTAAAGTGTGGAAAGGAAAACAACTAATGTATATTTAGTTACTCCAGCATTTAATATGAAGTTTCATCTTCTTGAGATGATGTTAAGTAACCAACTATACCTAATGATCTATAAAATTGTTAGAAAATAAAATATTACAGAGAAATGAAACACATAAAATATGTGGAAAACACAAGCACAAAAAACACATAAAACCAGAGAGACACAGATATATGTGGTTCACCCAGTTTGGGCTATGTCCACCCCGAACAACCAGTCCTTCCTTTCTATTATCCAGCAAAATGAAGAGACACAACCTACACTAGATCTGCTGTAATATCCTTTGTTCTCTCTCACAATCTCCCTCTCTATTTCTCGCTCTGATAATACACGTACAATACATAGTCACAATACAATTCCCTCATACAAGCGAGGGGGTGCCTTCTAGGGCAAAAAACCCTAAACTAAACATAACTTCTACCGTCAAATAATCTGCCTAATGAATGGCCTAGATTGACTAAAAATTACTATACTTCTACAAGGAAATTTTACATATTTTTTTAGCTTTGGGGGCGCTGCCCCCGAAACCCCCCACCAGGGGGGGGCTCCATAAAGTCGTAGCTGGCCCCCCTAGACCCCCCAGGAAATGTTTAATTATGTTCGGCATTGCTACCCCCATTAAGGTACAGGGGTCCAATGCTGTGATACAAAATAAACAAAATAATCAAGCTCCACACCCAGCAATCTCCCACTTGGAGACTGATTATAGCAACTCCACCGTTGCTTAATTTTCTGGACAATGACTCCTCTTTGGACCTGGTTGTTTCTCATCTTCATCGTCATCCTTGAAGACCAATTGAAGCTAAGCATGTTCTCATTTTCTCCCTAGTTTCAACTTTTGTTAGCATATCTGCAAGATTCTAGCTAGTGTGTATCTTTTCCAGCTTCAACTGTCCATATTCCAATACTGACCATATGAAATGGTACTTGAGATGTATGTGTTTAGTCCTAGAATAAAATGCTGAGTTATTTGCAAGATGAGTGGAACTTTGGCTATCACTATATAATGTGCCCATATCATGCTTCTTACACAATTCATCCATAAACCTTTGTAACCAAATCATTTCCTTACTAGCCTCTGTAGCAGCAACGTACTCTGGTTCTGTTGTTGAAAGTGAAACAACACTATGGATTTTTGAAACCCAACTGACAACTGTTCCACCTACAGTAAATACATATCCTATAGTTCTCCTCCTATTATCTGTGTCACCTTCCATATTTGCATCAACATATCCCTGTAGAGCAATGTTTGAACCACCAAAGCATAATGCTTGATTTGTGGTACCTCTCAAATATCTGAGAATCCATTTTACTGCCATCCAGGGTCCTTTTCCTGGATTGTTCATGTACCTACTTACAACTCTCACTGCATGTGCAATATCAGGCCTTGTGCAGACCATTTCATACATTAAGCTTCCAACTACTGATGCATATGGAACTTTAGACATATATTCCATTTCTTCGTGGGTCTTGGGGCACATCTCCTTACTAAGTTTGAAATGGCTAGTAAAAGGTGTACTAACTGGTTTTTCATTCTGCATATTAAAACTTTTCAACACCTTTTGTATGTACTCATTATGAGACAGTGTTAATTTGCGATTTTTCCTGTCTCTAGTTATTCTCATACCAAGGATTTGTTTTGCAGCTCCCAAATCCTTCATTGCAAATGAATTTGCCAATTTTCTTTTGAGCACATTTATTTCTTGCATGTTAGACCCTCCAACAAGCATGTCATCTACATACAATAACAATATAATATAGCTGCCATCATTTTTCCTTTTTAGATAAACACAATGATCAGAGTGACATCTAGTATAACCTTGTTTAGAAATAAACTTGTAAAATTTTAGATACGACTGCCTTGGAGCCTATTTTAAGCCATACAAGCTCTTATTTAACCTGCACACTAATTTTTCTTTCCCTTTGACCTCATATCCTTCTGGTTGCTCCATATAGATCTCTTCCTCCAAACCTCCATGGAGAAATGTTGTCTTTACATCTAACTGTTCAAGATGTAAATGTTCTGCTACTACAAGACTTAAAATAGTTCTGATTGAAGTCATCTTAACAACAGGAGAAAATATTTCATCAAAATAAATACCTTTCTTCTGTGCAAACCCCTTCACCAAAAGTCTAGCTTTGTACCTCTGTTTTCCTCCATCTTCTTCCTTCAGCTTGTAAACCCATTTATTCTGCAATGTAGTTTTACCTACAGGAAATCTGAATAATTCCCAAGTCTGGTTATGCATTAAGGAGTCCATCTCTTCTTCCATGGCTAGCTCACACTTCTTCCTACTTTCAACCTACATTTCTTCTTCATAACATTGAGGTCCACCAGAATCAGTCAACAAAAAATAATATAATGAAGGAGAGTATCATTCAGGGGGTCTACTTATCCTGGTAGATCTTCTAACACCACTTTCAAGTGTTTGAAGTTCTTGTTGTTGTTGTGGTGGTTGTTGTTGTTGTGGTTGTTGAATAATTATTTTCAGGCACCTTTACCTTTTCTGTGATCTCATCAATAACCGTGTATTCTTTGTTTTCTTTTTCCTATTTCTTTTCTTGCAACTGATTCTTATACAATACCTTTTCATTGAATATTACATCTCTGCTCCTAATGATTTTGTGATTTTCACAATCATATAAGCGATAACAAAAATCATTAACACCATATCCAATAAAGGTACATTTCTTTGATTTTGCATCAAGCTTTGTTCTATTTTATTTATTAATATGGACAAAGGCCTCACAACCAAAAGGCTTTAAAAAAGAGTAGTTTATCTTTTTACCTGTCCATTCTTCCTCTGGAATACCATCATCCAAGGAACTTGAAGGCCCTTTGTTTATTAGATAAACAGCAGTATCTACAGTATCTGCCCAAAATTGTAAAGGAAATCATGCATGCAATCTCATGCACCTTGCACACTCCATGATTGTTCTATTCATCCTTTCTGACACACCATTTTCTTGTGGTGTTCTTGGAACTGTCTTCTCTCTGCAAATTTCATGCTCTGAACAGTACCTATCAAACTCTTTGCTGCAATATTCACCTCCATGTCTGGTTTGAGACACTTCAACTTCCTTCATGTCTCAATATCAACGAAAGATTTCCATTTCTTGAAAGTATCAAATACATCATATTTATTCTGAATACAATAAATCCAAGTTTTTCTAGTTGCATCATCAATAAAAGTAACATAATAATGAGAGCCACCAAGAGATGATACCTGAGCAGGTCCCCATACATCTATATGCAGAATCTCTAATTTTTCACTCTTCTTTTCTTTCCCAACTCTGAGAAATCTGACTCTCTTTTGTTTTCCATAAATGCAATTCTCACAGAAATCCAAATAAACATTCTTCAAACTCGACAACAAATTTCTTGATTGAAGAATCTTCATCCCCTTCTCACTCATGTGTCCAAGCCTATGATGCCATAATGTTGAATCTACTCCTTTGGAAGTTAAAGCATTAACAAAGTTATAAAAACCATTGCAAAAATACAATATACCAACCTCTTCATATTTTTCTATTACCAGGGCTCCTTTGGTGACCTTCCAAGTTTTATCAATGAAATTTGTCACACAACCTTCACCGCCTAACTGCCCTGTTGAAATCATATTTTTATTCAGATCTAGAACATGCCTTACCTCCTTTAGTAGCCATTGGTTTCCATTCTATTGTTTTAAAAGAACTTTACCCATTCCAACAATTTTACAGGGTTTATCATCACCCAAACGAACTTGTCCAAAATCTCCTTGAACATAGTCATGAAAATATTTCTTATTAGGTGTGGCATGGAATGATGCCCCTGAATCTACAACCCAAGAATCAGTAACATTTTCGAAAGAAATAATAAATGCATCTTGTAACACATCATCTGTCACATTTGCTTCATGATTATTTTCTTGTTGTGTGTCTCCTTATTTTCCCTTATTTAGGTGTCCTTTCTTTCTGCATTTCCAGCACACTATCCCCGATCTGGACTTGGGTCTGCCTTTCCTTGATTTACTGCGAGATCTCGAGCTCTTTCCTCTTTCCATTATTCTTCCCCTAGACTCTGCACTCAAACCATTACCCGATGTCTCACCGAAGCTTTTCTGTAACATTTCCTCGCTAAGGATAGCACCAACAACATCATCAAACTTTAAAGTACTATATCTAGAGAAAGAGTTACTAATGGCCACAACTAAACCATTCCAGCTTTCTGTCAATGAGCACAGAAATAACAGAGCTCTAACTTCATCATCAAATTTTACCCCTATATAACTTAACTGACTAGTAGCTGTATTAAAGTCATTTAAATGGTCTGAAACAGGTCCACCTTCAGACATCTTCATATTAAATAAACGTTTCATAAGAAATACCTTGTTTGAGGCAGAGGGTTTTTCATATAGTTTTGCCAACGCCTTAATCAAACCCTCTGTTGTTGTTTCCTTCGAAATATTGAAGGCTACCGATGCCATGAGGAACAACCGTACTATTCTGAGTGCCTTTCTATCGAGAATCTCCCATTCTGTGTCTGTCATAGCTATCGGCTTCTTTGTTTTTTCGCTCAATGGTAGGTACATATATTTCTGATACAGATAATCTTCCATCTTCATCTTCCATAGTGGGAAGTTTTGGCCGTTAAATTTCTCAACCCTATATTTACCATCTTCCGCCATTACTCCCACTCGAACCAGGAAACCCTTATTTCCTGCGAGTTTATCAGCCAAATAAACTTAATCTCTGATACAAATTGTTAGAAAATTAAATATTATAGAGCAATGAAACACATAAAATATGCGGAAAACACAAGCACACCCAACACATAAAACCAGAGAGACACAGTTATACGTGGTTCACCCAGTTTGGGCTATGTCCACCCCAAACAACCAGTCCTTCCTTTCTATTATCCAGCAAAATGAAGAGACACAACCCACAACCGATCCGTTGTAATATCCTCTGTTCTCGCTCCGAGAATACACATACAATACACATTCGTAGTACAACGCCCTCATAAAAGCGAGGGGGTTCCTTCTAGGGAAAAAAACCCTAAACTAAACATAACTTCTACCGTCAGATCATCTGCCTAATGAACGGCCCAGATTGACTAGAAATTATTATACTTTTACAAGGCAATTTTACATTTGTTTTTAGCTTTGGGGGCGCTACCCCTAAAACCCCCTGTCAAGGGGGGGAGGGGCTCCATAAAGTTTCAACTGTCCCCCCCTTGACCCCCCAGGCAGCGTTTAATTACGGGCGGCGTTTCCGCCCCCATTAAGGTACATGGGTCCAATGCTGTGATACAAAATAAACAAGATAATTAGGCTCCACGCCCAACAAAAAAAAATTAAAGTATGCAAAAAATAACTCAATAATTTCATTCATTAAACATTCAATCATTCAGTCTTGAAATATGATAGAATCAACTTCTTAGAATGACCTTTAGGAATATCAGTGATGGAACTAAATGAGGATCTAAAAGCATATGTAAAAGAATGTAAATCTAACTATGAACAACTAATGTATGCTTGATTTACTGCAACATTCACTGTGAAGTAATACCCTCTTGAGATGTTGTGTAAGAAATCAATTATACCTTAGTTTCTAAGTTCCTAGAAAGCAAGTAAAATGTGGAGAGGAAAAATCAATAACTTTATGAATTAGGAATTCAATCATTTAGTTCAGAATTATCTTCTTGAAATGACCTTTAAGAACATCCATTGACACAATTAATTGATATTTATATTTTAAGAAATTAAATGACAGAACAATGAGAAAACTAGATAATTGTGTATTCTTATTTCTTCAAACTTGATTCAAATTGAAAATAGAAAGATCTATCTTCACAAAATGTCTTAGAGGAATAATGTTTACAAAGTTATGTTTTAAATTTATGGTCATGAGTAAAACTAAAATGTAACATTAATCTACTCAGAAGACTAAATTGACAAAAACAATGTAAGGAAAACTAAACTAAAACAATGCATGAAAAGCCTCCTCCAATGCAAGGGCCCTATTCAACTGATTCGGCTGAAATCCTAGCTGGCTAAAGACATACTTAAGCAATCATTGGAATAAACACAGTCTTTGTATTATGATAAAACGAAGTCTTAATACCCAGTGTATCAACAAAATCTTAACTTCAACTTAAAACTTCTTTGTTCTTGGTTTTTTACAACTGGTATTTAATGAAAATAAACATAACTATCTATGAGCTAATTCTACAACATGTGGCTAATTAGACTTTTAGAATTGAAATTGGAATTTTTAACTCTTGATTTTCTATGATAGATAAAATCAAGAGTCCTTCTATTCCCGGATAACGTTCTTTGACCATGCCTTTGACCATGATCTTAGGCCTCCTTTCTTATCGATCTCAACCAAGTGAATAGGACAAAATCTATGTGGAGATGATTCTGGAAATGCCCATGTGGCTCAATTCTCCATTTCATACCTGGAACCTGTCAGACCATGAAAGTAGCTATGGAATCCATGATTAGCTACAGAATAGGCTGCATTTCGTATCCAAATCACAAAAATCTATTCGAACATCAAGAACATAAGAATATAACATGGAAGTCATTTAGATGAATTCCTTGAGACAAAACATGGCATTTATCATTGATTGGAATATGTGATCTTATGAGAAAGTAAGGGAAAAAGCTGAGAAAGGATGTTAGAGAGAGGATAATTCTGAGGTTCAACAGTCAACATGGGCAGGTATTTAAGCCATTTTATTAGATTTCTTAGCAGAAAATGAGTACAATATATTGAGGAAAAAGACACTCACGCTAAGCCAAACTAGCGTCAAATGACCGAGTACATTAAACATGGAATATTGTTGCTACAAAAAATGTCGGAAGGCCATGACTGCGTAGTCCTATTAAGAATAATTATAGGGGTAAATTAATAATACATGTAAATTCTTCTATAGTGCTCAGAAAATTTCAAGATCATATATCTAGGCTTTCTAGCACAATTCCAAGATAACCCAGAAGAGGTTTCCAGATATACACAGTATGAAAAATGCAGCCCTAGGGTTGAATTACACACTGCAACTAAATAACTGCAGGAGGTGGCTGATATGAAGTGAAAATGGTTGATACTCCTCTCTACAGATCCTCCATATGAAGGGTTGCCCCACTCACCGAGAAAAAATCTAAAAAACTTGGGTACTTAACATTGTACTGCAACTGCCTTCCTGAATTCCACAATTCCTAAGGGAGACTACGCTGCTACAGGTGTCTGAATATTGGCCTGATGCCAAATGGTGGAATGAATTTCAAAGGAACCTCTCCTTATTGGGCACTCAAATTCCCCTGAGGACGAGGGTGATATTTCCGCCCAAAAATACCCTTGTTCTAAACAACACAACAAACTTTGCTAAACACTTGAAGCATGCAAAAATTCATAAAAGAATAAACATAAACTATATTCAGAATACCTTCTATGGCTGCCATCCCCTTCCTTATATGCTTTGTGAGCCTCCTCCACCTTGGTGCCACTCATTAAAAATGCTACCCTCATTGGTAATTCCTCCCATTATGACTGCATTGTCCTCCAATAACTCTCCACTACCTCCATGACAACACTATTGATTTGGCCATCCTTGACCCCATCCACATGCATTAACCCTTATTCACACCTAGGAATTCTTAATTCAGCTGATACAATGATCCACATTCACATTAGAAGTGGTTTTATTCCCACTGAAGATATTTAAGGGTCTCTCTACCGTCTTATTCATCCATATTATTGAGAAAAAATAAAACTTAATATTCTAACTAGCTGAAAGCTAATTAGGAATATTACAATCCTCCCCTCCAAAATGTTGCTTGTCATCAAACAACTACAAGGATGGATTCTGAAAAATATTCTATCCTCCCCAAGTAGCATCCTCATCTAGTAGATTTCTCCACTAAATCAGATATCCTCCAATCATCCTACTCCTTAGCTTCCCCTCCCAAGTGTCCAAGGTATCCTTTGGTGGCAATAACAAATGGCTCACAACGTAAAGAAGTGGGAGATCAATGGTGCCAACTACATGCTGTCTAATGGCCTTCTTGAGGCATGAGACATGAAATATGTTAGGGACCTTACTCCTAATGGGGAGCTCCAACTCATATGGCACTCCCCCGGGGAGCTCCAACTCATATGGCACTCCCCCAACAACATGGATCACCTTGTGAGGCCCATAGAAAATATTCTCAGTCCCTTCTTCTTCAATTTACATGGTTTGTATGGCTCAAAATGGAGATAGACAAAATTTTCCACCCTATGATGTCTCTCTCTCCACCCATGATATGTATAAAACTTCTGTTGATCTCGAGATATAGAAATGTGGTCCTTAAGAGACTGGAATATATCCTGACTGTCTAGGATCCAATCTTTGGTTGTAGGAACCTTTCTTGCCCAAATAATTGTATCCAAAATGGATATATAATTATCACCATACGGAACTAAAAATAGAGATACACTGATTTCCATATGGAATGTCATATGGTAACAATAGTCCCCAAGTGGAACCAGCGCAACAGTGCTCCTGATGCCCCGGAACATAATGTGGTAAGTAGCTTCCCATCCACTTGTTTGTTGCCTCTATCTGATCATCTATCTGGGGGTAGTAACTGATACTTGGTGTCAACTGGGTACACCCCAAATAGAGAAAAACCTGCCCAAAGCCATCTAGGAGGTGACTATCTCTATCACTGATTATGGTCATAAGAAGAACATGAAGTCCAAGGAGAGGCTTGCCCTCTAGTATAGATGTGTATTGTAAATAAATGGAAAAGGAATGTAAATAATTTGTTAGTTGACCAATGTTTATAAAGATACAATCCTTACCATGTATTGTTCAAAAGATGTTGATGAAGTCCATATAAGAGCTCTCCCATCTCCCTCTTAGAAATGTATGTGACTGCAACAACCTTGAAGGATGGTTGTTTTCCTCCTCATTCTTTAGGAAAAATACACACTTCCTAATATGCTGGAGCACATCCTCCTCGAGACCCTCCCATGAGTATTTTTCCTTAATGGCCTGATATGTCCTGATGAAACCTTGGGGGCCGGAAAGGAGTGAATGATGTGCTGCATGTAGAAATTTATCGTCGAGATTAGAGTCTTTAGTCAAGAATATATAATCCTTGTAATAAAGGAATCCATGCATCACTCTATACCTCTCATCAGTCACCTACCCATCAAGTACCTCACATGTGAAGTGGTTCTTGGAATACACCACCAACAAGTGGGACTCCCAATCTGTATCCACATTAATCAATGACGGAGTTGCTGGCCTCTGTGATAAGGTACCTATTACCTCATTTCTACCCTCTTTTTCATGTTCATTGCCATAGCCACATGCCAGAATTTTTCTAACCCACTTTTGTTGCCTCCCCTGCAGTAGCTTTTTCTCAGGAAAAGATTGAATTTTATGGTGGTCAATCTTCACTCTGAAGCTATTTCCCATCCAAAACATCCTGAGTTTTTTCAATGCATGTATGAATGCCAACAACCCCTTACCATAGATGGAATACTCCTACCTATGTGGAAGTATCTTCTGACTCTCAAAGGCTATGAAGTAGCCCTCTTGCACTATAATTGTGCAATCATCCACTCTTGAAGCATCACCTTTTTGCGCAAAAGGATTGGTGAGAGTTGGAAATAGAGATACCAAACAAATATTCATCTCCTCCTTCAGTCAATAAAAGTCCCTCTGTGATATCTTGGTCCCATCCAAGGCTCCCAACATAGCTAGATCTGTGACTAGTGCCACTTATTGTGAGAAATATTTAAATAGCTTCTGGTTCGGGGGCCTTCCTTGTTGAATTCTTCCAAAAAATATAACACCATGATCTAGAGTAGACTTCATATCTGAGTGGAATTATTTTTCCTTGCTTCCTCTGTGCAAATCAGTCTCCATCTTATGTTTGAAGACTTCCTGAGATGGATAGGTGTGCATACCCTTGATCATTTGATGCTTACCGCTATTTTTATCTACCCATTCCATCTGCAAGGTCTCCCAATCTGTGGTGAACTTCCTTAGTGTAATAAACCACCGCAAACCTAATATCACATTGGTGTCAGGAATATCGACCAAAAAGAAGTGATCAGTCAAAGTGTATGTCCCCAAAGTTATAGAAAATTCCATGACGTACTTCACACATTGCATGGTTCTAGCTCGTGGAACGAAAATTGAGAACCTTTCAAAATCATCAGTGGGTATTTTTATCCTTTTCACTAACTAAGCATCAATAAAATTGTGGGTAGCCCCACTGTCTATCAGTATTGATACCCAATGACCCTGAACTATGCCTCAGACTGTCAAAGTCAGATACTTGGGTACTCCCCGCAAAGATGCAAGGGCCCCTCCAATTGGAGCAAATGCCCCATTTCCACTTCCCGGTGTTGGTGGATCTTCTATTGGTGCCACATCGATGATGTCTCCTTTTGGCTATTCTTCTTCGTCCTCTTCACTATCAAAGAATACCTTAATATAATGTTCCTTTCCCACATCACACCGATGCCCTGGTGCCCATGGTTCTTGGAAAGTGAAGCAAAGCTTCATCCTCATTAAATATCTTTGGACATCATCTCTAAGAGGTCCTTTTTTCTGTCTCTCCTTTGGAGGAAGAACCTTCACATATTTCCCCTTTGACTGAAAATTGGGCTTTTGCTGAAATGGAGCTCTTTCCCTTGGCAAAGCATCTTGTAAGTATTTAGCCCTCTCAATGGCATCTTGGATCGTAGTTGGTCTAGTGGATTTGACCAACCCATGTAGAGGCTCTGCTATCCAATCAATGAAAATATAAACTCTCATAGTTGTAGATATATTTGGCACCATGACGAAAAGTTTTAGGAATTCAGAGATATAGGTCTCCAGATTTCCTGACTGCTTGAGCTTCGCTAGCCCAACAAAGGACACTTTTGGATCTCTTCGGTCAAATATTTCTACTAAGCTCCAGGTGAATTTTACATATGCAGTCACATTTGCATGCCCCAATGTGGGAATACCATGAAAAAACCAGCCATGTGCCTCACCTTCAAGGTGCAGCGCTACTATCTTAATAGCTTCAATATCTAGTACTTTGTTCAACTACAAATAGATTTCTAATTTCTCCACCCAAGACTTGGTTATGCACTTGGATGACCCATCAAAAGAAGGTGGAAAGATTCTACCCATAGTATGGTGCAAATCATTGTTCTGCATGTACCATCCACTTCTATTTTTACCATGGGGTCTCTTATTATATTTGATTTGAAATAACTCTTGGAAGTTCATATTCTCTTTGAATCTTTGAGGTTGAGTCTCATGCTCTAGAAATTATTCTTCAAGGATATCTTATTCTTGGGGTCCTCCACCTCCATTTCTTACTGCTAGGAATGTAGGCATAGTGGAGGGTTGGGAAACTTGCTACATTATTGGTTTCTCACACTAGTGATGTGAAGCGTTGGAGCTTTATCCATGTATAAACCTTCTTGGGGTCTCCTTATGTCTTTCCATCCTCATTTCCTTGATTTCTCTAGCAATATCCTGCATGGTTTGGAGAAGAAGCTTTAGAAACTCCTTTTCATCCATTTCTCCTGATATTGGAGATTTTCATTTATCTTCTTTGTTGTTTGTATAATAAAACCTCTGATTTTTATTAATATACCTCTTCTCCCATTTTGTGAGAAGTTCTCCTTCTTCTGATGACATAGAGGTTGTGCTACACAGGCTGAGTGATCAGGAGCTCAGGACCAAGTGTCGTAAAATGGTCAAAAATGAAAGTGTTTGTGAATCGGGTTGAACTCAACGAATCTGATAGTGTCAGTTTTCCGATTCCTATTGTTTAGTATTTCCGAAAATGGTCTCCGTATGCAAAAATTATTCAACTTCAAAGTTTTCTCAATTTCCATTAAAAAAGGGCAAATTTGGCTTGTGGAAAATTTTATTAAAAAAAGAATATTCCACAGAATATTCTGGGAATATTCCGTGGAATATTCCGCAGAATATTCTGGGGAATATTCCCGTATCGGCCAATCAGGAAGACGAATTTTATTTTTTTTTGGGTCTCTTCGACCTTCTGAAGCCATTGGCACAGGTTTCACAGCCATCTGAGGCCGTTTGCAGGTGATTTTGCTTCGTGGAAGTTCCAGGAGTCACTATGGCCAAATCAGTTTGGGAGCTGCATTGGGAATTGTGCAGCCAGTTAATGTGGAACGAAGGTCATTCCTGAATTTTTTCAGTATTCTGAATCCATTTCTACAGCTCGTTTTTCCTTTTGAGGAATTATTCTCACTGTTTAGCTTCAGGGAAGCTTTCAGGGCCAAGAGGGCCATTTCAGTGTTGGAGCTGTTTGGGGACTATGTTCTTCCATTTTTGGTGATTCAAAAGTCTGTTTCTGATATTTTCGACCTTCTGATTCTAATGGCAGAGGTTTCAGAAC
Organism: Pinus albicaulis; assembly: GCA_034641835.2. Lineage (NCBI taxonomy): Eukaryota > Viridiplantae > Streptophyta > Pinopsida > Pinales > Pinaceae > Pinus > Pinus albicaulis. The sequence goes on from CM076576.1 coordinate 336,435,818, forward strand.
CAATTGAGGTCATCTTCACCTCGAAATTATCCATGCAAGTCTAAAGGGCCACCAAGGACAATTGGGGAAAAGTACTGTAGCAGGTACAAATTTCACTGTTTAGTGTTTGGGAAAGAGCATGTTCAGCTAATTCCTATCTTCTGATTCTGTATTTACAGTCAGATATGTCTTTCGAGACATTCTTATTCTTGTATTAGCCTTTGTATCATTTTTAATACAAGAGGACAAGCCTAGTTTGAGAGGCTTGGTCCAGCAGATGTAGCCCAGAGAAGGGGGTGAACTGCTTATCATTTTGATGTCTTTATTTGCTGAAGATGATATGCTAAACAAAACTGATATAAATTGTTAAACAACAAATATACATAACTTTCATATACACATAATCACCTACTCAGCTGCAGAAAGTTATTTGTCTTATTCCGCAAGACATCAAATTGCAAGTATGTGAATTTCAAAGACTTCTAAGTGTTTACATATTATTTCCTTAGGCAGAGTCTGTAGAGGGCCAGGTAGCCTCCAGATTCATCCTTTCCTAGAAAGGTGAAACATCCGGTGAATGCCCCTACAGTCCATCTCTGTATAGGAAATAGTTTGTTCTCACATTTTCAGAGGTCACTTGGAGTGTGTAGCTCAATTTGAAATTATGGGAAATGGATACCTTGCACCCTCAAACAAGTACTTTCCATTTTCAGATCAGATGGTATCGGAGCTTAGGTTTGCTTGACTGAGGAGCAGGTTGCAAAGTTGGTTTGCTTGACTGACATCACTAGCTTGATTGTGTAGCTTGAAAGGTGTCTTAAGCAGTGTTGAAGATTGACTGCTTTATTATTCTGCAAACTACTTGTTGTTTGAGTTTGCTGAAGCTCTTTTGTTCATTTTTATAATGACAACTTGTGAGTTCTCAAAATCATCCTCCTTCACAAGATCTTTTGATGAAGGCATGAAGAAAGAATTTTTCATCATGGTGAATATGGTGAAAGAAATGTATGAGGATGAAAGAAAGAGCTCTAGACTTCAAGAGCAGTTGAATTCCATGAGGGAAGAGAAGCAGTTGCTTTCTGACCAATTGCAGGAAATGGAAGGCCAACTTCGTATTGCAAACATGAAGCTGGAAAATCTGGTTTCCAAAGAAGCCTTAGCCAAGTATCAGCTTGAAGAAGAGGTAAACAATTCTAGTTTGTCTTCAAATTCTTATAAGAATGTTTATGAACTTGGTTCTTTTGAGAAACATACCAAAGGCATAGGGTCCAAGCTGATGTCCAAGATGGGATATGAAGGAAAAGGACTGGGAAAAAATGCACAGGGTATAGTTGAGCCAATAATGGTTGATGTAAGGCCTAAAAATTTGGGTCTTGGTTATGGACAATCTCATGGAGAAAGTTCCAAAGCAGCCATGAAGGAAGAAGATGTGCATCAGCATGCACTTGAACAAGGGAGTGGTGAAAGCCCTAAAACCATTGATGGGATCGTTAGTGTTCCAAAGGGAGCTTCTTCTTCTTTTGATTCACCTCCTCATGAAGGTACTGAAGGTGAAAGAGAAAGGTATAAATCTGATTTCAATCATATTTCCTTTGATCATGTAAAGCATGGAAAATTTCCACACAAGCATGGGAAAAGAATTGCATGTTCTTTTTGTGGTTTGTTTAACCATAGTGTTTCTAGATGTTGGAAAAGAATGGCAACATACAAGAAAATTTTGAAGGAAAGGAGGCAAGAAGCCAAAGTTCCAATGAACAATGCAAATCATGCGGTCAAGAAGATGAACATGTGTTGCACTTATTGCCATAAGCAAGGACATACTGTTGAAAGGTGTTGGACTTTGAATCCAGCAATGCTTCCACAAAAGTTGAAGAAGTGGGAGAAAGAGTATGACAAGAATGGGAAGGAAGTTTCCATCATTGATATGTGTCAGGATGATACACATGCTGATATTGATGTGCAGTTAAAGGAATCACCTTTGAAATGGATTGGTAAGAAATGGTTAAAATTCTTATCCAATTAAAGTTGCATGTCTTTTGATTGAATTCATTTTCTTTGTTAAGGAATGCAAGTTGCAGGATGGAAAAGCTGAGTATGAGACTCATTCTATCTTAGCGAAAGTTATTTTCATTTCAGCTTTGAAAGTACATGTACATGTGATTGAGGATCTTGTACTTATGATTGTACTTAAGAGAAAGTTGAAGGATAAACTGCATGCATGAGAATGAGATGCATGAGCACAGGGATCATGATGATTTCCTTGTATTTTAAACATGTATGTGTGATTAACTTGAAGGGTTGATTACTTTGTTTTTATCCATGCATGTAATGTTATTGACTTGGAAAAAGTTAATTTGTTCTCCAAGATTGTAAACAGGAGAAATGATGAAGTGTTTCATCTTTGTAAAAGCCTTTTCATTTGGGAGGCAGTTTCTTCTTCTGGAATGAAGGTGCCTTGGATGGGCATCGTGACAGTTGGCAAGTCCACATATTCAGGGGAATATTTCAGCTCATATTGCAGCAATTTTTCATTGCTGGTTCCTGCAATTTCAGATTTGTCTGGCGAAAGAACTTGGTCGGGATTCGACAAGTATTTGGCGTATGCAGCAAAAAGTCGCCATGATGACAGTTAGCAAGGCAGGACATTTTTGGGCATTAGTATGCTCTTTTGGCTGACTGGAAGAAGATATTTCTGTTCCTCAATTGCTGTACAGTTCAGTGCAGAGATTCAGTAAGCTTTTGGGGACCAAAAGCCTTCTCATTTGGGAGGTGTGATCAGGAGCTCAGGACCAAGTGTCGTAAAATGGTCAAAAATGAAAGTGCTCAGAACTGGTTTGAACCTGAACGACCGGATAGAGCTCGTCTTCCTGATTCCGGCGCCGCGAACGGTTCGAAAAATGGTCTCCGTATGAAGAAGTTATTCAGCTTCAAAGTTTTCTCAATTTCCATTAAAAAAGGGCAAATTTGGCTTGTGGAAAATTTTATTAAAAAAAGAATATTCCACAGAATATTCTGGGAATATTCCGTGGAATATTCCGTAGAATATTCTGGGGAATATTCCCGTATCGGCCAATCAGGAAGACGATTTTTTTTTTTATTTTGGGTCTCTTCGACCTTCTGAAGCCATTGGCACAGGTTTCACAGCCATCTGAGGCCGTTTGCAGGTGATTTTGCTTCGTGGAAGTTCCAGGAGTCACTATGGCCAAATCAGTTTGGGAGATGCATTGGGAATTGTGCAGCCAGTTAATGTGGAACGAAGTTCATTCCTGAAGTTTTTCAGTATTCTGAATCCATTTCTACAGCTCGTTTTTCCTTTTGAGGAATTCTTCTCACTGTTTAGCTTCAGGGAAGCTTTCAGGGCCAAGAGGGCCATTTCAGTGTTGGAGCTGTTTGGGGACTATGTTCTTCCATTTTTGGTGATTCAAAAGTCTGTTTCTAATATTTTCGACCTTCTGATTCTAATGGCAGAGGTTTCAGAACCAATTGAGGTTATCTTCACCTCGAAATTCTCCATGCAATTCTAAAGGGCCACCAAGGACAATTGGGGAAAAGTACTGTATCAGGTACAATTTCACTGTTTAGTGTTTGGGAAAGAGCATGTTTAGCTAATTCCTATCTTCTGATTCTGTATTTACAGTCAGATCTGTCTTTCGAGACACTCTTATTCTTGTATTAGCCTTTGTAGCATTTTAATACAAGAGGACAAGCCTAGTTTGAGAGGCTTGGTCCAGCAGATGTAGCCCAGAGGAGGGGGTGAACTGCTTTATCATTTTGATGTCTTTATTTGCTGAAGATGATATGCTAAAAAAAACTGATATAAATTGTTAAACAACAAATATACATAACTTTCATATACACATAATCACCTACTCAGCTGCAGAAAGTTATTTGTCTTATTCCGCAAGACATCAAATTTCAAGTATGTGAATGTCAAAGACTTCTAAGTGTTTACATATTATTTCCTTAGGCAGACTCTGTAGAGGGCCAGGTAGCCTCAGGATTCATCCTTTCCTAGAAAGGTGAAACATCCGGTGAATGCCCCTACAGTCCATCTCTGTATAGGAAATAGTTTGTTCTCACATTTTCAGAGGTCACTTGGAGTGTGTAGCTCAATTTGAAATTATGGGAAATGGATACCTTGCACCCTCAAACAAGTACTTTCCATTTTCAGATCACTGAGCCAAGATTATGCTTTAATACCACTGTAATATTCCAAATTAGGAAAAATAGGAATATAGACAACAAAACTAGAAAATGCAGTAAAATATCAATACATCCACATGGCCATATGATTGAGCCATTTTATTAGATTTCATACCCGAAAATGATTACAATATCTTTGGGAAAAAGATACTCAAGATAAGCCAAACAAGCCTCAAATGAACCAATACATAAAACATGAAATACAGATGCTACACAAAATGCCAAAAGGCCATGACTGCACAGTGCTATTGAGAATAAATTCAAGGGTAAACTAATAATATTGGAAATACTGCTATAGTGCTCAACAAATGTCGGGATCAGCGATCTAGGCTTTCTAGCACAATTCCAAGATAACGCAGAAGGGGTTTCCGAAAATACACAATATGAAAAATGCAGTACTAGGGCTGAATCACAAAATGAAATTGGACAAATGCAGATTGGTAACTAATATGAAGTGAAAATTTCTGATACTTCGCCCTGCTCATACTTCGGATGAATGGTTTCTCCCCTCACTGGAAGACAACATCAAAAACTTGGGTACTTAACCATCCACTTCAACTTCCTTCCTAAATTGCGCAATTATAGAAGGAGACTACACTTTTGTAGGTGGATGAAGATTGGATTGATGCCAGATGGTGGGATGAAGCTCAAAGAAACCTCTCTTGATTGGGAACTCGATGTCCCCTGAGGATGACAGTGGGATTTCCACCCGGAAACACCCTTGTGCTAAACAACACAATGCACTCTGCTAAATAGCTGAAGCATGCAGAAAGTCATAAAAGACTAAACATAAAAAATGTTTAGAATGTCTTCTATGGCTTCCATCCCCTTCCTTCTATGCTTTGTGAGCCTCCTCCCTCTTGGTCCCACTCATTAAATATTCTACTCTCATAGAGACTTCCTCCCATTATGACTGTGTTGTCCTCCAACTCTCCAGTACCTCCATGACAACATTATTTACTTGGTCAACCTTGACCCCATCCACATGAATTAACCCCTATTCATACTGAGGAGTGCTTAATTCAACTGATACAATGATCCACATTCGCATTAGAAGTGGTTTTATGCTATTAAAAATATTTATGGGTTTCTCTACCCTCTTATTCATCCATATTATTCAGAAAAATAAAAAAATTAATATTCCAAATAACTAAAAGCTAATTAGGAATATTACACATATGGGGGTACTAGTTTTTGATGTGGTAGTAAATATAAGTTTGTAATATAATGGTTAGGAGAATATAAAAGAATAGTGTGTCTATAGGATAGAATTCCACTGTTTAGATTAAATGATAACAAAATATTCCAGACCTGTAATGCATTAATGAAAGAAATCTTTCACAAGACTTATAAGAATCTCATCATACATCTAAAAGGTTTATGTCATAGGAAATGCCTATGAATAGGAAGGTGGTTGGAGTTCTCACACACTGGAAAAAGGATTTTGAGAAGATAAATCACTGACCCATATGGGAGTACTATTGTTTGATGTGGTAGCAAAGATAATTTTGTAATCTAATGGTTAGGAGAATATGAAAAGAACATTTTTTCTATAGGATAGGAGTCCATTGTTTAGATGAAAGGATAAAAAAATATTCCATACCTGTAATGCATTAATGAAAGAAAGCTTTCATAAGACTTATAAGAATCTTATAATACATCTCAAAGGTTTCTGTCACATGGAATTCGTATGAACATGAAGGTGGTTGGAGTTCTCATACACAGGAAAAATGATTTTGAATAGATGAATCACTCACACATATGGGGGTACTAGTGTTTGATGTGGTAGAAAAGATAAGTTTTTAATCTACTGGTTAGGAGAATATAAAAAGAATAGTGGGTCTATAAGATAGAAGTCCACTGTTTGGATGAAGGGATAACAAAAGATTCTAGACCTGTAATATATTAATGAAATAAATATTTCACAAGAATTAGAAGAATCTCATCATACATCTAAAAGGATTTTGTCATAGGGAATGCTTATCAACAGGATTACCATACACATCTTATCAAGAAAGCTTGTAAAACAAGACTGATTAAAATAGTTACCCTACACATTTTATCGAGAAATCTTGTAAAACAAGACTGATTAAAATAGATAATGATGTACTGCTATATCACAAGACTAACAAAAACATGAGACAATATATATATCACAATATGGAAATAAATTTGTAAGATATATTAATTGAGTTCATTTATTGCAAATGACTTTTTTGATACAAAATTATGTAAATACAGATAGAGAGATAAATTAGAAAAAATTAGAAAAATATATATATATACTTGAGAGCTACTCTAACTAAATTTATTTAATTGAAATAAATAATTTTTTTATCATACAAAATTATGTAAATATACACAGACACACAAATTAGAAAAATTATATAGACTTGAGAGCTACTCCAGCTGCATTTCTTTAATTGAGAAAAAAAGCATTGTTTTCTGATACAAAATTAGGTAAATACAGGCATATAGACAAATTAGAACAATTATATATATACTTGAGAGCGATTCCAATGATCAGGTGATCATGTCCAAGTTATGAAATTTGCTCAAAAATTAAAGTGTTCAAAAATTGTTGAAATCTGAACGACCAGAAAGGTCTCGTCATTGTGATTCTGGCACCGTGAACGGTTCTCAAAATCGAGGTCATATGTGAAATTTATGAAGGTTTGAAATCGCGAGTAAACTCCATTTTTCTGTTTACCAAGTTTGACTTTTATGAATTGGGAAAAAATTAAAAAATAATATTCCAAGGAATATTTTAGGAATATTCCTCAAAATATTCCTCAAAATATTCCCTGGAATATTCCAAGGGGGTAAATTGGATTTGGACAAGTGGCAAGTTTTGGTTGGAAGTTTGTTTGACTGTGTTACAACGAACCAATAGTAGGCCCGGAGGCTGCCTCGTGGCCCAGGAACTGTAATTCAAAATTTTTGTGAAGGCTAGGGGAGTCAAACACCCATCCTCTCATGCACCAAACCCACGTCTTGACCAACTCATCCACGCATTATGTCTTAACAAACTATGGTGCCATCTTATATTTAAAGTTAGGCGCAAGATGGGTTGGCGGAAAATGGGGGCCAGCCCCCTCACGACCATCCATTTGACCAGGCCCCTACAACCAGGAGCTCTACTATCAAACTTATTCGCCAATGGTTTATTAATGTTTAATGCGGAGGCCATGTGGCCAAGAACCACATTACATTTAATGCAACGGTTGTTAATAACGATTTTCTAGGCGGTTTGGGCAGCGGTCCATGTGACCCCGCCCACATAACATTTAATATGAAATTTTACGGTTCTACCGAATCTGGAGAGCGTGCCCAGATTTGGGGCTTTTCTCCGTATTTAACTCTAGCTATTTCCAGTTGCTCCACATTTGGTGGAGTTTGTTTAGGGATATTGGGAAAAATTAGTTTTGGCCATAACTCCCTCAATATTGAACGAAATTAGATGAAATTTTAGTCAACTTTGGGTCTCTTCATCATTATGGGGATTTTGGGATAGGTTTCAAAGTGAACAAAGGTGATCTTTAGCATATTTTTCTTCAGCTAATATGAAAGAGCCATCAGGGCCATCAGGGAGAAGGAGTTGTATTGGGTTGTACATCAATGTTTAAAGTGATACAAAAGCAATTTTTAGCTATTTTCTATCTTTTGAAGCTGAATTTATAGCTGGTTTTTCCTGTTTAGGCATATTTTTCACTGTATAACCATTTTGAGCAAATTAATAGAGAAAGGACATGTCAATGGGGAGCCTTCGACCGACAGATGTAGCCCAAGAGGGGTAAACTGCCTCAACATTTTGTTGTGTTATGTTATGGTGAATTTTACTTGTTGTGTATTTCTGCTATGATATGTTAAACAATAAATTTAATTAAAAAATCTTCACACATAAACTCATAAAAATTACCAAAAGTACTTTGTTTAACTTTCAATTCATGGAGAAAAAATTGCACAGTAAATTATATGAGAATGGATACTTTGCATAGCATTACAAATAGTTCCATTTTCATATCAGTTGGTATCAGAGCTAGATTTTTACTTTTCATTTGTTCTTGTGCAAAGATATATTTGACTATTTGCAATTTTTGATGCTTACTAGGCTTAAGCTCAAGTGAGGGGAAGGACAATTAGTTAGAGCACAAAATAATCCTCAACCAGGGAGGGCCATAGTGCCATAAACTTAGAGCACAAAATAATCCTCAACCAAGGAGGGCCATAGTTCCATAAACTCCACCTTATAATTCACCTCCAAGAGCCGTGGAAGAAGCCTCAAGAATGTCTTCAAGAGAAGGAGAACTTCCTGAAGACATTGATCCCAAAGAAGAAGAACAGGTGTTCTGAAAGGCTTTCCTAGACATGATGGAGATGGTGAGGATACTCTACCAAGAAAGGAATGAAATGCTTGTAGGAGAAGGGTCTAAACATCAGAAAGAAGGAGAGGGTTCTTTAGGAGGAAAGAAAAGTGATGACAAGTCAAAGAAAGGACACATAGGAAATGGTGATCCACCATCCCCATCTTCATCCTCTTCCTCTACATCGTCATCCTCTACTTCGGTGAATCAATCTCACATGTCCAAAACCACTAGTGAAAGTCCATTTTTAAAGCTTGATGTTAAATTTGAGTTGCCTATGTTTAATGGTGAAGTCAATGCAGAGAAACTTGACAATTGGATTAGTTGGAAGTTTATTTGAGGATACAAAACCTTCATGAGGACGACACCAAGATTCGGTTAGCCTCTTTGAGAATGGAAGGAGAAACATTGGTATGGTGGGAAGCCAATACCAAGGATGAAATTAAAAAACAGGGTAAGATCACTTTATCATGGGCTGAATTTATTTCTGCAATTAAACAACAATTTTATCCATTAGCTCATTTACAAAAGGCTATTATGAATTGGAAAATTTTTAGACAACTTAAGGGACAAAATGTACAAGATTACACCCAAGAGTATAGACAAAGGGCTCTTTTGCTAGGAATTGATTTTCATAGCCAAGAGACTTTGCTGAAATATATAGGTGGTTTAAAAAACTATCTTATACATACTATTCTTATGTTCCATCCTAGTAGTCTAGACGAGGTTTGTGTCCAAGCCATGCATTTAGAGGCTAGAGGTAAGAAATATTTTGATGGGAATGAGGATAATGAATTTAAAGGAAAAGGGAGAAAGAGAAATGCAAACACTAGGAAAGAGAGGAAAATTCTTCTGTAAAAATTGTTCCAAAACAAGCCATGATGAAGACCATTGCTGGAAACTTCATTCGGAGTTGAAGCAAGAAAAATTTAAAACCAAAGATAAGGCCAAGGAAAAATGCAAGACGGTTGCAATAGTTGAACAAGACTTAGGGTCTAAATCAGGAGATGAAACAAAAAGCATAGCCATGGCACTAAATAACATCAAGGGGAAAGAGATTGTAAAAGAAACAAATCCCAGTTCTAGCACTTTAAACTATCAGTATCAACCGTACCCTGGCTATACTTATCAACAGACTCAACAACCCCAGTTTGGTACGATTAATCCTGGTTTTCCGGGAGGTTACACAATTCCTAATGCAAATCCGATACCCAGCTATCCTGGGTATCCACCTCCTGGAACTGCTTTGGCTACTCAAGGTTTTCGTGATCCTAACCGTCAATTACCATTTATAGCAACTTTAGACTTACCTGATTTGACACACCTTATGAATGATCCAATTTTTTATTATCAGTATTGGCCGCCAATGCCACATAAGTTTCCCAGTGATATACCAAAATTTGAAGGTAAGTTAGGGGAGGATCCATCAAATCAGATCATGACTTATCACCTTTGGTGTGTGTCTAATTCAATTATTGATGATTCGATTCGCTTACGTCTTTTCCAAAGAACTCTTATTGGTCTTGCAGCCAAATGGTACATTGAGTTACCACGAGGCTCGTTTCATAACTTTAGTCAGTTAGCAACTGCCTTCTTGACTCATTTTCAGTTGCTAGTCAGATATGACAATGGCACGGAATTATTGACTTCGCTAAAACAATCCACATCTACGTATATTTCTGATCATATCCATGAATGGCGACGTAGGAGACGTTTGGTGAAAGTTTATATTCCGGATCAAATTTCGGCGGAATGGTTTGTTAAATCATTGTTACCCAAGATTACTAAAGATGTAGCTAAAGATGGTGTTGTTACTGAAGAGCAAGTAATTGCTCAAGCTCAGTACCTTGACCTCGTTTATACGCAGTCATGTACTTTACATGAAAAAATCCCAGACCTTCCAAAACAAGGTCAAATAGATATTGCTCCTTCAGGGTCTCATGCCGCTGATGGTACAATTGGTACAGTCAATTTTTTGGATGGATAAATCGTTATTGCGGACAAGACCGCTCTCCCTAGTACTAAAAGTATCTAGCAACAAACAACCAAGTTCACTAAAAGTATCTAGCAATTTTGGAACAATGTTACACTAAAAATTGTCATCCTGACATTCTTCTATGAGTATGAGCTCATTATTACTCATACTTCCTCCTTTTGCAAGTCTATCATATCAGTTCCTCATGTCAAGCTTTGAAAATCAGAGAAAAGTTCCTAAAAATCCCCTAAAGTTTGGTATCACACTTTCTCTATTCATTTCTTGCGGTCCCGCACCTAAATTTCAGCTCTCCTGTGGAACCATACCTCACGTTCTTTGTGTTATAGGTGCGGACCTCTGTAAAATTCAAAAAGACAAGAAAGTAAAGTTAAAAATTTGATTTCAGATCAATTCTAGAAGATTCTAGATGGGAATTTTCGGGAATGGATACGCTTTGATAAGGTACATGCATCCCTTACTTGATGGAGCTAACCCCTTGATGTAAGGAGCTAATCCCTTTAAAGGAGGATTCTATCCCTTCATATTTGGAACAGAAAACCTCCTCTTTTCCATTATAAAAAGAGGCCTTGGGTAGCCTCAAAAGGGAGTTGGAGCTTTAGAATATTTGAAGATAAGTGTTGTTGAGATTCAGACTTAGTTAAACAAGAATTTTGTGAGGAGAGATCACATACCTATATTTGTCTTGGTTGAAAGAGTGTAGAGCTTGTCAAAGTAGAGGAGACTCTTGCTTCGGACCGCGGGAAGGCCTGTGCAACATCAAGGCTCAGGTTGTAAGGTTTTCCTTCTTTTGAAATTAATACAAATATACTCATTTTTCTCAATAAGCTGTTTGTTAATGGTTTATTTCATAGATTCCTTGATCACTATGATAAGTATGATTTATGATGATGTCTATACAGGCGCTATGTAATACTTTGCTTGTTTGTAACTGTAGGTTTACGAACGAAACTCCTTCAAGTGCGCGAAGGATAACAACAACTTCAAACAAGCACTAGACATAAGGTAGGATTTTTAACACCTACATAGAGATTTTCATATATCATATATGCTTAGAGAAAGATTAGTCTATTTGGTTGTTTGTTGCTAGATACTTTTAGTACTAGGGAGATCGGTCTTGTCCGCAATAACGATTTATCCGTCCAACAAATTGACTGTACCAATCATACCGTCAGCGGCATGAGACCCTGAAGGAACAGCAGCTATTTGAACTTGTTTTGGAAGGTCTGGGATTTTTTCATGTAAAGTACCTGACTGCGTATAAACGAGGTCAAGGTATTGAGCTTGAGCAATTACTTGCTCTTCAGTAACAACACCAGCTTTAGCTACATCTTCAGTAATCTTGGGTAACAATGATTTAACAAACCATTCCGCCAAAATTTGATCCGGAATATAAAATTTCACCAAACGTCTCCTACGTCGCCATTCATGGATATGATCAGAAATATACATAGACGTGGATTGTTTCAGCGAAGTTAATAATTCCGTGCCATTGTCTTATCTGACTGAAAACTGAAAATGAGTCAAGAAGGCAGTTGCTAACTGACTAAAGTTATGAAACGAGCCTCGTGGTAACTCAATGTACCATTTGGCTGCAAGACCAATAAGAGTTCTTTGGAAAAGACGTAAGCAAATCGAATCATCAATAATTGAATTAGACGCACACCAGAGGTGATAAGTCATGACGTGATTTGATGGATCCTCTCCTGACTTACCTTCGAATTTTGGTATATCACTGGGCAACTTATGTGGCATTAGCGGCCAATACTGATAATAAAAAATTGGATCATTCGTAAGGCGCGTCAAATCAGGTAAGTCTAAAGTTGCTATAAATGGTAATTGACGGTTAGGATCACGAAAACCTTGAGTAGCCAAAGTAGGTCCAGGAGGTGGATACCCAGGATAGCTGGGAATCGGATTTGCGTTAGGAATTGTGTAACCTCCCGGAAAACCAGGATTAATCATACCAAACTGGGGTTGTTGAGGCTGTTGATAAGTATAGCCAGGGTACGGTTGATACTGATAGTTTGGATTTTGTGTATAGGGACCGAATTGTGGTTGTCCCTGGTACGGTTGATACGTGAATTGCGGTTGACTTGTGACAACTGTACTTGTACCGGTTTGTCCTGTAGGTATCTGAACCGAAGTCTGCACTGAAGGTCCTGACTGAGGTACAGATACTTGAGGGATTTGCACGGATACAGGGATAGCCGAACTCGGGGTTACAGATACTCCAGAAACAGGTGTTACAGGTTGGACAGTCATTGCAGCGGTTGCAACAGTTTGTGGCGGAGTGTGAGGTGAACTAGGCCTGGCCTTCTGAACCGAACTAGGTGCAGGAGTTTGAATAGCTGGTTGGACAGGTTGCTAGGTTGGACCAGAAATTAAAGGTTGTCCAGGCTGATAAGGTAACTACACGTTAGGCTGCATAGGCTATTGATATTGGGATGGATCCCACACCATCATTCCGGGGTATTGTCCCACAGAAGGTTGAACATAAGGACCTAACCTGGTTGAACGTAGGGTTGATAATTAAGAGGTAAATTTCTGGCTCCTTGAATACATGGTTGACCAGAAGGTTGTTGGTAACTTTGAATTGGGTACTGACCTTGAGGTTGATAACCCTGAGGCGCGTACTAAGGCTGGGGTTGATAAGGACTCTGAGGAGCATATTGAGTTTGGGGTTGACCTTGAGGTATATATTGTCCTGAAGGTTGATACCCTCGAGGTGTGTACTGTCCTTGGGGTTGTCCCCCAAAATAATATGATTCCGCAGTTTGTTCTGGGAAAAATCTACCTTGAGGTTGTGCCCCGGGTGGTAACTGAGTACCTTGAGGTTGCCCCCCAGGTAGTAACTGTCTACCCTGAGGTTTCCCCCCCAGGAGGTAACGGATTTCCTTGAGGTTGCCCCCCAGGCAGTAACTGACTGCCTTGTGGTTGAGGATTGGGAACATTACCAGAAATCATAAAAATTTGCTCTGCGTTTGACGTTTCAATTTTAAGACCATTAAGACCAGATGATAACACGTTTTCAATGGGTTGAGGAGTTTCTCCCGAGAAAGTACCAGATAGTGCCTGGTATCTCGAAGGAACAGGAGGACCACCGTGTAAAAATGATTCCGGAGTCTGAGAAAACATTGATGACTCTCCTTCCATAATGGATGGCGGATGGTAACCTCTGGGTGTAGGATGAAATGGAACTCGAGGTGGATGAAAAGCAAGACCCGGATTTTCTAAAAATTTTGTTAAGGATAGATACCAAGCACTAGTTCGAATAGGGTTGTAGAAAATAGATTCACGCTCCCTAAGATTTAAAGATTGAGGGGAGTCGGGAAGAGATATATCTTCGTCTGGATTAGTAAGTTCTTCAATAGAAATAAGACCAGCTGGAAGATCGTCAGTGACGATATTTCTTACCCTAGGTGAACCAAGATCGCTAAAATTTGGTGAAATAAATCTTGAGGATGTTTCTAAGACAGAATATTCAGTTTCAGGTTCAGATATTTTAGGTTCATCAACTAGTTCACTGGTAGGAGAAATATAACCAGTAACTTCAGAAACTGAAATCGGCTCTTGAATGTATTCTGTTGTAGGTGCTTGATAATCAGGATGAATTACAATAGATGATGTTCCAATTTCTGTTGATATAATCCTACTGCTGCTATATGGTACCAGAGCACGTAGCCCTTCAAGGTGACTTAGTGTATATTCGGGGGGTTTCCCTTGTAGTCTCCGAGATTGTCTTGGGAAGTCCGCCACGATTAAAAATGAATTAATCACACGCAAACAAAGAAAAATTTCAATGAAAACACCTAAAGTCTCTAAGAAACAAACAGTTGAATCATACGCTTAAAAAATCTAAGAGTTCAAACCACACACAAACAATAACTTTCCGTACTAAAAAAGCTAGTTGGTGATGAAATCCAACTTAGTAGAAATTTAATACAAAAAGGGCGGTTGGAACAGTTATCCCGAAAACCTGCTTAATGAAACAGATCGGTGCAAGTTTCTTCACTATACCATCTCGAGTGAAGATAACCCTCCGGAGAGTCCAAGTGAGTCTAGCCGACGTCTACTCCAGGTACAGTGGGATCTTCCCTCCACCGTCACCTTAGGAAAGAATCCTTAAGATTATGGCCTCTAAGGTTACCAACAGAAACAAATATACCTGGGGGAACAGTCTACGATCCAACACACACGCAAGGGTAGAGTAAAAAAGCTCAATCCCCTTGAAGGCTCCTTGAAATAATCCAAGGTATGCCAACAAGTGACCCCTGGCTCCTCGACAATGGTCTATCTGAGGTTTACCATTGTTAATACGTGTATATCTTCTATCATTCCCAATGAGGAAGGATTGATTACCTCGCTAGTTCAGATATGATCTCGTGCTTAACTCCTTTAGGAGGAGCTTCCCAGAGCATAGATGCAACAATTGGAATTTCTTTCTACTGCAAGATTTGTCTACTTGTTTGTTTTTACTATCTTGGAGAGTTAATTACTCCCTACTCCAAGATACTAGCCTAAGCTATGTTGGTGATAAGAGCCCTAGAAAATAAAATATTGCTAGATGAATTTTAATTAAGCGTTACTTTTAAGAGTTGTTCCTTAAGTCAATGGGTGCGGAAATGAAACTTTGGTGGTGTGAAGACTCAACTTCCAAAAACACTAAAAATGCACCTAAGAATGATAATCAATTCTTTTTCTTTAAATGAACTTCTATCTAAAGAAAGAGTTGGAGAATGCAATCTTTTCAATAAACAATTCTTCCTTTAAACATAAAGAATGATTGAATGAAAATATTTTTGTCTTTTCCAATAAATGATTGAAGCTCACAATGAAATCTCTTTTCTTTCAAAACTTGTAGCTAAAAAAACAATTTTCGTTCAAAAGAGATCTACAAATTTCTAAAAAGCACTCAAAACTTCAAAACTAATTTTGAGACTAACTAATTTGCACTCAAAACTACAAAACTAATCTTGAGATCTAAATTTTTTTTTTTTTTAAACAATCTAAATGAATAAAAGCTTTAAGATTTTTTGAAGAATGTTTTACTTAGTTGTTCAGCAAACTAAGGATCTATTCGTCCATAATAACAAACAGATGAAAAACACTCAAATATGTTTTTTTTTTTTTAAATGAAATTCAAAAACCAATAACAAAGTTCTTTTTCGAAGATTTGCAAAGAAACAAGTAGCTTTATTTCTCAATAAAGGATGATTTCACAAGCAGGTCAAATTCAACAAAAAGACAAGAAAACCGATGTAATCTGAGGTATTTCAAAATGTCTATTGCTTCAAATCGCTACAAAGACCAAGTGAAAAACAATCCAAAATGCAAAATCCTCTAGAAAATCATCAAAATATCAACACTGTTGGGATTCATTCATAGAAAGTTTTTGACAGAAAGAGTAATCAATCTGGGCATAAATAAAAAATACTAAATCAAAATAAAGATAAACTAAAGAAAGAAATCTAAAGTTTTTCAAAAATTTAAACAGGGTCCGTAGGCTTACAGAAGTATTAGGTGCGGTACCACACTGTTTACTAAAAGAAGATGCGAAACTGCCCGCACTGTCAAAAGAAGATGGAGTGCGGTCCCAGAAAAAATTAGAGAAAAACACTAAAGATTTGAAAATTTTCTAAAAAAGAGAAAACCTAAACTACCCAGGCAGATTTCTATCAATCAAAAACTAAGAAAAATTTTTCCTCGAATCAAAGTAAAAGAGAACCAAAAACACAACAAGTTCTTCCCCAGTGGAGTCGCCAATGCCACATAAGTTGCCCAGTGATATACAAAAATTCGAAGGTAAGTCAAGAGAGGATCCATCAAATCACGTCATGACTTATCACCTCTGGTGTGCGTCTAATTCAATTATTGATGATTCGATTCGCTTACGTCTTTTCCAAAGAACTCTTATTGGTCTTGCAGCCAAATGGTACATTGAGTTACCACGAGGCTCGTTTCATAACTTTAGTCAGCTAGCAACTGCCTTCTTGACTCATTTTCAGTTTCCAGTCAGATACGAAAATGGCACGGAATTATTAACTTCGCTGAAACAATCCACGTCTACGTATATTTCTGATCATATCCATGAATGGCGACGTAGGAGACGTTTGGTGAAAGTTTATATTCCGGATCAAATTTTGGCGGAATGGTTTGTTAAATCATTGTTACCCAATATTACTGAAGATGTAGCTAAAGCTGGTGTTGTTACTGAAGAGCAAGTAATTTCTCAAGCTTAGTACCTTGACCTTGTTTATACGTAGTCAGGTACTTTACATGAAAAAATCCCAGACCTTCCAAAAAAAGGTCAAATAGCTGCTGCTCCTTCAGGGTCTCATGCCGCTGATGGTATGATTGGTACAGTCAATTCTAAAAGTAAGAAGAAATCTTCAAATAATTCTTCTCCTATTATAAATTTACCTGATTCCCCGAAAGGAGAATCTTCCCCCGAAGTTTCTGCCGATATTCACGTCGTAGAGACATCTACGACCAAATCTAAATCCAGCGGTAAAAATAAAGGGAAGAATAAAAACAAAAAGAATTCGAAAGAGAAAACTGATAAAGATGAATCCAATGACGAAAAACATAAACCTCGCTACCCTTGTTTCATTTGTGAACAAGATCATTTCACGAAAGAATGTCCATAGTGGGCCGAAGTTACGAAATTCGTTAAAGGATCGCAACAACCTGTTGTCTTGAAGGATCCTTTTCCAATTCAAGATAGTAAGATGGTTGCTTCTACCTCGACTACTTTTGAAGAACCTATTATGATGATGTCTCATGTAAGGATTGCGACGCGATCGCAAGATTACAGTAGTAAGAATCCTGTTGATGGTAAAGAAGCAGAATCTTCTAATGCAAACGCATCAACTACACCTCCTCCTGTTTCTGGTCTGCTACAGATCGAGAAAAAAAATCTAGACTTAATAATCAAACCGCCTGCTAAAGGTGTTCTTCGTAAATCAGCTTTCAATCCACATGCGAGAGCTGCTCAGAATTACAACATTGTTGAAGACTTAGCTATTTCTCCTTCAGCAATGTCGGCTTTGGAAGTGCTGCAATCATGCCCAGCACAACGTAAATTGCTTTTGTCTGATATAGGAGCTGTTGATATTTAGGATTCCAATCTTATAATCTTCGATTTAGAAAATATTACACCTTGTCTACCTCACCAAATGGCTTTCCAAATTCCAGTGTTAGTAAAAAACAGACCCATCTTTCGGACTGTGATTAATGAGGGAGCTTCAACGTGTATTATGTCGATTCAGTGTTGGAAATCACTTGGTTCTCCTACACTTAACCAATCTCCGACAATTCTAAAGGCTTTTCATGGTCTAGGTTTTCAACCTTTTGGTATTTTGCAGGATTTACCCATAGGGGTCGAAGGTAAAATAGTAAATCTAGATGTGGAAGTGGTTGATGTCCCTCTAGATTACAACCTTCTCCTAGGTCACAGTTGGTCTTATGCTATTACTGCTGTTGTTTCTTCGGTCTTTCGACTCATAAAATTTCCATATCAAGGAAAGATCGTTACAATAGATCAGTTAACTTATTTCTCTTCTGACCCAGCCTCTACAGAAACAATCCAGCATGTTGGTAAAACGGCTATCCCTTATAAGGATGTTGGAGTAGGATTGATTAAAGATTCTAGTTTACTAGGAAATTTTTCCTTTCCTCCTCCTAACGTATCACCTGTTGTTTCAAATATTCACATGATTTCGTCAGACACTGTAACGTTTGATGATCCTTGGATCGTACCTACCGAGTCTGAGTTAGATTCAATTGATCTCATGATGCCTTTGAGTCCATTTGAAATTACATATCAGGCTGTACAGTCACTTTCCAACCCATCTTCAACCGAAATTGATCCAATGAATGGGATCCATGAAGAATCACTTTCTATATCTAGTTCAGTTACAACGAAATTTCCTGAACTTGTTCATACTGATGAACAAATTTGTGAGTTTTTGTCTGTTGACGATTTACCATGGGAAGATCTACATCACCGATCTTCATTTTTACCTGAGCTAGATCATTTGGAAGATGATTTTGCTTCAATTTTTACTGTTGAATATGTTAAAGAACCACAGAATCCTTTGAAAAATCCTGATTCTGAGTTAAATTTGGAAAATATATCTCGAACGGTTCCCATTGACATTTCAGTAAAACCAGGAATAATTGAAAACATTCATATAGGTGCTTGCTGTACGGAAGATAAAATTAAAATTTATAAAGCCTTATTTCAAGAATTCTGTGATGTGTTTACCTGGTCTTATGAATAAATGCCAGGAATTGATCCGTCAATCGTTGTACATGAAATTAAGACTTACCCAGATGCTAAACATGTTCGTCAATGTTTACATCAAATTCATCCTAGAAAAGCTGCTGCTATCAAAGCAAAAGTCGAAAAATTACTTCGTGCAGGATTCATTTATCCAATCGCCTTAACGAATTGGGTATCAAATATTGTTCCTATGACTAAAAAACAAGGAACAATAAGAGTATGTATCGATTATAGGGATATTAATCGAGCTTGTCCCAAGGACAATTATCCAACCCCCTATATCGATCAAATAATTGATGATTGTGCTGGCAGTGAAATGTTTTCTTTTATGGATGGCTTTTCAGGCTACAATCAAATAAACATACTCCCCCCTGATCAACTGTAAACAACTTTTATTTGTCCATGGGGGAAGTTTGCTTATTGCAAACTACCTTTTGGATTAAAGAACGTTGGAGCAACTTTTCAACGGGCTATGTCTTATGCATTTCATGAAATTAAACACATTTTGCAGTCGTATCTCGATGATTTACCTGCTCATTCGTTCCATAGGGTCGACCATCTCACTCATTTACAAGCCATCTTTATGAGATGTCGACATTATCGAATTAGGTTGAATCCACACAAATGTGTTTTCTGTGTAGAATCGGGTCGTTTACTGGGATTTTTTGTTTCAAAAGCAGGCATTCATGTCGATCCGTCGAAAGTCAAAGCTATTGTTAAATTGCCTCCTCCTTTGACTTTACGCCAACTCCAAAGTTTGCAGGGGAAGGCAAACTTTTTACGTCGATTCATTCCTAACTATGCCGAGCTTACAAAGGGTTTTACCCGATTGTTGAAACAGAACATTCCATTCTTTTGGGATGAGATCGCTGATCGATCTTTTGATGCACTTAAACACACGTTGACCCATGCACCATTATTGCATCCTCCCAATTACAATCAGGATTACTTTTTGTACCTCGCCGCTTCTCATTCCACCATTGGGATGGTATTAGTGCAGGAAGATGAATCTCACAATGAACATGTGATTTATTATCTTAGTCGAAATCTGCATCCGACTGAGATCAAATACACACATGTGGAGAAATTTTCCTTGGCAGCTGTACAAGCTGTCCAAAAATTTAGACATTACATTTTGTTACGCAATGCCACAGTAATTTCTAACTGTAACCCTATGATGTACATTTTGACCAAACAATTGCTAGGGGGCAAGTATTCCAAATGGATAGTCATCCTACAGGAATTTGACTTGGAATTTGAAAAATCCAAGGCAAAGAAATCTTTGGTCTTCGCGGAACTTATGTGTGATTTCCCCTCTACTGATACTGAAACAGTGGCAGTGGAGTCCATTGCAGACGAATATTTGTTTCTTATCAGTACTCTTGATCCATGGTATGGAGATATTATCGTTTATCTCCAAACCCAATCTTTTCGGCCCGAAATCTCACGATCTCAGCGACGGAAAATATGTTTCCAATCCCAACAGTATAATATTATTGGTGATACACTTTATCGTCGAGGAGCGGATTCTGTTTTTCGACGCTGTCTTACTCATGATGAAGCTGAAAAGGTTTTAAATGATTTCCATTCTGGAGCATGTGGCGGTCATATGTCTGGGTATGCCGCTACCCAAAAGATATTGCGTGATGGTTATTTCTGGCCATCATTATTCAAAGATTGTATTTATGCAGTTCGGAAATGCCACAATTGTCAACTTTTTTATCGTAAAATGCGCACCCCACCCGCTCCTCTTCACCCTATAATTGCTATTGGTCCTTTCGCGAAATGGGGTATCGATTTTATTGCATGTAACCCTCACTCGGCCGGGGGCATGTGTATATTATCTTAGCAGTAGATTACTTTACTAAGTGGGCTGAGGCGATGCCTACATTTTTGGCTGATGGCAAGACTGCTACAAATTTCGTATTTAATCACATAATTACAAGGTTCAGTGTTCCTCAAGCCATTATTACAGATCATGGAAGTCATTTTCGGAAAGTCATGATGACTGAACTGACAAATCAACTTGGGCTACGTCACGATAGTTCCACTCCATATTACCCACAAGCCAATGGTCTGGTTGAAGCCATCAATAAATTTTTAGTCACCATGATCAAATGCATTATTGGTATTCACAAGACGAATTGGCATTCCATGTTATTTTCAGCACTTTGGGCATATCGAACCTCGGTAAAAACATCAACTACTTTCACTCCTTTTCAACTCGTTTACAGTTTCGAAGCTGTGTTGCTGATTGAATGCGAAATTCCGTCACTGAAATTAGCCATAGAATTACTCCCAGCTATGTTTGAAGAGGAAAAACGTTTCTTGTACTTGGTTCAATTAGATGAGAATAGACGAAATGTTGCAATAGAAAACGAGGCTCATGTTAAACGAATTAAAGCTCAGTATGATAGAAGTGTGACCCCTCGAAAATTTTCAGAAGGAGACCTAGTATTACTTTATGATCAAGCCAATGATAAACTAGGGGCTGGGAAATTCGTGCCTATGTGGCATGGTCCTTTCATTGTCAAACAAAAGTTAGCAAAAGGAGCCTATGAGTTGATAGATTTTGACGGTGTCCCTTTGGATAAACCCAGAAATGGGATTTATCTAAAGCGATATTATGCTTAAAACTTGGTGTGGAGATTTTTTATTAGATTAGATTTCTTTACTGCTGGTGTGTCTTAGATTAGAAAAGTGTACCTAGTTTAGAATGTGCCTAGTTTAGAAGTGTGTTTTTATCACTATTCCTGCTTATCTGAGTTTTACTCTTGATATTGCAGATGTCGACGGCTCTTCAAACTTACATTGGTTTTGCTGATGGTGTTTGTCGTAGTACACAGAACATTTCTTCCGCAGCTTGGGTTATTTATTCACCCGCTGACGAGTTAATATCCATGCATGGGGTAAGCCTTGGTCAAACAACGAATAACATTGCCGAGTATAGTGCAGTGATTGAGTTATTGTCTGAATCCATATCATTTGGAATTCGGAGTTTGATTGTTAGGTTGGATTCTGAACTTGTTGTATTACAGCTTAACAGGGTCTATACCATTAGGAATCTAGTTTTATTACGGTTATTTTTAAGAGTTCGTCTCTTGGAATGTGAATTTGATTATATCGAATATCAACATATTCCAAGACATTTAAATACATTAGCAGATGCAGTTGCTTCTAGTATGATAAATCAACATTTGCAATAATCAAAACAGTAAATCAAACAGCATCCATAACATGCACACAGATAGCCGGTAAATAGTGATATATTATAATATAGGAGTGTTTTCAAAAATATACATCGTCTTCAATCATTGGTTGAAAAACACCTTATGATCGGTAAAATGATAACAAAAAAAGTCAAAATATGAGTCTACAATACGATCATCCCATCACTGATGGTGATCATGATAAGAGACCACCGCTCGGGCCACCCTACATAGGAACCTCCTAAAAGGTCCTGGAACACCAATCACGTATCTCTGCAACCTGAGTGGAATATCATCTATGCTCGTCTCTGGAATATCTAGAGTCAAATTCTCTAGATGATGGTCTAAATCAGTCAAAATCTCCGCTGATTGGCCTGCTGGGGCTGGTGCGGCTGCAACTGGTTGTCTTCTCTCATAAGGTTGGAGATGGGCTGGTTGCTATGGACCCACATCTGTATTCAAAAAAAAAATTGGTTATTAGTTTTCAAAGACGATAAAAAAATAAAAAAATTAGAATTTAGCAAACATTGAAAAATGATTGTACCTGAGTCATCCCACTGTTCCCCTGTTGGGAGAGCCATCTCTCGGTCGTTGCGGAAATCTATCCCGGCATATGGAAAGTCCTCTATCACAAAAATTTGGCGATCCAGCCAACGAAAATATGAATAAGGAAATCGAACAATCTCAGTACCCTCGATAGCGTGACAAGCCATCAATGCAGACCAACAAACCATCCTAGGTTCTCGAAGTCGACCTGCATCAACATCAATACTCTGTGGAGCTAACATGGGGATCCTCTCTAGAGAAAAAGAGACTACGATGGATCCATATCCAAAGTTATTTAATTTTCCATTTTTTGCTCTGGTTAGTTGGCCTTTTACATTAGCCAACACGGCTTCACACCAGTTAAAGATGGTTCCACAAAAACAGTCCACAGAAATACGCATTTGGGAACCGGTAGCTACATTCAGCGTAGCACTCCCACACAGTTTGGTAACAGTAAAAGCAATAACTTCCAATTCAGGACGGATGATGTGTTTTATATCAATCCGTTTGTCCCTAGGGTTTGCTTGGTCATTGCAGAATTCTAGTTGAAGACTAGCGACACACTGGCCACCTGGCCTAGTCCCAAACAAAGAAACTTGTTCGCCCCTCTTGGATAAACCAGTCAGAAAATATATATCCTCCAGCTCAATTTCGAGCCGGTGGCCACCAATAATGAAGCACTGGTCCTGCACATTCCATCTGTTCACCAACCATGTCAGGAGTTCTACTTGTGCCCTCATGCCTGAGATGGCCCAAAATTTGTATAAACCGCATGCTCTTAATGCTTGTTGTGTAGGAAAATGGAGTATTGCGGCTTCATCCACGTCCTCATGTTCGCGTTCTCTCCAAATCAGCATCTTGTTAATCCTACAATGCATAAAAAAGCAAGTTAGAACAATCTTATTTGAAAGTTTTTGGGAAATAAATGAGAAATGAGAGTTTTAAATTCAACCGCGTGGGTACCGCACCTAAGCTTTGTAAACAGTGCATAGATATGCACGTGTACTATGTTTTGGGTGCAGACCTTTGACTTTTTTCCTTGTGGAAAAAAGTCGGGGTCCGCAGGTCATGTGTGTCACACCTGCGGACCCCCACGAGCGAACTTTTTAACCATATTTTTCCCTAAAAATATAATCTAAAGCCTAAAAACGAATTTGAAATGGATGGAATACAATATTAAGAGGTCGTGGATTACCTGGGACTGACGGTTTTCGATTTCGCCAGACGGATTTTCCATAATCTTCACAGGAACTTTCTTACCCAAAAGGTTTTTACTTTTCACTCTGAACTTGAACAGTAAAAATGAAATTGAAAAAATCATTTTTATAAGTTTTTTCGAATAGATGAATTTTAAATTTTTTTATTTTTCACTTTAAAAAGGGTTATTTTTTAGAGAATTTTTACTTATCTTAAACAGGTATGTGTAATGTTTCAAGTTTTTGTGCAGAAATTGGATTTTTCAAGAGAATTGATCATTTTTCAACAAAGAGTACATTTTTATCCCTTTTTCGAACTCGTTAAGACTTACCGAAAAAGTGAAACCTCCGAGTTCTCTTTTAAGCCCTTTTCAGACTCTCTAAATATGAAAAGATTGCCGAGTACTTAATTATTCGAACTCGTTAAAGTAAATGAATGGTCGCCCCTTCAGTATAATTTTACCCCTTTTCCGGACTGAAATGGACTATTTACGAAAAAGGTATACGTTGACTAATTACGGTCAATAGAGTTCTCTCCCGCATTATTTTATTCTTTTTCGGGCTCGAGAGACTAAATTTACAAAAAAGTACACCCACGGAGTTTTCTTAAGTTTTTCTTCTGACTCCCTAAAATTCAAAAACACCAAGTTTCTCCTATATTGGACTTGTTAAAACTTAACAGTAAAGGACCTGTTCAATTTTAAAACAGGAATGAACCACTCCTTCTTAGGGTTCGAATTTTAAACTAAGTTGGACTCATCCGAAGGATGAGCGTATAAGCAAGAAAATGTTATCCTCCTCAACCTTTTTAAAAGATAAAAAGGTACTTGCCAGAAATGGTGGGGGAAAAAGAGAAAAATGGGCGTGTTTGTTGTATTTTAAATTTTTCGAAAATCTAGTCAACCACTCTTGAACACGACACTTTGATTCACCTGGGTTGGGAAATCATTTGCCTAACAGTTAATCAAACCACATTTAAAGTCTTAAGCCGGTTTCTGGGTATTAACTTTGGGTCAATTGTCACCAAGCCATCTGCAGTGTCGTTATGTGTTCAAGAGAACAGTTCAAACAAACCATTCATCTGCAAAATAGCTGTCATCCATTTTGACCATCAGTGAGTCAGTCCTTGCCAATATATTTTCAAAAATTGATCTATGATTTCGTGTTGTGGGCTTGCCTACGACAGATCACTTTCTATCGACATCAGCACATTATCTAGGAAGTTGATCCAAAAATTGTCAGTACCTTGAAATCTGCATGCCTCAATGGCAGGTTTCTCGCCTTAGACAACAGGTTGCATCATTGACCTTCGATCAAATGATTCCATGACATGTTCGACTTCAGCTCATTCATTCACATTTCATGGATTGTACTGGGTACTTTGAGAGCCATTGACATTACTGGTGGTTACTCTCACACTTGTTAATAGTTTACATCAATGACTGGTAATCAAGTGGTTTCTACCATGTTCGACTTCAACACATTTATTCACATGGATAGAATCGTACCAGTTCGAGAAACGGAAATCAAGACCCTGGATCTAGTTTTTACCATCCAGGCTGCGAGGAATTTTGTAAACATTCATACAGTAGACTATTTACAAACAGATGGCTGCATCCATACTGTGTCTACACATGTCTATACTATGATGTATTCAAAATCATTCCTGTATCAGAACAATTTAAGTTATTTCTAGTTAGTTTTGATCTGAGTATGGGAATGCCTACCTCAGCGATGATATGATTACATATATATATTTTGCATTGAATTTTTTTACAGGTTTCGACTGGGGTGTCCACAGGATGATCCTTGAAATGATAAAGTACTACACTCTTCATATATGACAGACCTCAGCTTCATCTATTCCAGAATTTTCACTTTAGGGGGAAATCTGTTACACTAAAAATTGTCATCCTGACATTCTCCTATGAGTATGAGCTCATTATAACTCATACTTCCTCCTTTTTCAAGTCTATCATATCAGTTCCTCATTTCAAGCTTTGAAAATCAGAGAAAAGTTCCTAAAAATCCCCTAAACTTTGGTATCGCACTTTCTCTATTCATTGCCTGCAGTCCCGCACCTAAAGTTCAGCTCTCTTGCGAAACCATACCGCACGTTCTTTGTGTTATAGGTGCGGGCCTCTGTAAAATTCAAAAAGGCGAGAAAGTAAAGTTAAAAATTTGATTTCAGATCAATTCTAGAATATTCTAGATGGGAATTTTCGGGAATGGATACGCTTTGATAAGGTTCATGCATCCCTTACTTGATGGAGCTAACCCCTTGATGTAAGGAACTAATCCCTTTAAAGGAGGATTCTATCCCTTCATATTTGGAACAGAAAACCTCCTCTTTTCCACTATAAAAAGAGGCCTTGGTTAGCCTCAAAAGGGAGTTGGAGCTTTAGAATATTTGAAGATAAGTGCTGTTGAGATTCACACTCAGTTAAACAAGACTTTTGTGAGGAGAGATCACATACCTCTATTTGTCTTGGATGAAAGAGTGTAGAGCTTTTCAAAGTAGAGGAGACTCCTGCTTCGGACCCCGGGAAGGCCTGTGCAACATTAAGGCTCAGGTTGTAAGGTTTTCCTTCTTTTGAAATTAATACAAATATACTCATTTTTCTCAATAAGCTGTTTGTTAATGGTTTATTTCATAGATTCCTTGTTCACTATGATAAGTATTATTTATGATGATGTCTATACAGGTGCTATGTAATACTTTGCTTGTTTGTGACTGTAGGTTTACGAACGAAACTCCTTCAAGCCTGCGAAGGATAACAACAACTTCAAACAAGCATTGGACATAAGGTAGGATTTTTAACACCTATATAGAGCTTTTCATATATCATATATGCTTAGAGAAAGATTAGTCTATTTGGCTGTTTGTTGCTAGATACTTTTAGTACTAGGGAGATCGGTCTTATCTGCAATAACGATTTATCCGTCCAACAAGACCATTGTTGGAAACTTCATTCGGAGTTGAAGCGAGAAAATTTTAAAACCAAAGATAAGTCCCAGGAAAATTGCAAGACAATTGTAATAGTTGAACAGGACTTAGGGTCTAAATCAGGACATGAAACTAAAAGCATAGCCATGGCACTAAAGAACATAAAGGGGAAAGAGATTGTAAAAGAAACAAATCCCAGTTCTAGCACTTTAAACTGTCAAATAGAAGCTCCAAATGAAGAGAGGAGAATAGAGTTGTTTCATGTGAGGATCATTTCAAAACACATAAAGATAGACACACTATTTGAAAATGGGTCTCAAGCGAATCTCGTCTCAAAAGAATTATTCAAGAAGCTGAAACTTGAGACCACTCCACATCCAAAGCCATATCCACTTGGATGGATTTGCAAGGATGCTAATTTACAAGTTTCAAGGCAGTGCATGTTGCGCTTTGCCATAACAACTCATTATATTGACATGGTTCAATTAGATGTGGTACCACTTGACATTATAGGTGTGGTGTTGGGTAGTCCCTACTTATATGACAGGAAAGCGATCTTCCATCGCCATGAAAACAAGCATCATCTATTTAAGGATGGAAAGGAGTTTATTGCAAGAGCACATCAGAAGAAGATAAAATCTTCTTTAGTTAATGCAGGGCAATTTAAAAGGTTTTCCAATGCAAGTCAAAATTTGACTTTTTTTATGATTAAGTAAAAATATTTTGTACATAATCCTTTTCATGTTATTGTTGATATAAATGATGATATGTTTCAGTCTGAAAGCAGGTCGTCTTTGGAAGAAGATGACAAGATGTTGTATAAGGTGTCTTTGGTGTCTATTGGTGCAGAAAACAAAGTGTTGATGCAAAATGGTGCAAAAATCCAAGAGAGGGAGAAGCATCCAAGAAAAGAGGGCACAAATTTCAGCATGGATCAATGCTGGTTTCAGAATAGCAGGGTACTGTGGCGACAAAACTTGGTCGGGAATCGACACAAGTACATGGCTCATTTGGCAAAAAATCACCATAAGGACAGTTGGCAAGGTGAATCTTATTTTCAGTTTCCTTTGAAGGTAGACCATTCTAGGAATGATACGATTTCTACAAATTTTAGTTGTTTTTCTACAATTTTCAGAAATTTACAACATGACACAATCAAGGTTAGCAACAGTCGATCAACAAATTCTAGGAAGAATTTGTATTTTTATGAGAAGCTCAATTTAATGAAGTCAGGGAGATTTCAGTGGTTCAAGGTTTGAAGAGTGGAGAATCAGTATCCTCATCTTCAGTTTCTGTAATTCAGAGAAATTTTTGGGTCCAAAAGCTTCCCATTGGGGAGGTGTGATTAGGTGATCGTGTCCAAGTTATGAAATTTGCTCAAAAATGAAACTATTCAAAAATGGTTTCAGTCTGAACTACTGGAAAGGTCTCATTGCTGCGATTCTGGCACCATGTTTAATTCTCAAAACTGAGGTCTTATGTGAAAGTTATGAAGGTTTGAAATCACCAGTAAACTCCATTTTTTAGTTGACCAAGTTTGATTTTTATGAATTGGGAAAAACTAAAAAATAATATTCCAAGGAATATTCTAGGAATATTCCTCAAAGTATTCCCTAGAATATTCCAAGTGGGAAAATTTGATTTGGAAAAGTGACAATTTTTAGTTGGAGGTTTGTTTGACTGTGTTACAAAGGACCAATAGCAGGCTACCACGTGGCCCAGGAACAGTAATTCAATTTTTTTGTGGAGACCAGGGGAGTTGAACACCTAACCTCTCATGCACCAAACCCATGTCTTGACCAACTCATCCACACCTTATGTCTTAACAAACTATGGCGTCGTCTTATATTTAAAGTTAGGTGCAAGTTGGGTTGGCGAAAAATGGGGGCCATCCCCCTCACGACCATCCGTGTGACCAGGCCCCTGTGACCAGGAGCTCTACTATCAAAATTATCCATTGATGGTTTATTAGCGTTTAATGCAGAGGCCATGTGGCCAAGAACCACATTATCTTTAATGCAATGGTTGTTGATAATGGTTTTCTAGGTGGTTTGGGTAGCGGTCCATGTGACCCCGCCCACATAACATTTAATATGAAATTTTACGGTTCCGTTGAATCTGGAGGGCGTGCCCAAATTTGGGGCTTTTCTCCATATTTAACTCTAGCTATATCTAGTTGCTCCACATTTGGTGGAGTTTTTTTAGGGATATTGGGCCAAATTAGTTTTGGCCATAACTCCCTCAATATTGAACGAAATTGGATGAAATTGTAGTCAATTTTAGGTCTCTTCAACATTCTGGAGATTTTGGGACAAGTTTTAGAGAAACATGAGGTGATATTAAGCAGATTTTTCTTCAGGGAAGATGAAAGAGCCATCATGACCATCAGGGAGAAGGAGCTGTATTGGGTTGTACTTCACTGTTTAAGGTGATACAAAAGCCATTTTTAGCTAATTTATATCTTATGAAGCTGAATTCACAGTTTATTTTTTATTTTTTAGGCATATTTTTCATTGTATAACCATTTTGAGAAAATTAATAGAGCAAGGACATGCCATTGGGGAGCCTTGGACTGGTAGATGTAGCCCAAGAGGAGTGAACTGCTTCAACATTTTGTTGTGTTATGTTATGGTGAATTTTACTTGCTATGTTTTTCTTCTTTGATATGTTAAACGGTAAATTTAATTAATAATTCCTCACACATAAAACTCAGAAACATTACCAAAACTACTTTGTTTAACCTGCAAGTCATGGAGAGCACTTTGCACACTAAATTATATGAGAATGGAGACTTTGAATAGAATTACAAATAGTTCCATTTTCAGATCATCCAGATGCATTTCTTCATAACATCAACAGGACGAAGCCCTGATGGTAGAGTTCTTAAGCACATATTCAACGGAAAAGGAATAAAGAACTATCGTTCCACTTCAATTTCTTATGTTTATATCAAATGCATGTCACATGTGGCTAAGGCATGAGAGGCTCCTAAAGAATATTTAACAACCATAGTGAAAGTATCTATAATAAGGAGAGTGCTTAATAAGCTCCTTTTTAGTGTAGGCATGTTTACAAGCTCTTTATCTACTTAACTAGTGTTCTTGTTTTATAAGATAAGTAAAAGTGATATAGGAGTAAGAGAAGTATAAGTAATTAAGGAGTCAAGGAGTTATAGAATTCTAATGAATATAGGAGTCAAGGATTATTCCTAACATCGTATCAGTTCTATACGAGTCAACAAGTATTATTCCTGATGTGAGGAGCTTTAGTTATAGGTATATTAGTCTTGATGAATTATAGGTATGTTAGGATTGATGAGTTATAGGTTGTTTTCTTTATAACAACAATAGGACTGATCCCCAATGACAGAGTTTTTAGGTGCAGATTCAATGAAAAATGAATAAGCAGTTATCATTTCACTATCAGTTTCCTTTTCTTATATCAAAGCCATATCACCTACGGCTAAGGCACGGGAGGCACCAGCACACGCAATGGAGAAAGAGACAAAAAATGGGCAGAGGTAGCAAGGGAAAAGCTAGTTTGAAAGACAATGGTAGTAACAGATACAAATAACTGCTATCTTTCACAAATAAGCAAACAATAAGAAAACACTAACTGCTAGATTTCACAAATAATAAAACACTAACTACTAACTTTCACAAATAAGAAAACACTAACTGCTAGCTTTCAAAAATAATCAAACAATAACTGCAAGCTTTAATGAATAAGAAAAAAATTAAGAAAACAATAAACAATAACCAAAAAATTTCTATTGGAAGAAATTCACATACCTGGAAATAGATGAGGAGGCAGAGAAGGAGACTGTAGAGCAGGAAAAGCACACCAAGAAGGCAGAGTAGAAGACAATGATGCAGAGCAAGTAGAGCACACCAAGAAGACAAAGCATGCCGAGGCCATATATCAACCTGAAAAAACCACAACAAACTGAAAATTAGAACACAAAAAACTGAAAATAAGATTTTAAAAAAAAAACAAAAAAAAACAAAAAACATAAAAAATTTACATTACCTTCACACCTTCGCTTTCTCCCCTCTTAGCCCATGCAACAACGCAAAACACAATGATACAACACAACTTAGCTCTCCAATGGTAACAAACTGGATGAAAAACTACACAAAACACAACTAACTAAATATTAGAACACAACAAAATGAAAATTAGATTTAAAAAACAAAAAACAACCATAAACAAAAAAATAACAAGGTTACATTACCTTTGCACCTTTGCTTGCACCCCTCCAGGCCCCTACAACAGCGAAAAACACAGCGATACAATGCAAAAAAGCCCTCAAAGGGTAACAAACTGACCGAAAACTTGTTCCGGTCTCGAGGTTGGTATATTTATAACAAAAAGTTCGACTGAATTATTATAAAAATTTCGATTGAACTTTTCTCCTCGATTTTCCTATCTCCAGCCAAAAATATGTTTACCCATGCCATCAATGTTAACCACGAAAATAGTTCGGCCGAATTAATTTTAAAAGTTCGGTTGAACTTCTTCAAAAGTTTGGTCGAACTGTTGGGAAAATGAAATTTCCGAACACGTTTCTCAAGAAATTGTAACCAAGATTCACATTTTTACCCTTAAGTGTTAATTTTTAAGGAAAAAATTAGTAACCATTAATATTAATATTCTATAATTATTGATAATTTTAATATTATTTAAAATTAATGTTAAAATATAATTATTAATAATCATTAATAATGTTATTAACCATTATTATACAAACCTAATATTATTATGAATCCAAAATAATATTATTATTAAAACTAAACCTAATATTATTATTATTAAACCTAACACTATAGATTTAATATTAAATCTAAATATTAAACTTAATATAAATCTAACTTGAATATTTAAAAAATTAAATCTAAATATAAGTACAATTAGTTATATAACATTGCTTAGTAACCCAAATATCACCTTATTTTTGCATCATTTAGCACTTATAGTTTTCATAGTAGTGGATTTACAACTACTAGAATTGTGATTAATAAATGTGATGAAACATTTAAGTCCTAGTCGACATTTGGTTTCTTCAACATTTTCAAGATGTCTTCCTTATACACCATTGTTTATAAAAATTACTTAAAATTGTAAAAAAACTTTTTTAAAACATATCTAAATTCAATTATTTAAAACATATATAATTTTTTTATTATTATATAGCAGTACACCAATACTTTAATTACCCCACTGTGTAAAGTACCAATGTTGAATTCCAGAGAGGGGCAACATATCTTCACTAGTATATAATTAGCTAAATAGATATATAATAATTATTTACGAACCACTTTTTAAATGTTCCTTGAAGATTTACTCGAATAAACAACAACCAAACAAACTAAAATGTTGTAACTCATTGAATTTGAAAAGGATCACTGGCAAAAATAAAATTTGTATCCATTTTGGTTTTATAGTTATCATCGTGGGTTCCTATAATAGATTAAAATATTTATGTAGTATATTGTTGAACCATTCACTCTAGCTAAATATATAATTAAAATTTAGAAAACAACCTAAATCTAGCTATGCATATTATCAATCTCTCAATTCATCCTTCCAAAAAAAAATATAAAAAAGTAACATAAAGATCTTCTAACAAAGGAAATATTTTTTTATCCAATCCACATAAATGTATTTTAAAATTAATGAAGATGTAAAGATTATTGTTTTTCTAAAATATTTAAATTCATGGAAGATGAAATGTAGTTGATTTTTTTAATATATATCTCAATGTATTTGTATTTTAATAAAACCCAAAAATAATATTCACATAAATTTAGTGTAAATATGACAAAAATGTAAAAATATTTGAATTCTTATATTATTAAAAAAACATTCATTTTAAATTAAATGAACATTTAAAACCCAATTCCTTCTCTTTCTTAAAATTTAATTATATTCTTCTCTTTCTTAGAAGTTAAATATATTATGGTGCTATTTGTTAAACATATCGCCAGCACTTCTAGAAAACCAGATTGAATAGCAATACAACAAAAAGCACAAATATAAATTACCAAATTTCTCGAGAATTACTTTTAGGAACATTATTAAAAACAAGTTCTCTAGATTTCCATATGTATCCACACTTTTTAGTTGCTTGATTTCTGCAAGTTATAGCCTGCCATATGTATCATTTAAGAACATTTCTCCCCTCAGAATGTACATATATGCTCCCCCAATAATGTAGAAATCTTTATGCTTGCTAGAAAATGAAAATATTTTTGTAAAATAGATGAAAATATAATTACATGTTACAAAGATGCAATGATTATATATAATTCATTCTCATTAAAAAAAATTTCCATTATATTTAAACAAAAATAAAAAAATCTTTGTAATTATGAAAATAAAAATAAAAATAAATTGATTATAGAAATAACTAACAACCACAATGTAAAAAAAAAACTATTTTCTACAACGACATGAAACAATGAATCAATTTGAATTAAAAATTTGTTTTATTTTTGTTACTTCTCTACATATTTTTATGAAACACATATCTCCATGACTGCACAAAGCAATCAAATCGGATCTTTGCAATTTAAACCTATAACAACACTATTTAACCATTTATTGAAGATATCATTGTAATTTAAACAATTAGAAACATTTCTTACCAATTTATTGATGAATGTGTGAAGCTCAACAATCTTTTTTGTACTTCCAAACTTGAAATTTCCATAGGGGCGGCCATATATTTCTGTCAAAATTTCACAGTCAGTTCTATGCATCCTAAGTGTTATGAGAAATCTTTCCTATGTTTTTCTACTACTCTCGAGACCGGAGAATAGAAGTAGGGCTACTAGTTAAGAACATAATGAAATGGTTAAAAGGACATACAAGCTAATGAAACTGATAGAGGCAAGTGAATGGCATTTGTTATTTGGAATTGGACACATGTTATCAACATTTTGAAATTGAAAACTTTCCACACTTGTTATTTGGAATTGGACACATGTTATTAACATTTTGAAATTGAAAACCATCCATAAATCACATGTTTCCACTACTATGATAAGTGTCTAATTTTTTTTTCTAATCCTCCAATCTTAATAGGTGGCAATTTACAAATGGCATAGTAAATTTAAAATCACACTATGTAAAAAAATAATTTAAACATGGTTTAATCATTTGATTTAGATATGTAGGGAAGTTAGTGGTGTGAATTACATCCATTGATATAGTAGCCATGAGGAGAATATATTGGCATAAACCATTATATTAGATTGTCTAATTAGTAAAATGATTAACATAGCCAATTCCAACATGGAGACGTGTATAGAGGTAATTAATAATAATAAAAATATACAATTATAATTTATTTTTATTTTATTTTTGTAAATGTGAATGTGCTAGCTTTATTATGAGATAAAAATTTAGATACCTATAATATTTATAACTAAATTAAATATCTAATTATATATATATATATATATATATATATATATATATGTTGGAACACCTAATCCTCTACGGGTAGGTGTGGAATGCGAAAAGTCATGATGAAGTCCAAGTGACCTTGGAATCTGAAACCAAAAGTCACACCATTGTATTATAAATATACATCATGTATGATGGAAAAATAATAGAGCTACATGCTTGTCCTTCATTGTGTGTTGAGTCTCTTGTTATGTGTGTTTATCTTTCTCATACACCATGTGTGTGTTTAACATGGTGTTTAACATGGTATCGGAGCTGATAAGTTCATCACGAGTTCAACCTTGAGTGAGCCATTTGTGTTTATGGCCTATGCATATCTGCAAAAAATTTGGTCTTTTTTGCAACATTCATAAATTCTTAGCAGCATTCAAAAAGTGGTTTTGAAGAAGAGCAGCATTGGTTTTGAAGAAGAGAAGCACTGTGCATTCTGCAGGTTTTCTCACTGAACATTATTCTGCAATTCTGCCCATTAAATTTTGCATTTTGAAAAGCTGCTGGACTATTGTTTAAAACAAGGGTTTTTGTTAAAAATTTCTTAGTCTTTTGATCTGAAAATTTTCTGCAAACTCTGGTTTTTTCTGCTGAAATTTCGTGCATTTTCTGAAAGAAAAAAATTCTACTATTGCCCTCATTTCTCCATTTTCTGCTGCTGGAAAATATTCTCTGCTACTGGGCCACTAGAAAAATTTATGGGTTTTTTTACAATTTCTGAAAATTATTCTACTGAAAAGTTTTTGAAAATCCTGCTTCTCTACTATATATCAATGAAAACCTTCTACTCTCTACTGTTAATTGAAATAAATAAATAAATAAATAAATTTTTGAATCTCACCAGCAGCCTCGGCCTACAGCCATCGGATCCAACCCTGCACTCTGCAACCTGCAAACAGCTACCACACTACTCCCACTCCCTGCAACTTAACCCCCTCTACCCATTTCCCTGAGCTCCTTACGCAGCCTACACTCCACCCTCGCCCTGATCCTCTACCTCACCACCTACCCAGCTCGTTAACCATCCCACTTTCTTACACTACTCTCACGGCAACTTAACCCAGCCCCCGTCTCTCCCTAACCCCGGCTCCCCTACCCCTACCCACTACCCAAAACCTCATGCCCGCCCCCTCACTGCACACTCATCCCTACCCCTCTCGGCACCCTTAACAACGGTCACCCTACAGTGCCTCTCCCCCACTCACTCTAAGTCCCTCACCCTTACACCCCAACTCCTATCCGATGCTCTAAACCCCGGTTACCCGATCGCTCCCTTTCATCCCCATCCCACTCTCACGACCCATCTCGCTCTACCCTTACCGCTCTCACAGCGCACACCCTCGGCCCCTCTCCCACACGAATTGCAACCTGCCCCTCTCCAACGCTCACCTGGTCTACCACACCCCCTTCCTATAGCACTAAAGTCTGCGCTCACAACCCCCCTCTACGCTACCCTGCACGCTACCCGAACCCATTTCCCATTCACTCGTCCTAAAAACTCATAGCCCTCTCTCTTGGCCATTCGACTGTTTTAATTTTTTTTTAAATTTTCACAGTTAAATCCTCCTCCCCACCATTTTTCAAATTACTTCCCCTTCTTTATATATATATATATATATATATATATATATATATATATAATAAAAATAAATAAATAAATAGATAAATTCCCTTCCTATTTTAAATTTCTTATTACAATCCCTCCTTCCAATTTTTTTTAATTAATTCCAAATAATTATAAAAAAAAAACAGCAAAGAGAGAGGAAGAGAGAAAGCAAACAACAGAGAGAGAGAAAATGAATAGCAGGAAAAAAAGAAATGGCATAAGAGTAAATGGACTATACACATAGAATAGGAAATTGAGGTTTACATTATATGATTTGTTGAATTGGTAGAAGGGTGATTTTGTGCAAGAGATTTACATGTGAAGACATTGAAAATTGGTCATGAATTTGAAAAGCAGTGGCATTCATTGTTTGAACACAAAATTTCTAATTTGTGGAGTTTCTCTTATGCTCTATTGCATTCTGCAGCAAGGTCAAACATCCAAGCTTGTGAATATCTCGTCCTTTTGTTGAGTTGAGTTGAGTTGCTTTTGGTGTCAAAGAACTCCTTGAAGATAAAAATTAGTTGCCTTAAAGGCTCATTGGACAAGTGTTTTCAGCTGCACATTTACAAAATATTTTTGCAGAGATATTGTATTGAATTGACATTGTATTGTGAGTGGATATTGTTTTTTCATAGTTGCAATCAGTAAATTTGAGTTTTTGATGTAAGTCATTGTTGCTTGTCGGTTAGACAGTCAAGTCTATACCTTGAGGTCCTCCATGATTTGAGGAGCACATTTTGTACTTCGAGGTTTCTATAGTTGGAACTTCTTTGGAGTCCTTTTTATTTGTTGAAAGAAATTTGAATCACATTGTAAACGTGTGCATTTTCAGTTGAAGCTGACACCCTTTCATTTTTGAGCCTAAGTTGTTGAAAAATGGCTAAAATCAATGAGGCATTAGAGTTGTTGAATAACCTCATTCATTTAAATGTTCATGATATGGTAAAAATGAGCAAGGATGCTCTTTGTAACATTCAAAGTTGTTTGCAAGATGCACAAGAAAAAATTGAGTTTTTGCAGTTGGACTTTCAGCTCCAGTAAGATGAACTTCAGCAAAAGAGTCACCATTCTAAACCTGTTTCTGTTCAGAGGATTGTGAAGGACTCTGATCAGAAGAAAGAAGATAAAGTTGCAATTGATTCACATTCAGTTCCTTGCACAAGAGCAGATTTACATGCAGATGCAGTAGTTCAACCTGCACTTCTCAAGCCCATCATCAGACCTTGGCAAGAGCTTGTCCACAACAAGCAAAGAACTGGTCTTGGATATGACAAGGATGTGTCCTTTCATATTCCAGACTGCACCAAGCCCATCATATTTCAGAGTGTCGGATTCTTGTATGACAGTGCACCTGCAGCTGTTTCAGATCCTGCTCCACTTCCACAACAACAACAGATTGAAAAATGCCAACGCTGTGACCGAGTT
This sequence comes from Pinus albicaulis, assembly GCA_034641835.2. Classification (NCBI taxonomy): domain Eukaryota; kingdom Viridiplantae; phylum Streptophyta; class Pinopsida; order Pinales; family Pinaceae; genus Pinus; species Pinus albicaulis. The sequence continues at coordinate 336,473,037 of CM076576.1, forward strand.
GGCCATATGAAAGATCACTGTTTTGATCTTCATCCATGTAAGCACTGTGGTCGGCACACCCATTCCTCACACAGATGCTTTAGAAACAAGCCTCCTGCAAGAACAAAGATTCATCTTGGATGGATCGCTTCTTGGCAATGGGCATCCGCAGCCAAGAAGATGTTTAAGTCGCATGTCAGAACATGTTCTAGAATATTGAACAATCTTGCAGTTGATTTTTCGCCATCATCTCACCTTGTCCCTGACAGGGGTGAAAATGGTGCTCATCTACAAGCTTCGACGTCAGAACAAGCGAGCCTGAGCCACAATTCGTCATTCCAGATTTAGAGTTGTAGCCAGAGACACGGATGCCCATGAGCATGCCTTCGGTTGATGGACAACCTTAAACCATCATCTTTGGTTGGTGGACAACCTTAAACCATCACAGGTTGTAGACCTCCCTTGTTTTAGGTTGAAGGTCTCATTTTCATATATGAGGGACACTTCCTCTAGCAGAAGCCTTCAGCGTTTTTACAACTTTGGTTGAGTTCCAGGAAATGCTTCAAGCATTCCAGTGTTGTTGGTCATCCTTAAACCATCACAGGTTGTAGACCTCCCTTCTTTTAGGTTGAAGGTCTCCCTTTTTTATGTGGGACAATTCCTCTATAAGAAGCTTTCAGCCTCTTGCCAGTTTTGGAAGAGTTCCGGGAACTGCAACAAGTATTGCGTTCCAGTGTTGGTAGTCATCCTTAAGCCACATCTTTTCACCAACATTTCAGAGAGTTGATTCAGCCCAAGTGCTACCATGTATACTTTGCAGATTTGTATTACAACTCTCTTCTTGGACTCACACATACCCTTTCGGATTAAGGGGGGAATGTTGGAACACCTTATCCTCTATGGGTAGGTGTGGAATGCGAAAAGTCACAATAGAGTCCAAGTGACCTTGGAATGTAAAACCAATGGTCACACCATTGTACTATAAATGTACATCATGTATAATGGAAAAATAATAGAGCTACACGCTTATCTTTCATTGTGTGTTGAGTCTCTTGTTTGTGTGTTTATTTTTCTCATACACCATGTGTGTGTTTAACATGGTATTTAATAATATATATATATATATATATATATATGATTGAGTGCAAAAATGTGGTCCAAATGTTATGTTAGGTCGGGAGGTTTGGTTCCCACAAATAGATTCACTATCAATTTTTAGTAAGATAATATTTTTTTTTTGAAAAATATATTAGTTGTTTTTTTGAAAGCTCTTCAAATAGTTTTTTAGTATCTATTTTCTCAAAAAAACCAACTAAAATTTATTGAAATCACAAACTTAATAGATATTCTATATAAATAAAATTTATATAATGAATATTTTAAATTTACTTACGTCTGGATTCTAGAATTTTGAAAAAAATAATTACTGTGGAAGGGGACGACGTGGACGGAAGCACGCACTTCTAGAAATGTTAGATCGACTAGCAGGATGGTGACGATACCCGCAACGTCGCTGTCAGGTTGTGAAAATTAAGCGCATGACCTAACTGCATATCTTAGAGGCTACAATATGTCTCAGCGGGATATCTGTGTCACAGGTGGGCCATCTGTAGGCGCTTTTCACAGGCTGTCCCACCTCACATCTATTCTATTCGCGCAACGTAGGTTGAAATCATCGCTTGGTCAAACCTCATAATTCCACCTTTTACTTCTGTTTCTTCTAATGTGGTAATCAAAACGTATCCTTTCCGTAAGAGCTAACCCTAATACTTCCTAACCTATAACGTTGTGTCTGTACAATATATCTATCTTTTGAAGAAGCTACCATATCCCTCATACATATAGAGATTCAGTTTGGTGTACTAGATTTTGTCGTTTAACCATTTTACTTTTTGAAGGATTTTGGAAATGATTTTTTATTTTTCAAATTTGTTTGAAATTCAGTAGAACTCGGCACAGTCTGATCATGTCAGGGGGGTTTCTGCAATTTCAATGTCTTTTATAGAGCTGCATTGTTTATGCATTTAAAAATGGCTTTAATTTTAGAGTCTTGACCTCGTTTATGGTTTTAAAAATGGCTTTGCTAATTTCTCACTAAAAACTCCAAAACATAAAATAATTATACAACACCTTATTATATTTTTAGATTAATTGGGCTGTGATATCCCAGTTCTGAGTTTATCACTGCGGTAGCTGACATAACCAGTGGCTGAAGAAAGAGTGTTCATTGTACAAATTTTATTGACACGCACAGTGCCACCAGTCTTTAAACAAAGATTTTTGAGTGTGTAAGAATTTATTGATACACAAAACTCCGGTGTCATCATCTCATAATGAGGTAAATAAAACATTTATTTCGATGGACACTATTTCCACGTGAAGTTTCATACTATCTTCGCAAAACGATATGCCACTTCTCTTGTCGAAAGGTTTACATTAATTTCATGCATGATATTCTTATGTGATGAAAAATTCGGTGCCATTTCATTTATGATAACGCCTGCTTTCAAGACGGCCACTATCCACAATGTTATATAATATTTAATGCTGGTATGGGCTATCTAGAAATTATCTGGGAATATGATAAAACAGAAACAGAACATCATATATATATTATATGATGGCTAAGATGCAAAACATGAGATTGTTTCCTAGCTTTAGAGCTGTAACTACATTTCATCATTGCATTGAAATAGTGAGAAAAGGCATTTTTTCTCAGCAGCTGCAATATGTCCCGGCGGGATATAAGGGTCACAGGGTGGCAGGTGCTCGTGAAGCACCTGCCAGGTGCTTTTAACACTTTGACTAACGTCTCAGGTATTCATTTATAGTGCCCTGTCGTCACTGGAATTTCATAATTCCGTCTTGCGGTCGTGACTGCAGTAACTGTAGTCAGACAGGTTCCTTTCTTCATCATCATCATATTTTACTCTCAGAGGTTGTGAGGGCCTACCATACAAGCGCCTAACCTATCTTGTCTCCTATTCCAGGCTATTTTTCGTAAAGTGATAGCCTACCCTACCGGGCATGAATGCCTATTTAAAAAGGGCTCTCCCTTTAGTTAAATCACAAATCTCGAAAACCTCGTTTTGAAGAAAAAAAAAATTGTGTTTTGTTGTCGTCATGCGGGTATGCAAATACCCAAACGAGTTTGCAGTCAAGCACGGGTGTACTCACTTCATGTGGGAGTTGGAGAGGGCCGGAACAAGAGGAAATCGCAGGCCTGTCTGCTGCCATACTCGTGATGCCCATTGTTTTTTCCTGTATTTGATTGCTTAGTTGAATGCAACTGATATTTAGTCTTCTTATCTTGCAGGTGCAAACAATGGATGCTGGATATATATGTCAACAGACAAAGCCTTTAGAGTACGTGGCTTCTCTCTGTGCAAAGACGCACAAGGCAATGGATGATGAGAATAGCGAAGGCTGCTCACCAGCCATTACTGTGAGTGGAGATAACAGTATACAAGTTTGGCGCTATCCCCTCTGAGCTTTCTTAAACCTAAAACCTCTAATGGTCTCTTGAAGCCGTCCCACTCACTCGTGTCCATTTCGCTTCCCTGATCTGCCTCAATATTGCTACATAGAATAATCTCAACCCCATCATGTTCCAAGATTCTTCTGGCTGTTTCCCAGAATCGTTTTCCATTTCAACCTGGCCATTGCTCATGCATTTCTTGACCTTGCAAGACACTTTCTTCTGTTTGGAAGCCTAGCGATAGAATCTGCACTAATTGCAGCCGACTTCGTGCATCTCGAAATTCAATTAGAACCAATTACAAGTAACCGGCTTGGAATGACGGTCAGTCAGCTCTCAAAGAAGGTTAAAGTTACATGAATATGCCTCTTACCGATAGAGGCTAAGTTTAAGCTATTTCATATCTAAGCTTGGGTTTGCCAGGTTTCAGTTTATCATTGGTATTTATATAGCTGATTTATTCTACTGGAAGCAAATATGTAGTTACGGGTGTTGAAAATGTACAAATTTTATTGTAACTATATAGCCTGTATAGGCATTTAGAATTTACTTTAATCCATGTCATTTTGCCAACACTCGTGTTATTTGCCAAACAAATATACAGCTATTCCATTTATGGAAACTTAGAATACACCAATGTCTGTGGTTGGCATTCAAGGTTGTTTAGTTTTAGAATACACCAATGTTTCTAGTTGGCATTCAAGGTTGTTTATTTTTATATGCAATGACAAGGGAAAATGTTCTTAAATCCATACTCCGAAAGAATGCACTTCACTCGTAGTGCACTTTCTGGCTTTTTGGCAAAAACTAACACTGCACTGTATTTTGGCTTTCTCGAGAACACCAATATTGGATTTTAGGGGTGCGGGAGGAGATAATCATATTTCGTTTCAGCTTTAGAATAATCGATTTCGCTTTATAAAAATATTTTCGTTAAAGATTTATCAATATTGCATTTCAGGTTTTAAAACAGTTGATTGGGCTTCTTAAAAATGTTGTTTTGGCTTCTTAAAACGAATAGTCGTTATTTAATTTATTTATTATTTTTAAAATAAAATTTTATTAATAATTTTTATAATTTTAATAGATATATAAAATCTAAAGTCTATTTTCAAATATATATATATATATATATATATATATATATATATAAACCATCTTATGCATTTACAATATTAATGTTAATTATTTTTAATATTAATTTCATAGATTTATAATAATAATAATCTCTTGTATGTAACTTCATAATATTAATAATCTATTAATCACACTTGACTTTATAATATTAATCTCAAAAAATTATGATATTTATTTTTTAATTTACATACTAATATTACAAATATTGATATTAATATTAATATTGTAAACTCAAAAAAATTATATTATAATAATTATAGTATATAATTACATTTTATTTTAGTTTAATATACAATATATATCTAATATTATTAATATGTTATAATAATGATGATGATAATAGATAGAAGAAGAAAATGGCTCTGCGATACGGCGAAAATTTCTCAGGTCTAGGGTTTTCAGGTTTTGTTGCCGCAGATTATCTCGGGGTTGCACATTTTGAGGGCTTTCGGCTTATACCAGGAAAAAATGGATAACATCGCTCGTTGGAGTTGGTCAGAGACCTATTGCTGGAGCTTTGTGATGTGATCAAGGTGGTCAAGGTATCGGGCCCCCAGCATGTCGGCATCTGGTTTCATCTGCCGCGGGTTTCCTTTTGGCTTTCTTCTCATGAGGATGGTTGTGGAAGGTGCGCTCGGGGGGATTCCTTGGACGGCGGAGCTCTGCGCTTTGTCCAATGTCTTGGGTGGCAAGGCTTTTCCATAAAACACTCGCTCGAGGCGGTTGTTGGTCCAAGGGTCAGCTGGGTGCGGTGCTGCCCAAACAATTGCTCGTTCCTTCCCGTAGCAAGTTTCTTCCCAAATTGGCGTGCCTACATAAGGCTAGTCTACTTCGGATGGCTTGAATTTGGCGCGTGGTATTTCTAAAAACCCCCCATCTTTTCCTTTTAACTCTCAGGAACTCTGTTTTTTGGGGTTTTCGGTTGGGATGGGCGGCCTGGGGGTCGACCCCTCCTGCTCTTCAACCACTTCCTCATGGGCATGATGTTATGCCCTCTATTTAGTCACCCTTTCCTCGGGGTATACTTGGCCCTTTATCTGTTTTCCTACGGGGGACAGGCACACAGTTGCTTTACAGAGATAGTGCTGGAGTGATTTAGTTCCAACAGACACAATTCCAAATCTTCATTAAATCCATAGACAAGAAAAAAATGGTCTGATGGGTGTGGGACTCTAAGATGGTATCAGAGTTGAAGAACAAAATCCAATCTATCACTAGCTTCTCGACTCAACAACAAAGCCTGATTTATTTAGGGAGAAGATTACAGGAAACATCAAAACTGAAGGAATACCAGATTCAAAGAAGCGTTACTATTTTCCTGAGTCTCAGACTCAGAGGTGGGCTTCCAGGAACAACATAAACTAACAAATCAGCGATAACAGGAAAAGTTATACCCTCTTTTAAGGATATCCTAAAAGGAAAAGCCCCCTTACAGGGGAAAAAAATCACTAGACCGCTCAATTCTAGGACCATACATTGTCGAAAAAATAGAGAACATTCCAGATCTCGCACTCGAAACACCAGAAGTAACAGGGTTATTTGAAGCACTGCAAACAAAAGTTGTTATCTACAGATTTAATGGCTTTTGGCCAAAACATGAAGAACTACATGCCTGGATTCACCAAAATTGGATCCAGAATTGTGATATTTTTCTCTGTGAAAAAGTTTTTTTTGGTTCAATTTGATAATACAGAGGAATGTTGTGCTGCAATATTGGATGGACCATGGTTTTGGAGAAGAGTAGGTCTTTTTATATCTCTATGATTCTTGGGTTTCGATGCCAATACTATGGTGGTTTCAAAAATTCATGTTTGGGTGTGATTGCACAACTTGTCGCTCCCATTTTGGCACCACCACGTCCTAGAAAACTTTGGCAACACATTAGGAAGGTTTATAAAGCTTGACCAAGAGAGAATGGATGAAGGAATATTTACTTTTGCAAGCATTTGCGTTTAGATGGACCTTAGTAAGGGTCTTCCACACTACATCAATCTGATCCACAAAAACCTTAACTGGCCACAAACTTTAGACTTTGAAAACACAATGTTTCGATGCAAGGGGTGCCACCAAAATGGGCACCTATAAAACTCTTGCATTTTATCCCAAAAAAAAACAAATAAGAAGCCACAAAAGAAAAAAGGGTGAAATTTTCCGGAAGCATCATTTTCAAATGATGAGGAAGAAGATATGGAAGAAAACCAGAGGCAAGCAGATTTAGAAATTTCGCAAGAAAACCAGAAAGAAACACAAGAAATAAGGGTAGGCAAGGTGGCAGAAAAACAAATTGTCGATGATAAATCGGCACAGCATACAGAAATGATTCCTAATCAGGACGAGCCAAACAATGATCGTGGGGTGATTGGAACCAGGTGTGCACATGCTTCCAAAAGCCCTAACTCTGACAAAGATGTCCAACTCTTAACTGGCTTGGAGTTGGCCATGATAAATGTAGCTCCTTTTGTGAAGGGTTGGAAAAAAGTAAATAAGAAAAAAGGCAAAACATATAAGCCTAGTGTTTCTGGCTAATTGTTACTAGTGGGTTCTCATGCCCATGCCTTGCTTCATACTGGGCAATTCTCTCATATGGAATGCTACGACATCTACGATGTAAATTTTTGTTATTTTTAATAAAAACTTCGATTTCTTCATGGGAAAAAAATGATGATGATAATGATGATTAACCTCGACTAAGACCAATGCCTCCTATCAGATCTCAGGAAAAGGAAAAGAAAAAAAATCTAAGTGTGATTCTTTAAAATCTTGTTTCTATGATCAAAGAGAAGGGGATGAAGCCATCCAATATGACTATAGATGGGTTGGCTTAATAAGTCAATAATATTGGAAGTGTGGCAGATGATAGAGAATTGAGAGCGGATGTGGGTAAGAGTGAGACAGTCTAAAAATAAGTGTTTTTCATCTTCCATCGGCTTAGTATCACAAAACTGACAGATTATATCATTCTAGGGAGTCCTTGGGAAATATTATTGTATGGTCTCACTTCGAAGCTCATGAGAATTATTCCTTATCCTAGTGATGTTCATTTTTATCTTAGGGTTGATCAACACATGGAGATAATTCTAGTCATCAAGGGTTGGGTTGATCACCTACTTATAGTATATCAGCTTCCTTTTACCGTCCAACTCCTTATCCTCCCGCAACGTTTCCTTAAACTTGGAGGTAATATTATCTTTGACACTATCTTTGTTTACCATACTGATCTCCTCCTTAATTCCCCAATGGTTGCGCCAATATTGGGCATCCTTATTCCACCCGCACCTGAGGTGGAGGTGGGGATTTTGACTAGAGTTAGAAGAAATTTTTGGGAGCCTTTTGGAATCCATGTTGTAGAGCTTCTTCTTATACATCATTTATCTAAACATAGTCATACTTTCAATGGGAGACAAACCAACTTCGATGAGGAGGATAGGATAAGGAGTATTTCCCTTGATCTTTAGGTTGTAGGTTATGAATTTCTTTTGAATAATACCAAAATATTATTATTATTATTATTATTATTATTATTATGATTGTTTTTATTATTATTATTATTATTATTATGATTGTTTTTATTATTATTATTATTATTATTATATACTCAATATTAATAAACTGTAACACCCCTAATTTTATGTTTTCAAGTTAGACATTTGAACTTCAGTCCCAAGGGGAGTGGACCCCAATGGATAATTATTGTGTGGATGTAATTAATTATTTCTTTATGACAAATAAATAAAATGTTTTTGTGCATGATGACCAAATGAGATTTTTGAGATCACTTGCTTAATCCATGAGGTATGGAAAAAGGCTAAGACTTTCCCCAAAAATATTTCAAAAAGCCTTGAAAGAATTTATTTCCAATTTAGATTTTTGAGGAAAAATCTAAATTTCCCCAATGATGTGGAGAGTAGTTGGGAAGAGGTAAAAATCTGGAAAAGCAGAAAGCAACTTTAAAGTCCCTAAATAAGGGAAGCCTAGGCAAACATGAATAAAAGCATCCTGGAATTCTGGACGCAGAATTAGAAATAGGCTTTGGGGAGAGCATAAGCTTAAATAAGCTACTTCGGAACAGATTGGGGGTTCGTCTGTTCTGGGAGAGGATCTTAGCTCGGGGGTGAGTTCTGGAGACAGAGGGACTCTAAGGTTAGGAGGACTAGTCATCAGCAGAAGCGATATGCACACTAAAATTTATGAATGGTTAAAATAGATGCTATTATACAATATTGATAAATGTTGTAGCTATTATTTTGAATTAAGTTTTCTGAGGGTTTTTATTCCTTACCTTTAACAGAGTTAAATAGAAGAAAAAAATCTTCTAAATTCCTATATTGTAGTAGGAATAAATTCTAGGGAATACTAACAGCCAGAATCTCTAAACCATATTCTGGTTTAAATCTGGAGATATTAAACTAATTCCCTAGAATAATTAAAGTGTAACTTTAAACTACTTCTAAAATAAATAGTTATATGAACAGGAAAGATATAGACTTTTACAAGCTATTAGTGAACTGTGATGATATATGTAACTTTATATACACATGCAGAGGAAAATTAATTTTAAGAACTATAAAATTCATTCAGCGAAGATTTCTATTTTGTTGAACTAATATAGCACTACAGAAGAAAAATAAATAAATAAATAATCTACCATATGATCTGACTGCATGAGAAATACAATTTCTATTAGGAATAGAATTAAATTAAATCGGAAAATTAAAATACCGATATTCCAATAGTATAAATTATTATTGTTTACTAGTATTGAATTAAAGCAGATCTGAATTAATTCATATCAGTTGAAAAATGTTAGGGAAGGAATCTGTTTTATAAACTATATACTAAAATATTCTATGGATATTTTCTGATAATCATAAACCTCTACATTCTAGGGTAATACAGAGAGTTAATTCAGAAGTAAATTATTGAAAATGATTAATAACAATATGGATTGTACTATTAACAACAAGAAAATGTATCATGCCAAATGTCTAGTTAATGCGGAAAGAGTTCAAATAGTCCAGATCATAATGGTAGAAACAAATCTCTTATCAAATGTATTGTTATCATGAAATCTGTAGAAAATGTTAACCAGATATCACAGAATCTAAGTGATATACTGAAAAGATGAGATAACCTTTCTACAATTTCAAAGTTAAGCACATCTTCTTAACTAATCTCTGTCGGGTTATAAATTAAATTAAATTAAATTATAATATCACAGACATATACATATATATATTCAAAGCATAAAATATATAGTATTTTGAATAAGAATATATATATCATTCTTAAAAGAAATATTTCCATAAAAGAGGAGAGATTTTATGGTTAAACTTTGACAATGGGAACCTTATCCGAAAGAATGAAAATAAAAAGAGGGAACTAACAGATAATTACAAATACCTGAAAGGTAAATGAAAATTATTTCATACTATCTCAGTAAAAGTATATATATCGAAATATATATACATATATAAAGGCCTCAGAAACCATTGTTAAATAAAAAAAATGATGCTATCATATCAAAGTACCCTTAAGGTAAATATAGTAGAAGTTCACAGTCCATCATGAGAATAAGTAAAATTATTACATAACAAGATAGGTGAATGACAATGGTTGCACCACAGTAGTTTAATACTACGAATGAACTGAACTGAAGTTCGCATTGACATGGGAAAGAGGAATAGTATCCTCAGATATTAGCCTCACTAAATAAAACTTAAAGAACTGGGGAAAACGTTTAAATAGAAATACAGATATGCTCCTCGCTTTCTCGAGACCAACCTGGTTACAATGCCAGGATTTACGATAAGAAGGATGTAAAATTTCCGTGTAGATCCAATAACAAAGCAGGAAAAAAATTATTTTAACTCATACCTTTCCTACATGATACAGAGAAGGCACGATTAGAAGCTAGTATACCGAACTAAAACTCTAAACGAAGATGAAATTCGTCAAAATGGACATTACTTGAGGGAGATGAAAGCGAGCACAACCTTCATACCTCTCCGTAGAGATACTGCTTCAATTCGTTAGTCTCATAGTACAAATTAAATCGAAACCAAACCCAGTTAAGAAGTAATAAAAATATTTATGTGGGAACAAGAAATTACCCTATAAGATGGCGAAGATTATTCCATGCCTAATGGCCGAGACCATACGTATACCAGTTATAACATTTTGGGTTAGATAAAATGATTGGTATTAATAAATACCGTAAGCTATAGAAGTAAAATAAGTGAAAATGGGGAGATGTAGATAATTTGAAATCGAATGTCTATATACTCTATATACACAGTCGTTGGAAAGAAAAAATAAGAATGAGATTGAAAAATTGGGTTACCTGATTTTGGAGAGGGCCGAAGTGCTCATAAAAACACGCTTTGTAAACGACAGAGAGTTGAACTAAGATATCTCTTCATTCGGCTCTGAGAGGAGGTATTCAAACAGAATGGGTGAATGAGAAAATGAATACAAATGGCCAGAAAATGTGCACATGATATACTATGGATAAATCGAAACCCTAGGAAAAAACGTAACCTTACATGTGGCCTCATCTGAGCAATGCGTATAAGAACATTAAGTCTAGTGGGCGGGAACAGAGATTTCCCAAATCCATAAATAAAAAATGAACATGCCAGTTATGTCATAAGTACTAAAATCACAATTAGTACGAGTCAAATCACGAGAAGGGACAATAAAATAACAAACAGAGGCAATACGGGGATAAACGAAGAGAGGTTTCATAAATAAATCTCATACGAGTACAAAAACGTTTAATGAAGGGAATGAAAATCGTCTCAGTTCATTACACGTCTTAATCAAGGGTACGCTTTATCACTGTTTGAATCCACAGAAAATACCAATGAAAGATTTCTCAAGTAAATTGAGCCTTATGGAAAAATTTGAGGTATGAGGAATTAAACTCATAAAGGTTGGCCACCATCGAGTTGAATGGATCGATTTGTACACATGCGACAGGTGGAATTTCAAGTTTTATGAGGCTTTTCTAATGTGAATATGTAGCTATTGAAAATCCATAAGCGTAAGATGTAATTAAGAATTTTATTACTTGGCATTTACATAAAGACCATCGAAGATAGTTGTAAGTGTGTGTGGAAGAGATTAAACTAGGTCCTTACGATGTATATATAGTCACAGTTGGATATATAATACATCTCTGTATAATCATAGTTGGATATATGGTATTATGAAATTTAATGTGTATGATAACAAAGAAGAATATGGGAAAATTAGAAGAGTTTTATGTGGGAGTATATGAATATAACAAAAAAAAAATTATATAACAAATTACATTACTAGGAGTACTTTGAAATATAAGAAAACATCAATATAATAAAATGGAAAGAGGTATTTCCAAATAGATATTAAGAAGTTAAATGAGAAAATTAAATTATTATATACAAGGAGAATGATAGCTGAGATTATAAATACGAAAAAAAAATTGAGGTAATTGAGGAACATTACAAATGGTATCAGAGCTCAAGTTAGAAAAACAGGGTTGTTGTTGTGCTCACTGTATAAATTAGTTTTTTTTTTGAAAAAAAAAAATTTGTTACTGATGTTGTTTTGTTGTAGTGTACAAAGGTACAGAAACTGAAAAGTCAATGGATGAAGGAGATGAAATTTATGTTGATCTGGGTGATGGAGATAACACGCCAGATCCCAACACTCCTTTGATGGCTATGTTGCACAAGTTGCAGCGGGATATGGTCGAGCTAAGAAGCCAAAATGACAGGTTGTCATTAGCCAGTGAGGAGCATGAAAAGTTGATAAGATAAATGACCTCACGAAACAGCCAGGAAGGTGAAGGTTCCGGAAAGAGGAGGAAAGGAAAGTTCTCAGATGATTCTGAGGAAGATGACACTACTAGACATCAGTCTAAACAGAAGAAGGAATTACAGGGTGAATTTCGAAAAATTAAACCTCCCTCCTATGATGGAGAGAAGGAGGAAGATGCTGAGGCATGGCTGTTGAATATGATTAAGTATTTTCAGGTCTACGAATATGAAAGCAATATGAAGGCCAGATTAGCTATCTACCAATTACAAGGTAAGGCTACCTTGTGGTGGGAGGAGACAAAAATGGTTCATGCCATTGAAGAAAAAACAGTGACTTGGGAAGATTTCCCAGTCAAGTTTAAAAACCGCTATTTGAACGAACACTATTATGATTATAAAGCAAAGGAGTTCCACAAAATCATATTGGGACAGCTCACCATAGATGAGTTTGTCACCAATTTTACAAATCTGTTAAGGTATGTTCCTTATATTCGTGAAGAGAAAGCAAAGGTTCAAAGGTTTTTGAACTGTTTGCCGGCTGTGTACAAGGAGAAAATAGAGTTCGACAATCCAAAAACTATGGAAAAAGTGGTGAGGAAAGCTAGATTATGCTACCAACAGTTTAAAGGAAAGAGTGAACATGGAAAAAGCTGGATAAACGAGGGTGAATTCAAAGGAAAGAAACCGAAACTAGCTTACTTGAAGAACTTTGATAGGGATCATCAGCGGAAGAAATTTAAAAAACCAAAGGAAAGTCAAACTGCTCAGTCCCAAGTTGGTTCAAAACAAATAGATGGGGATAGTAAGAAAGAAGGAACAATTAAAATGAGGGAGCCTTTGAAATGTTGGGGTTGCGGAGAACCTCATCTGTTGAGGGACTATCCACACAGAAATATTGAGATGATTCTAAGAGATAGAGAAGCTACTACAGTGAATGGTATAGCAAGGAACATACCCACTATCAGGGTAGCCTTGGATAACTGACAATCAGAACACCAGGCTACTATGGTCGAGATGGAAGGTATGATTTTTGACCAATTTGTTACGGTTTTAATTGATCTGGGTGCTTCTTTGAGTTACCATAGTCCACAAGTTGTAGAGAAATGCAAGCTCAAAACTGAAAAATTTCAACAGTCTTGGTTGGTTCAGTTAGCCACTGGCACCAAACGAAAAGTAGCTCATAAGTTACCTCAAACAACAATTAAATTAAATTATTTTCAGATAGAAGTAAATCTAAACATACTGCCCTTAGGCTCATATGATTTGCTGATAGGAATGGATTGGTTAGAAAAAACAAAGGCTATGATGAATTGTTGGGATAAAACTTTGCATTGCATATATGAGGAAGGGAGACCCTTTATACTCAAAGGAAAACCAAAACCAATCTCGTTAAGACAAATATCAGCTCTGCAATTAAAAAGAACAACTAGAAAAGGATATCAAGTATATGTTGTACATGTTGAAGAATTAGGACAGCAACCTGAAGAAAACCTGCTAAACACTTTACCAGTGGTAAGATATTTTAAGGAATTTTTTCCAAATGAGATTTCTCATCTTCCCCCCAGAAGAGAGATTGATTTTTCAATCTATTTGGTGCCGAGAGTAACATCTGTTTCTAGATCCCCTTACCGGATGAGCCCCCCTGAACTCATGGAGTTAAAAATGCAATTACAAGAATTTCTAGATAAAGGATACATCAGACCGAGTGTATCTCCTTGGGGAGCACCGATGTTGTTCATGAAAAATAAGGATGGAACCTTCAGAATGTGCATTGAATACCTTCAAATGAATAAGTTGAAAATCAAAAACAGGTACCCATTGCCCAGAATAGATGACCTTTTTTATCATGTGAGAGGGGCTTCAGTATTCTCTAAGATTGACTTGAGGACGGGTTATCACCAACTCAAAATTGAGGAAGATATCAGTAAAAAAACTTTTCAAACCAGGTATGGCCACTACGAATTTCTAGTCCTACCTTTTGGTTTGACAAATGCCCCTGCCACTTTTATGTGCTTAATGAATAGAGTTTTGAACAAGTACTTAGATAAATTCGTACTAGTGTTTATAGATGATATTCTAGTCTATTCAAAGAGTGAGGCATAACATAAGGAACACCTTAGAATTGTGTTACAGACCCTTAATAAAAAGCAGTTGTATGCCAAGTTTAGAAAATGTGAATTTTATAAGGATAAAATTCAATATCTGGGCCATATTATTTCTGAACAAGGATTGGCTGTGGGTCCTGAAAAGATAAAAGCCATAAGAGAGTGGCCGGTGCCTACTGATGTATCAGCAGTAAGGTCATTTATGGGGATTGCAGGTTATTATCGAAGGTTTGTGGAAATATTTTCTGCAATAGCATATCCCATAACGTCATTACAGATGAAAGGCACCAAATTTGAGTGGAATGAAAAATGCCAACATAGATTTGAACAACTGAAGTTAAAACTTACCACAACACCTATACTGAAGATTGCAGATCCTGAAAAAGAGTTTGTCATGTGTATGGATGCATGTAGAGAGGGGTTGGGAGGAGTTTTACTGCAAGAAAATTCTGTCATTGCATATGAATCTAGGAAACTTAAGAAGCATGAACAGAATTACAGTGTATATGATCTGGAATTGGCTACTGTAATTCATGCCTTGAAGATGTGGTGACACTATCTTCTTCGAAAAAAATTTACATTGATGACAGATCATATTAGTCTCAAGTATTTCTTTTCTCAAACAGATTTGAATGCTCGACAAGCCAGATGGCTGTCTTTTTTGAGTGAATTTGATATGGACATAAAGCATATCAAGGGGAAAGAAAACAAAATCACTGATGCTCTAAGCAGAAATGCTTGCCAAAACATAAGCAACATTGGGAGTAGTGCTAGTTTTGACTTAGAAGAATTTGTTAAAAATGTCGCACGTCAAGATCCCAACTATGAAAATTTACAATTGAAAATGCTGAAGAAGGAAATGACTGAATACACCCAAAACTAGAAAGGGTTGATTTGCTATAGAAACAGATTGTACATCCCCAATGTGGATTCTTTGAAAAAAGAAATCCTAGATGAATATCATCAACAGCCATATTTATGACATCCTGGATATCATAAAATTCTTACATGCTTGAAAAAGAAATTTTTTTGGCCAGGAATGAAAAAGGATGAAGCAAAATAATTAGCTAGATGCATAGAATGTCAACTAGTCTGTAATATCCCGTTTCGGGGATATCTCTAAAACATGGCAAACTCCAACCAGAGATAGACTGGGAGGGAATTTACCGGATATGTCGCCTCTGACAAGATCCGAAGGCTACCTAGCCATTTCCAGACTCTGTCTAAGAGTGAAAGATAAACGCACCAAGTGGTATAGAACTAGAACGCTAAAAAACAATAATATCATAGAAGGAGAATACGATAACTACGACAACTACGACAACTCATCCAGAAAACATAGAGAGGAAATTCTGAGCCATTTTATTAATGTGAGAAATGTAATGAAGTACAATACGTGATATTTCTCAAAGCAAGCAAAGAAACACTCTTAGGAAATACAGGAAATGGCAGCTCTATGAACTGCGTCCCAGCTGCTGGAAAACTGCCGTGTAGCTGCTACTGTTGGAAAGGACTAAATATTAGGGGTTGATCCCCTTGCTGGAATGAGATGAAAATCGGCAAACCTCCTCTCCTCAACAACCCAGACAAAATCCAAAAACCATTCCAAGAATGGCCAACCCCGAAAATCACCAGAAACTGCCTCCCGAGTGAATTACACTGGCCTCCAAGGCTCTGCACAGTGGCTAGATGGAAATAGCTGAAATACTGCCTCAAACTCCACCAAAAGTCTCCTAGAGGCAAAGGTTGATCCTCTATGCAAAATCCGGGTGAAATCACTTGCAGAAACCCCAATCTGAAGCTCCACCACAATGGACTGTGTCCTCTCTCCCAGTGACTGCGCAGTCTCTATAAGCTCCAACTTTGCAACAAACCCAAACAATAAAATGACTTACAAAATACTGAAAAACCAACCTTGCCCGAGCAGGAACTCGAAGTCCCTTGGGGCTAAGGGCGAGATCTCCAATCGGAGACACTCAATGCATTAAACAATGCTGCAGACAGGCTAAACAACCAGCGTGCTCAAGAAGACAAATGTCTCACTCAAAAATCATCAACTCAAGAATGAATGAAATGAGGAGGCTCCTCCATATTTTATAGCATTGGTTTCCCTCCAAAACCCAACGTAGCCTCTCTCTCCTCCGCATAATCATCCTTATCTGCGCATAGGCTTGCAAAAACTTTTAGAGTGTATGTAGGCCCTCCTCCTCTACGTGGTGTTAGGCCCCCCTTGACTCCCCCTTAAGTCACAACATATGTCTTATTTCACATAAGTGAGTTAGACCCTCTTCACTCACTTTTTTTATTTATTTACAAACTATAGACGACAAACTAACAAAATCGAATATTCCAATTAGCTGTCGCTAATTAGGAATATTACAATCTCCCCTGGCAAATGTTGCTTGTCCTCAAGCAAATGAAGTGATGGATGCTGCAAAATCTTCTCGCTCTCCCAAGTGGCATCCTCATCCGACAAATTCTTCCACCTCACCAAGAATTCCCAGACTATCCTACTCTGTAACCGCCTCTCCCTGGTATCAATAATGGCCTCCGACTGCAACACCAAGTTCCCCTCATCATCCGTAGGTGGTAGCTCCTCTTTCACTGTCACCTGCTGCCCCAATGCCTTCTTCAGGCATGAAACATGGAAAATGTTGTGGATCTTGCTACCTTGGGGCAGCTCCAACTCATATGAAACCTGTCCAATCCTGCGTATCACCCTGTATGGCCCATAAAAGTGAGGCTTGAGCTTCTCAGCCCCCTTATGCTTCAACGATGATTGTCATTATGGCTGTAATCGTAGGTAGACCAAGTCCCCTACCTCGAACTGTCTCTCCACCCGACCTCTGTCAACATACAGCTTCTGTTGGTTCTGTTCTGTAGCCAAATTGTCCTTGAGAGCTCGAAGGATTTCCTGACTCTCTTGGATCCAAATCTTGGCTTTAGGAGCCTTACTAGCACCGAACATCACATCAGCAAAAGATAAAGGATGGTACCCATAAAAAGCATAAAATGGTGACATACCAATAGATATGTGATGTGTCATGTTATAGCAGTACTCCCCCAAATGAAACCATATCAACCACGCTCGTTGCTGCCCACTGACATAGTTACGCAAGCAACCCTCCAGCCACTTGTTAACTATCTCTGTCTGTCCATCCGTTTGTGGGTGGTAACTGGTACTCGGTGCCAACTGTGTCCCCACTAGTCGGAAAAGCTCCTGCCAAAATCCATCCATGAAACGGTTGTCTCTGTCACTGATGATGGTCTTGGGAAGACCATGCAACCTGAAAACCTCTCTGAAGAATACCTCGACCACCTGTGCTGCTGTGTAATGCGCGAATATGGAGAAAAAGTGCGCATACTTTTTCAGTCGATCAACGATGACAAATATACAATCCTTGCCCTGCACCATGGGAAACCCTGTGATGAATTCCATCGAAATGTTCTCCCATTTCCCCTCCGAAATGGGAAGAGGCTGCAACAGTCCTGTGGGATGGCTCATCTCCCCCTTATTCCTCTGACGAACATCGCACTCCCTGACGTGCTGGAGTACATCCTCCTTGAGGCCCTTCCATGAGAACCTCTCCCTAATGGCCCTGTAGGTTTTGGTAAACCCCTGATGGCCTGCCAATGGAGAATTGTGTGATGCCTGGAGTATCTTCTTCTTAAGTTGAGATCCCTTAGTCAAGAGGATCTTGTCCCTATAATAGATGATCTCATCAACCACCCTGTACCTGTCATCCACCACATCCAGCACCTCACATGCAAATTTGTCCTTGGAGTACTCAACCAAAAGTTGAGCCCTCCAATATATATCCAAGCTCATAAGAGATAACGTGGCTAGTCTACGTGAAAGGGCATCTGCTACCACGTTATTCTTACCTTTGACATACTCAATGTCAAATTCATATGCTTGGATCTTACTGATCCACTTCTACTGCCTCTCTTGTAGCTGCTTCTGCTCCAAAAAGAACTTGAGGCTGTTCTGATCAGTCCTCACCCTGAACCTGCTCCCTACCAAATACTGCTGGAATTTAGCCAAAGCATCCATGATGGCCAACATATCCTTGTTGTATATAGAATATAACCTCTCATGAGGAAGGAGCTTTCAGCTCTCGAAGGCTATAGGGTGTCCCCCCTACATCAATACCACGTTGATCCCCTCTCTCGATGCATCACACTCCAAGACAAATGGCTGCGTAAAATATGGCAAAGCAAGCACTGGGTAGCTACTCATCACCTCCTTGAGCCTATCAAAGGCTCACTGTGCTGTATCTGACCAACTGAATGCCCCCTTCTTCGTCAAATATGTAAGGGGTGCAGAAAGCTGTGAGAATCCTCTAATGAACTTCTTGTAATAGGTACATATCCCAATGAACCCTAGAAGTTCCATCACATTATTCGGCTCCAGCCAATCTCTAATGGCTTTTATTTTCTCCTCGTGGACCCTCACTCCGTCCACTCCAATAATGTGACCCAAATATAACATCTTCGTCATCCCAAACTCACACTTGGAGAGCTTAGCATAGAACTGTTGCTCTTCCAAGATGTGTAGCACTGCCTCTATATGCTGGAGATGCTCCTCCCAAGTCCTGCTATATATGAGTATATCATCGAAGAAGACCAATACAAAATTCCTCAGATGACTGCAGAAGATATGGTTCATGCAAGACTGAAAGGTGGCTGGTGCATTGGTCAGCCCAAAAGGCATAACCAAAAACTCAAAGTGCCCATAATGACACCTGAAGGCGGTTTTGGGAATGCCCTGTTCCCTCACACGAATCTGGTGGTACCCTAATCTCAAATCAATCCTCGAGAAGAAATTAGCTCCTCTCAGCTCATCCATCAGCTCATCGATCTTAGGTATAGGGTACTTGTTCTTCAGAGTCTTCTTGTTCAAGGACCTATAGTCAATGCACATCCTCAAGGTATCGTCCTTCTTCTTCACCAGCACTACAGAAGAAGAAAACAGGCTCGTGCTCGGTCTGATGTGTCCAAGAGCCAACAACTCCTGGATGGCCCACTCAATATCATCCTGATAGGCTTTGGGATGCCTATAGGGTGTAATGATCACCGCCTAAATACCCTGCTCAAGCTCGATGCTATGCTCAAACCCTCTATCTGGTGGTTGCCCTGGTGGTATATCCCCAAACACTAACTCATGCCTGTCAAGGATGGCCTGTATATCTGGATGAATTGCTTGACCGGTGGTATATGCCTCTGATGCTCGCAACTCAACCGCCCACTCTATGTCTCCCTTCTGAAATTTTGCCTCCATCCAGTGTGCCAAAACTGTCTGAGGTGGGTAAGTATGCATCCCACAGATCTTCTCATGCTTTCCGGTCTTCTTGTCATCCCACTCCATCTCTAAGGCCTCCCAATCCGTGGTGACCTTCCCCAAAGTAATCAGCCACTAAACACCTAGTACCACATTGGTATCTGGTATGTTGACCACGAAAAAGTGATCAATCACGGTGTAAGTACCCATCGTCACTGCTAATTCTAGAACATACCGAGCACACTGCATCGTCTGGGCTCCTGGGACCAAGACTGAAAACCCGTCAAAACTCTCGGTCGGTATACCCCTCCGTTTGACCATCTGTGCATCAATGAAGTTGTGGGTTGCCCCACTGTCAACCAAAACTGATATTCACTAGCCACGTACTATCCCTCGTACGCGTAGCGTCAAATACTTAGGAACTCCTCGCAAAGCTGCAAGGGCCCCTCCCGTGGGTGCAAAAGCTGCACCTCCTGTCCCTGGAGGTCGAGGTGGAAACTAATCCTGGGCCATATGACTATCTCCTGTCTCCTCATCATCCTCCTCATCCTCCTCCCCGCTATCATTGGAGAAGGCCTCAATGAAGTGTGCTTTACCAGCAGCACACCTATGCCCTGGTGCCCACGGATCTTGACATGTGAAGCACAACCACTTCTTCCTCAACTCCCTCGTGGCATCATCATCTATCTGTGCCCGTCCTGGATTCCCCTTTGGAGGAGGAACCCTCACATCCTTTCCCTTGGGATAGATGCCCTGTCTCTGGGGGTAAGGTGTCCTCGTCCTGGGGAATGCATCCTGTAAGTCCTTGGTCCTGCTGATAGCATCCTGGAGTGTAGCTGGTCTAGTAGATCTGACTAGACCTCGAAGTGGCTCTGCTAATCCCTCCACAAACATATAGATCATCCGTGTCGCAGATAGATTTGGCATGATCACCGAGACCCTCAAGAAATCTGCGATGTATGTCTCTGGGCTCCCTGTCTGCTTGAGCTTCGTCAGCTAAAAAAAATGCTATTCTGGATCCCTCCAGTCAAAACGTTCTATCAACCTCCTGGTAAACTCAACATATGTCGTCATTGTAGAATGTCCAAGTGTAACCATCCCATGGAACCACCAGTCCTGGGCCTCACCATCCAAATGTAATGTCGCCACCTTGATGGCCTCCATCTCCGACTTCTGGTTAAGATGGAAATAGATATCCAACTTCTCCACCCAAGAGTTTGTTGAACTATTTGATGATCCATCAAACGTAGGCAAATGAAAGTACTAAAGGCATGGTGGGAATCTCCATCATGATAATGCCGATGCCCTCTATGATGATCACAGGGTGTACTGTCCCGCTGGAGTTGTACAAAATCTCAGAATGTGAGAGCATCCCTGAACTCCTGCCCGTAGGACTAATACTCTGCAAAATACTCATCTAAGTGTCCAGGCTTTGCCTCCTGCTGGGCTCCTGCCCCTGTATCCGCTCCCAAGAAAGTGGGCATGGTAGAGGAGGTAGGTGTACGTGAAGCCGTCGGCTGAGGAATATCACGTTGAGCAGCACCCTGCTCCGACAAATGGTGGGATGTACCTGATCCCTCTCCGACCTAGAAAACCCGTGGAGTCTCACGCTGCCTAGCCTCCATAGTTGTGAACCTCTATCCCATCACCTCAATCTGTCTAGCTAAATCTTACATAGACTTGAGGAGTGCCTCTCCAAACTGTTTGGCCTCTATGTCATCTACCATCGGGTCTTTCTCTCTTAAATCTACCACAAGCTCCACTTGTTCTACGTCTGTTACAGGCTCTCTCTCCTGATCTGTGTCCTCTACCTGGGCACAGTCTTCCTCTTCGTAGGTGGTCTCCAACCTACTCTCACGGTCTCTATACTTCTTGCCTCTGTATGGTCTCTTTCCTAATGTCATAGACCACAGGCTGAGCTAGAACTATGTTCTGATACCACTGTAATATCTCGTTTCGGGGATATCTCTAAAACACAGCAAACTCTAACAAAGATAGACTGCGAGGGCATTTACTAGATATGTCGCCTTTGACAAGATCCAAAGGCTACCTGGCCCTTTCCAGACTTTGTCTAAGAGTAAAAGATAAACGCACCAAGTGGTATAGAACTAGAATGCTCAAAAACATAATATCATAGAAAGAGAATACGGTAACTACAACAACTACGTCAACTCATACAGAAAACATAGAGAGGAAATGCTAAGCCATTTTATTAATCTGAGAAATGTAATGAAGTACAATAGGCGATCTTGCTCAAATAAAGTGAAGAAACACTCTTAGGAAATATAGGAAATGGAGGCTCTATGAATTGCGTCCCAGCTGCTGGAAAACTGTTGTGTAGCTGCTACTGCTAGAAAGCACTGAAGATTAGGGGCTGATCCCCTTGCTGGAATGAGCTGAAAATCGGAAAAACTCCTCTCCTCAACAACCCAGACAAAATACAAAAACCATTCCAAGAATGGCCAACCCCGAAAATCACCAGAAACTTCCTCCCCAGTGAATTACACTAGCCTCCAAGGCTCTGCATAGTGGCTAGATGGAAACAGCTGAAATACTACCTCGAACTCCACCAAAAGTCTCCTAGAGGCAAAGGTTGATCCTCTACGCAAAATCCTGGTGAAATCACCTGTAGAAACCCCAATCCGAAGCTCCACCACAATGGACTGCGTCCTCTCTCCCAGTGACTGCATAGTCTCTATAAGCTCCAGCTCCGCAACAAACCCAAACAATAAAAAGACTCACAAAATGTTGAAAAAACAACCTTACCTGAGCAGGCACTCGAGGTCCCCCAGGGATAAGGGCGAGATCTCCAACCGTAGACACTCAATGCACTAAACAATGTTGTAGACAGGCTAAACAACTAGCGTGCTCAAGAAGACAAATGTCTCACTCAAAAATCATCAACTCAAGAATGAATTAAATGAAGAGGCTCCTCCATATTTTATAGCATTGGTTTCCATCCAAAACCCAACGTAGCCTCTCTCTCCTCCACATACTCATCCTTATTTGTGTAAAGGCTTGCAGAAACTTCTAGAGTGTACGTACGCCCTCCTTCTCTACATGGTGTTAGGCCCCCCTTGACTCCCCCTTAAGTCAAAACGTTGTGCTACTAGGTGGATGTCTTATTTCACTTAAGTGAGTTAGACCCTCTTCACTCACTTTTTTTATTTATTTACAAACTATAGACGACAAACTGACGAAATCAAATATTCCAATTAGCTGTTGCTAATTAGGAATATTACATAGTCAAATTTGAACATCAACATCCAGCTGGTCTTTTAAATCCCTTGCTAATTGAAGAATGGAAATGGGATACTGTTTCTATAGATTTTATAACTGGGTTACCCAGAAAAAAGTATTAGCATGACTCAGTGATGGTAGCGGTAGATACTTTAACAAAGGCTGCACATTTCATACCTGTAAAAACTACTTTTGGGACAGCCCAAGTAGCCAATGTGTTCCTAAAATAGATAGTAAGAATACACGGGGTCCCAAAGATGATTATTTCAGATAGAGACGCTAAATTTACAGCTGCCTACTGGAAAGTTCTGTTTGGGGGCATGGGTACTAAATTGAATTTTAGTACTGCTTATCAACCTTAGATGGATGGTCAAACAAAGAGAAAAAATAAGATTTTGGAAGATATGCTGAGAATGTATGTGATGGATAGGCCATCAAAATGGGAAGACTACTTACATATAGTCGAATTTTCTTATAACAATAGCTATCAATCCTCCATCAAAATGAGTCCATTTGAAGCACTCTATGGAAGAAAGTGTCGTACTCCTTTAAGTTGGAGCCAACCTAAAGATAAGCTAGTACCGGGGCCAGATACTCTACAAGAAATGGAAAGGATTGTCAAACAAATACAGAGAAATATTAAGATAGCACAAGATCGACAGAAAAGCTATGCCGATAAGAAGAGAGTGCACCGAGAGTTCAAAGTGGGTGATCATGTGTATTTTCTTATTAAACCCAAAAGGAGCACACTTTATGCTGGAAGTTGTGAAAAATTGGCTCCTAGATATTGTGGACCTCCAGAGGTGTTAGAAAGGGTGGGACCAGTGCCTTATAAGATGGCCTTACCGCCTCATGTTAAAGTGCATGATTTGTTTCATGTTTCATTATTAAAAAGATATGTACATGATGCTTCTCATATTGTTGACTAGAATGTGATACAGGTGGAACCAGAAGGGGAGTTCCTTCCAAAACCACTCCAAATATTGGAGTGGGAAGAAATTGAATTGAGAAATCGAACAGTAGCAAGAGTAAAGGTGTAGTGGAAGCACTTTACTACTGAAGAAGCTACGTGGGAAAGAGAAGCTGAGATGATGGAAAAATATCCATATCTATTTTCAAAATGAACTCTAGTAGTTAGCTGTTAACACCGAGGATGGTGTTTGTTTTCAGAGGGGGAATATGTAACACCCCTAGTTTTATGTTTTCAAGTTAGACATTTGAACTTCAATCCCAATGGGAGTGGACCCCAATGGATAATTATTGTGTGGATGTAATTAATTATTTCTTTATGAAAAATAAATAAAAATTTTCTGTGCGTGATGACCAAATGAGATTTTTTAGATCACTTTCCTAATCCATGAGGTATGGTAAGAGGCTAAGACTTTCCCCAAAAATATTTCAAAAAGACTTGAAAGAATTTATTTCTAATTTAGATTTTTGAAGAAAAATCTAAATTTCCCCAATGATGTGGAGAGTAGTTGGGAAGAGGTAAAAAGCAGGAAAATCAGAAAGCAGCTTTAAAGTCCCTAAATAAGGGAAGCCTAGGTAAACAGGAATAAAAGCATCCTAGAATTCTAGACGCAGAATTAGAAATAGGCTTTGGGGAGAGAATAAGCTTAAATAAGCTACTTCAGAATAGATTGGGGGTTGGTCTGTTCTGGGAGAGGATCTTAGCTCAGGGGTGTTTGGAGATAGAGAGGCTCTAAGGTTGGGAGGACTGGTCATCAGCAGAAGTGGTATGCACACTAAAATTTATGAATGGTTAAAATAGATGCTATTGTACAATATTGATAAATGATGTAGCTGTTAATTTGAATTAAGTTTTCTGAGGGTTGTTATTCCTTACCTTTAACAAAGTTAAATAGAAGAAATAAATCTTCTAAATTTCTATATTGTAGTAGGAATAAATTCTAGGGAATACTATCAGCCAGAATCTATAATCATATTTTGGTTTAAATCTGGAGATATTAAACTAATTCCCTAGAATAATTAAAGTGTAACTTTAAACTTCTTCTAAAATGAATAGTTATATGAACAGGAAAGATATAGAATTTTACAAGCTAGTAGCGAACTGTGATGATATCTGTAACTTTATATACACATGGAGATGAAAATTAATTTTAAGAACTATAAATTTCATTCAGCAAAGATTTCTATTCTGTTGAACTAATATAGCACTACAGAAGAAAAATAAATAAATAAATAATCTACCATATGATCTAACTGCATGAGAAATACAATTTCTATTAGGAATAGAATTAAACGAAATCGGAAAATTAAAATACCGATATTCCAATAGTATAAATTATTATTGTTTACTAGTATCTGAATCAAATCAGATCTAAATTAATTCATATCAGTTGAAAAATGTTAGGGAAGGAATATATTCTATAAACTATATACTAAAATATTCTATGGATATTCGCTGATAATCATAAACCTCTACATTCTAGGGTAATACAGAGAGCTAATTCAGAAGTGAATTATTGAAAATGATTAATAACAATCTAGATTGTACTATTAACAACAAGAAAATGTATCATGCAAAATGTCTAGTTAGCGAGGAGAGAGTTCAAATAATCCAGATCATAATGGTAGAAACAAATCTCTTATCAAATGTACTGTTATCATGAAATCTGTAGCAAATGTTAACCAGATATCATAGAATCTAAGTGATATACTGAAAGGATGAGATAACATTTATACAATTGCAAAGTCAAGCACATCTTCTTAACTAATCTTTGTCGGTTTATAAATTCAATTAAATTAAATTATAATATCACAGACATTTACATATATATATATATATATATATATATATATATATATATATATATATATATATATTCAAAGCATAAACTATATCTGTATTTTGAATAAGAATATATATATAATTCTGAAAAGAAATATTTCCATAAAAGAGGAGAGATTTTAAGGTTAAACTTTGACAATGGGAACCTTATCCAAAAGACTGAAAATAAAAAGAGGGAACTAACATATAATTACAAATACCTGAAAGGTTAATGAAAATTATTTCATACTATCTCAGTAAAAGTATATATATAGATATATATATATACATATATAAAGGCCTCAGAAACCACTGTTAAATAAAAAAAATGATGCTATCATATCAAAGTACCCTTACGGTAAATATAGTAGAAGTTCACAGTCCATCCTGAGAATAACTAAAATTATTACATAACAAGATAGGTGAAAAACAATGGTTGCACCACAGTATTTTAATACTATGAATGAATTGAACCGAAGTTCGCATTGACATGTGAAATAG
This sequence comes from Pinus albicaulis, assembly GCA_034641835.2. Lineage (NCBI taxonomy): Eukaryota > Viridiplantae > Streptophyta > Pinopsida > Pinales > Pinaceae > Pinus > Pinus albicaulis. Next base: position 336,499,348 of record CM076576.1, read on the forward strand.
GAATATTATCCTCAGATATTAGCCTCACTAAATAAAACTTAAAGAACCGGGGAAAACGTTTAAATAGAAATGTAGATATGCTCCTCAATTTGTCGAGACCAACCTGGTTACAATGTCGGGATTTACGGTAAGAAGGATGTCGAAAATTTCCGTGTAGATCCAATAACAAAGCAGGAACAAAATTATTTTAACTCATACCTTTCCTGCATGATACAGAGAAGGCATGATTAGAAGCTAGTATACCGAACTCAAACTCTAAACGAAGATGAAATTCGTCAAAATGGAAATTACCTGAGGCAAATGAAAGCGATCAAAACCTTCATACCTCTACGCAGAGATACGTCTTGAATTCATTAGTCTCATAGTACAACTTAAATCGAAACCAAACCCAGTTAAGAAGTAATAAAAATATTTATGTGGGAACAAGCAATTACCCTATAATATGGCGAAGATTATTCCATGCCTAGCGGCCGAGACCATACGTATACCCGTTATAACATTTTGGGTTAGATAAAACGATTGGTATTAATAAATACCATAAGATATAGAAGTAAAATAAGTGAAAATGGGGAGATGTAGATAATTTGAAATCGAATGTCTATATACTCTATATACACAGTTGTTGGAAAGAACAAATAAGACTGAGATTGAAAAACTAGGTTACCTGATTTTGGAGAGGGCCGAAGCGCTTATAAAAACACGCTTTGTAAACGACAGAGAGTCGAATTGAGACATCTCTTCATTCGGCTTTGAGAGGAGGTCTTCAAACAGAATGGGCGAATGAGAAAATGAATACAAATGGTCGGAAAATGTAGACATGATATACTATGGATAAATCGAAACCCTAGGAAAAATTGTAACCTTACATGTAGCCTCATCTGAGCAATGCATACAAGAAAATTAAGTCCAGTGGGAGGGAACAGAGGTTTCCCAAATCCATAGATGAAAAATTAACATGGCAGTTATGTCATAAGTACTAAAATCACAATCAGTACGAGTCAAATCACGAGAAGGAACAATAAAATAACAAACAGAGGTGGTACGGGGATAAAGAAAGACAGGCTTCATAAATAAATCTCATATGAGTACCAAAATGTTTAATGAAGGGAATGAAAATCGTCATAGTTCATTACACGTCTTAATCAAGGGTATGCTTTATCACTGTTTGAATCCATGGAAAATACCAATGAAATATTTCTCAAGGAAATCGAGCCTTATGGCAAAATTTGAGGTATGAGGAATTAAACTCATAAACGTTGGCCAACATCGAGTTGAATGGATCGATTTGTACACATGCGATGCGTGGAATTTCAAGTTTTATGAGGCTATTATAATGTGAATATGTAGCTATTGAAAATCCGTAAGCATAAGATGTAATTGAGAATTTTATTACTTGGCATTTACATAAAGACCATCGAAAATAGTTGTAAGTGTGTGTGGAAGAGATTAAAATAGGTCCTTACGATGTATATATAGTCACAGTTGGATATATAATACATCTCTGTATAATCATAGTTGGATATATGGTATTATGAAATTTAATGTGTATGATAACAAAGAAGAATATGGGAAAATTAGAAGAGTTTTATGCGGGAGTATATGAATGTAACAAAAAAAAATTTATATAACAAATTACATTACTAGGAGTACTTTGAAATATAAGAAAACATCAATATAATAAAATGGAAGGAGGTATTTCTGAGTAAATATTAATAAGTTACATGAGAAAATTAAATTATTATATACAAGGAGAACGATATCTGAGCTTATAAATACGAAAAAAAAAAATTGAGGTAATTGAGGAACATTACATAAACAAATCAAGTGATAGGTGCTGTGTTAAAGCACTTCATGATGTGAAGTCATGGCATAGGATAGGGAGTATTTCCCTTGATCTTTAGGTTAGGTTATGAATTTCTTTTGAATAATACCACCATATTATGGTTATATTATTATTGTTGTTGTTATATATTATTATAATATACTTAATATTAGTACAGTGGTCACAGTGATAGGTGCTCTGTTAAGGAACTCCATGATGTGAAGTCATGGTGAGGTGATATATTGGACATGATGAAGATATATATATATATATATATATATATATATATATATAATGGTAAGGGATAAATAAGTATTATTAATAATAACTAGATAGTATTATTATATTATGTTAACAATGTTATAGTTTGAAATATAACTATTAATATGATATTATATATTAACCTAATATTATATATATGTTATTAATTATATAATTATTCATAATCACAAATAGTCAATCTTTAATAGCCACTTTTTCACTATACACTTAATAGTTATTAATGTGGTTGAAGGATATATCATCTAGATTTATTAACTTGGTTGTATATGTAGTTCATATAAACCTATCGATATATATCAACCACATTAGTAAATATGGTCATGCTAGTATGTATATAATGCAATATATATATATATATATATATATATATATATATATATATATATATATATATAAAAAGCAAAAATAATAGATAGATTTATTTATTATTAATTTATTGAATAAATTATTTAAATGTAAGTACTTATTATATGTATAGTTAAATGTTATATTCAATGAATACACACATTATTTAATTTTTATAAATTTATAATAGGAAAATACATCAAAGGTTTTGTTTACAATTTAATAATAAATTATAAAAATATAATGAAATAAATGAAAATGTAATTAAAAAATAGTTTTTTTTTCTCACTCCTAAAAAAACACACATATATGAACCATGATATTGATTCATTATATTTATTTTAATTTTTTTTTTTAATTGATTTTTTATTTTTTAATATTGATTTTGATATCACTTTTAGGTTTTGATAATTGAAAATTTTATTCACATTCTGTTCAGAAGTGAAGAAACAAATGTGACATGGAAATAAATGGAAGTAAATGGATGTTATGTTATTAGAAAAATTACAAATTGATATATCAAGTAGAAAAGTTAATTTCCTATCAAAGGATAAATATTTGCATAAATTTTTTTTGGTGGGCAGGAACCAATAATATTCTTATTTATGAAAATGATTTCTTAAATTATGGTGGGAAATGATAAATAGGTTATTTACGTAAGTATGAGCTATTTTCAATGATTTAAATTTTTGGTGGTTTTCCTATATTATTTAACAATGAAAAAACATTATACAAAACAATGTTACTGATGAAATAGGTAACTGCACTGTTACCTACCTTTTTTTGGTAGCATAAAAAGCACTCAATTTTCAAAAGTAGTGATGCAGAATCACCCCTTTTTTTTGTGCACATTTTTGACACTCTAATATTTTTATTTATGAAGTATGAATATATTTTTTTTAAATGTTAGTGATTTTCATGCTAATTTTGAAACGTATTGACCTTTTTTTTTTAGAGTGGTGATTTTCATGTTGGTAATAAAACACAAAACTTATATTAAAAATATATATATAAAAACAATAAAAAACCAATAAAAATGTAAAAAAAAAACAAAATTAACTCGTAAAAATAAAAAATTTAAACAAAAATAAATAAATAAAACAAAAAAAAACAAAATTATTCGAAAATTATATCAAAATAAATAACAAAATTTGAAAAAAAACACATAATTTAAAGAAAAAAAACTAAAATTAACCAAAAAAATTAAAAAAAAAAAACATCAAAAACATTTTTTTCTAAGTTATTAAAAAAAACCATATAATTAAAAAAAAATCAAAATAGAAAATTTAAAAATAATTTAAATTACAAAATTAAAATTTAGATAAAAAAAAAATAAAATACAAAAAATAAAAAATTAAATTTTAAATTTTAAATTAAAAAAATAATAATAAGTAGAAAAAAAATATACAAATTTTAAAATTAACCAAAAAAAAAACAAAAATTTTAAATTGAAAAAGAAAATTAAAAAAAAAAAAAACTATCATTAAAAACAAAAAAAAATGAAAAACACCACATGCAAATAATTAAAAAACAAATATCCATAAATTTACTCTTTTTTTTTATAAAGGAAACAATTTATAAAATTTAAAAATGAAAAACTAAATAAACTAAAAGATTTAAAAAAAAATTTAAAATAAATCAAAATTTAACAAATTTAATAAATAAATTTTAAATTTTAAAAAATAATTAATCTAAAATATTAAATTTAAAAAGAAAATTAAAAAAAAAAAAATCAAAACAAATTAAATTTAAAATAAAAAATTTTAATTAAAAAAAATAATTTTAGATTTTTTGAATTTAAAAAAATTTCAAATTTCAAATTTAAAATAAATATATTAAAAATTAAAAAAAATAATAATTTTTTTTTATCGTGGTGGCGCCGCCAATCGGCCTCCCGCCCAGGTGGCGGCAGAGGCTGATTGCTTGGCGGGCGGGGAGGCTGTATGCAACCCCCTGCCCGCCCAGCAGCCGGCCTCTGCCGCCACCTGGGCGAGAGGCCAAAATCCCGCCCAACGGCCGGCCTCCGCCGCAACCTGGGCAGGAGGCCGATTTTGGGAATCGCCCTCGCTGCGGGAGGGCGATTCCCGGAATCGGCATCGCGTCGCGAGACAACGATTCCCGGAATCGGCCTCCTGTCTAGGTGGCGGCGGAGGCCGGTGGCTGGACGAGCAGGCGGTTGCACCAGGCGATGGCTGGACGAGCAGGCGGTTGCACCGACCTTCGCTGCCACCTAGGCGAGAGGCTGATTGGCGGCACCATCACAATCAAAAAATTCTTCTTTTTTTTTTTTTTAATTTTTAATATTTTTTTTAATTTGATTTTTTTTAAATTCAAAAAATTTAAAATTATTATTTTTTAATTTAATTTTTATATTTGAAATTTAATTTGCTTTAATTTTTTTGTTTTTTTTTTAATTTTTTTTTTTTATTATTTTTTAATTTTTTTTTGTTTTTAATTAAATTTTGTATTGTTTTTCTTATTTAATTGAATTTCTTTTTAATTTTTTCATATTTTTTTATTATTATTAACTTTTATGTTTAGTTTTTTCATTTAATTTTTTAAAATTTAATAAATTTTGTATTTTTTTTTTTAATCTATTTGAATTTAATATTTTTTTTATTATTATTTTTTAATTACATAAAATTATTGTATTTTTTTTTGTTTCACCTAAAATTGTGTATTTAAAATTATATATATATATATATATATATATATATATATATATATATATATATATATATATATATTTTAATTAAACTTAATATTTTCAAATTAATTTGTTTTTTTAATATATATATTTTTTAATTTAATATTTTTATTGTATTTTATTTTATATTTTATATTTTTAATTAGTTTCTCATATTTTTTCTTTTAATTTAAATAATGTTTTTGTTTTTTTTTTTTTTTTTTTTTTTAAATTTAATAAACATTTTCTTTTCCTTTTTTAAATTTAATTTCTAAATTTTATTTTTTATAATTTCTTTCTTTTTTTAACTTGTTTTTTTTTTTATTTAATACTTTTATTTTGTTTTTATTTTTATTTTTTTTATTTCTATAAATTTTGAAATTTGAATCTTTAAATTTTTTTTTATTTTTTTCTTTTATTTTAGGTTTTTTTTTAATGTTTGAATTTTTATTTTTATTTTGTTTTTATTTTTTATTTTTTTATTCCTATATATTTTTAAATTTTAAGCTTTAAAATGTTTTTATTTTTTGAATTTATTTTTTTTCTTAAATTTTAGGTTTATTTTAATGTTTGAATTTTAAAAATTAAAAAATGTTATTTCTATTTTTAAAAATGTCAAAAATATGACACAAATTTTTTTTTTTTGTTATTCCGGCATCAACTGGTTTTGTTTTGAAGGTGTTTTTTCAATCCTTTTTTCAAGAAACAATTTTGTTTTTAGCATAATTTTATAAAATGTTGGAATTTGACCTTCAAAAAAAACCAAGTGCGTTCTGGAATACACTTGTTTTGTTTTTGGGGTGTTTTTTCATGTTTTTTGAGTCTTTTTGGGCTAGAGTTCCCATTTTGAGGTCAGGTTACCTATTTCATTGGTAATATTGTTACAAAAAATTTAAAATCATTACCGTAGAAGGATGATATCAATCAGGGATAACCATAAGGGCCTAGAGATCAGAAGGCACATATAAATATTAGAAAGTGTGGTTTGGTTAATGTTGTCTTAGAAGGAACTGGCTATGATGTAACATACATCGATAACTTCACATGGAAATGTAAGGAGTTAAAAAAATTTATACAAGTTATTCATGGGTAACTATCCATTCACTATTAAATATTCCTTACTCATCATTACATAGAATGTTCACCAGTTCATAGTGTAACCTTAGAATAATAATAGTAAGTTGCTTAACCATTAACAACCTCTATTGTATTACATTAACATAATAATATACCCTGGAAACCCTGTAGGGTGAAAACTAGCAACAATTAATTTTATTATTAAACGCTCATGAGGGTGTTCAGCCCTCACTTAATGGCTTATAAGGGATATCATCCCTAAACCATCATTATAAATCTTACATGGAAATATACAAATATCTAGCTTAAAGCCATTACAATAAATATGACAGCATTTACCCACTAATCTTCATATCTTCATAACTTCATATCTTGATGGCATGGATGTACCTACAATGGTCCATCGTACACTGGATCATCTGAAAGTTCGCACTTGTCTGCATGAACCATAATCATTTACCTGCCACTAGGTTAAGCATAGTATTTCCTTTATACATGTCACCATCATTCCCTGCTAATGTTTCCTTCAACATAGATTGATGTCAAGATTCATAAAGTATTAACAAATCATTTCATATATCTATACTTTAGAAGCTTCTCCATCTACTCATGTATATTCATTACATGAAAGTAAAGTACCTTGACATTCTCCCTTAAACAACAGATACTGCATATGTGCTAGTTATAAGTCATCACATTAACTAATGTTTCCATCGCACAAGCACACATTCCTGCAAGACAATAGCTATATCTCCCAAGCTTTTCTTTAAAATAAATAGATACATCACTTACGATATTTGTTCATGCGATTTACATAAATTTAATCAAAATAGCTAACCGTTAAGCTCTTACTTTTATTGCATGGAATGAAAGCTAACATAACAAATTTTTCTCCCATGCGTGCAAATGCATATAGATTCAAAAATAGTCTCCCCAAAGGAGTGCTTACACAATGAAGCACATAGCTTCCTTCATGAGTCTTCCCAAAGAAGTGTTTAACACCAGAGAACATGCAAACACATATTTCCTTTTCCAGGAAATATAACATAATAGGCATGAAAATACATGGTTTCATTTCCATAAAACTAATGGAATAAAGCATAAGAATACATGTCTTATTCTCCAAATGTTATACCAACATTACCCATACATATATATCAATGAACTGAAACATTACTTTAGTTTTTGTACATGTAATTCATGTTTTTTTTTGCCAAAGAATCAAGGTAAGATAACAAAACTTGTTATCATTTCCCATATACAAATGTATATTCTTTCCAATGAAAACTTTAATACAAATATTGCATGCCTATGCATGATCTTATTCCAAAAGAAATTAACATCATAATCATGATACCATAAAAGTAATCACAGAGTTTGTTCTTCAAAATAAATATAATTGAATAGTTCCTTTATCCATGGATCTATTAAATAACTAAACTTTACCAACACCATGGTAATCTATCCATGGATTTATTAAATAACTAATATTTACAAACACCATGGTAATCTATTCATGGATTTGTTAAATAACTAATATCTACCAACACCATGGTAATCTACCCATGGATTTAGTAAATAACTAATCTTCAGCAACACCATGGTAACTATCCATGGATTTATTAAATAATTAATATTTACCTTCCCCATGGTAAACTATCCATGGATTTATTAAATAACTGATCTTTACCAACACCATGGTAAACTATCCATGGATTTATTAAATAATTAATATTTAACAACACCATGGTAAACTATATATCAATATTCACAACATGGTTAATGTATGCATACATATTCCTAAAAACTCTTCCAAGAATATTAATGTGAGAAATATTTTCTCTTTTCTTCTTCACGACACATGAAAATATTTCAAGAGTTACTCGTCTTTAATCTATATTCATTTTCAAGAAAATAATATTGGATTTCTTATTACTTCTTTTTCAAGAACATTGACTTTTAACTATTGTTTTCATTCATGCAAATGAAATTTCTTGTTTCTCAAAAGAAAAAATAAGCATAATAACCATTAAAATGCATGTACTTTCCAATAAATCTGTCCAATATCTAGTATTTTCATGCTTTCTTTGTCTTCTTATGTACAAGGTTTCCATGTATTCTTATCCAAGAAAACCACAAAACTAGTTTATGCACAATATTATGAAGTAATTTATTTCGAGACAATGAGAAGGTTGCCTAATCGTTTAACACACCAACCCTACAAATGTTTCCAGAAATCTTATGCATTGAAACCTCACAATTACTGCAAAAATAATAAAAAAGATTTTACTCATAAGGCATCTGCAATATGATTACTTATCTCCACAACCATGATTTCTGCACACTGCCAAAACATTGATTCCACACACATATGCACTGATAGGAAGATGGATATGAAACCTCTAACTCTTTATCTGCCAGCTCCTTGAAGGATGCAGATGTCAGTGAGAGGCTCACTAATATGTTTCTTGGAATGTAGCAGCCTTGCCAATTTCATTAACCTAAGAGCCTCCTCCTCAAGAGATCCCCCCCTCAATAAAGAATATCAGGGACTGTTATCAATATTTTGGTTTCAACCGTTTCTTGATTAAAGAGTTAAAGTAAGATTTATTTACCATCTTTAATTTGGACTGTTACATACTCCCCCCCTTAAAGAGAACACCGTCCTCGGTGTGCTTCTCTCACTGAAACTTAAACTTATACTAATTATATAATAATATAAACAATCCAAAGGGTGTCCCTCCCCTTCGCAATGAAGCACTTTCTTTTCCTTAAATGCCATTAAGTGAAACAATAATGTTTTTATCCATACTCATAAACATTTATATCTCAAAAAAATATTCAATTTCCATTTTTAACCACTTATCCATTATTCAAATTCATAAAAATATAGAAAAATACTATACCAGCTAACCATTGCTTACCAATTACTATTGGAAGTAATGATTGATTTTACGCAAGCTCTCTGAGAATGGTTGAACACCCATCAAAATTCCCTGAAAAGAGCCTGTAATGTATGACTAACAAATTTAATCACATTAGTCAAATAGTTTCAATCAAATGAAATATTTGCAACTATCAAACATTCATGCAATATCAAGGGATTTTTTAATCAGAGTAATTCCACAAGTACTCAGAGAACGCCAACCCTCTAATTTATGCATCACGTGCACACTTTCTTAGCTCCTGCTAAAGACATCCACACAACACTTCAAAAAGTACTCAGAGAGCACCTAGCTCTCTAATCATACCAATGGTCAATCAATGCACCATGGGAATATCCTGGCCTCTGCTAAGATATTTAAATGGATTAGTAATAAAATAAATGAACTTATACATTTAGTAATTCATTTTTTGAGTGCTAAGCTCCTTTTCTCTTAATATCTACATAAGATATTTACACAATCATATAAAACTTCATTTTAATACAACACATAACTTATTACCTAATTTGTTCTGCTATGAGAACCACAATGGTAAAAAAATATCTCCTCCCAACCCATGGGAGTTGGTTTCTACAGCAAAATTGAGTCATTTTCACATCGAGACAGTGATTTGACGAAAGACCATTCCACGTTGTCACACCTCCCAATTTCACATATTTTTTTTTTTCTCTCCAAGCAATTCCGGATTTTTAAGCATAGGTTTATCATGAAATCCTAATTCTCTAACCATTATTCCTTTCATCATACATCATAACTCCAATAAACTCTCTATTAACTTCCTCTTGTCTTATGTTATTCTAACTCCAAGTATGGAGGAAATTTATATGATTTTATTTTCTATAAAGGTCTCATATATCATCTAGAATTAACCTTTGCTTGGATGTCATATATATCACTTATAATTAACCTATAACTAACCTTAAGGTCCCTTCGCATGCATTATATACGATGGTTTTGAATGGGTTATGCCTACAAGCATTCTCGACCCTTTTCAACTATACATAGCCACGAATTTTCCATCACGTATCTATATAGACCTTGGGTATTGATTTTTGATAGAATTCAATGTACATTTTATTATGAGACTGACTCTTCTATGCGTTTGGCAGTCAGATGAGGTGGCATTCATAATTAATATTCACATCTGCGTTGATATGATAACATATCATTGTACATGAGATTTCTAATCAAATTTCAGATATGCACTTGACTTCGTGATTGATCTACACTTAAAGTGTGTAATCCCATTCAATTCGAGTTTCTGTGTTCATGGCTGCGGGGTAAACCTTCTCCACGTCAGATGTTATGGTAAGTATGGTGGCGTTGTATGGTTTATATTGGTCTCTGTCCCCTTCGTTCGTTCATGTGGTGGATCCATGTCGATGTGGCTTACTCAGCTTACTCGGCTTACATAACTCTCTTCTGTATGCGAACAGGACGCCTTGAATTTATTTCGGATCTGAACACCATTAATGTTATACGACAGTTTTAGTTTCACTGGCCAACCCCTCGATCCGTGGCTTGGCTCTTATGATTTCGCCAAGTGGACGATGGCGATCCTTTCATATTAGGGTTTCGGGGTCTGTTGAAGAATTATATAAGCCTTTGATTTTGGGTAGAGACAGTTTTCCGCGTAAATCATTTGGTTGTGTATCTCTTTGTCTGCAAGGTTCTTATTCTTTAGAGGGTTTAATGTCCTTATTTCACGAAGAAGAGTTCTGGCGTGCCTACTCCACTGCGACAATACCAGGTAATTGTTTATGCATTCGTTTTTCCCGATCGTATGATTTAAAGATCAAGGATGTTGCTCTTAACTGGCCATATGTCGGTTTTGAGGAAGTCTTCGGATGTTCATAAGATGAATGCATTTCGTTTTGGGATTTTGGGTTCTACCCTCTGTGAAAAATTTCATTGTGTTCCATTTCCGGTTTATTTTCGACCATACTCCTCTGTCGATTCCATGGAATGATAACTAATTTATGTTGTTAATGCTGTGTAGCGTCCCAATTTATGTGCTTCGCTTCACTTCAGGAGAACGACTGCCACTCATTCAGTCCTTATGAGGTTGGTTTTTCGTCCTATCTATACATACACGTTTATTTCCTTCTTTTATTATTCTATAGAGTTTCAAGTTAATCCCTACTCTGTTTATAATTTTCGATTTCAGAGGCTTGTAATACCAGAGATTTTTGTTTCACAGGTAACGCCTCATTTTTTTTTCAGCAGTTTCTCCATTCGATCGTTTTCCAACGATGGCGCTATTTACTAATTCCCATCTTGGCTTGATTGTTCCACAGGTAATCGAAGATCTGTTCGTATTCTTATGAAAGTAGTCATGAGACCTACCAAAGTTATGGATGTTAACCTCGTCTTCCTTGACGTTTCAGGTCGGTATGCCTGTGGGAATACTATCCCCCTCTCGTTGAGTTGTTTCATCGGATGTAGAATCATTGCTCTCTTATGATTTTACACAGTGTTCGTTGAGGAACGAGACTCTGTGAGAGTCACATTGTTAATATGTTTCGTTCCTATGTGGCGCTCTTTTAAATTTGTTTTCATTGCGATAAGGGTTTCGATTCTTAGACCCTAGCCTGATAGGCTCAGCATGTATTGTGACTTTTTGGATATACATATATATATATATATTCCCTATTTTCTTATGTTGAATTTGCTATAACGACTCTACAGTGTAACTTCCTATGAACTGTCTCCTGCTTCCTCGCATTGAGTGAGTCGTGTATACGATTTAAAACAATAGAATTTATCTTTGTTTAGTTTTCTTGTCATAACAGTGAGTGTATATTATGTAGTTCTCTGTAGCACTAATGTTGTTAAATGTGTACCAGATTCCTCAGTTACTTCTCTCAGAATTTCTGGGAAGTCATATTTAATTTTAACTTTTCTTCTGATGTATTTTGTTCATTATTTTCTGTAGCTAGATATCTCTACACTTGTACCAGTATCATAGCTAACACTCTCCCTCTGTTCATGTTTACACTGAAATTATTTTACAAATGTTTGTCTATGCATATAAATGGCATGCATGGATTTGTGAGTCCATTCTCATTTATACACATATAATTAATATGTATGAAGTACCAGGACTAATATTCTTCTTATTTCCCAGGTTATATATATTTCTAGTTGAATCTTCTTTTCATGTTCTTATAGCTAATTACAGCTCTTTGCCTACATAGATATCTGGTTGTAGGTATTTCTGTAAAGCTGGTCATGTTTTTGGGGATTCATTCCCTTGCTATTAAGTTCGTGTTATAGCACTAAGGTTTTTCTATTCTTCCATTTGCTCTCGGTCAAGGGAAATAGTAGTTACATTAACTGTTAATGTGTATACTGTTGAAAATAATTCAACTCTCTACTCTTTACTTCATAACTATTAAATAATTAATTCTGCACTCTATGTATTTACTTTCTATGCTATAATATTAGAGTGGTTTCATAAGATAACTGTCTATGTTCAATCTTTTGTAAATCATTAGTTTCTTTCCTCTGCTATAGTATGTGTTGCTTACATGCAACTTTCTTGACCATTAAATTTCTGATTATATGTGAATCGTATGCTGAACCTGAGGTCAGTTTATAGAGTCTCTCCTTCTATTCTCTCATGCACAGGGTAAGTTTCAATTCATTTCCTACTATTTCCCAATATAATACAGGAAGTTCAAATTCTCTCTCATGTATGTATATATTAGAATCATGCTAGGAAACAGAAGTAGATTAAAGCTAATTCACAAATTTTTCATGTGAAGAAATAAGTGTCCTCAGATTTAAACCAACCTTGGTTTAGACTTTCTGTTGGATTCTACTTCACAGGATTTTTCTCTACAACCATACAGAATTATCAGGTGACTACCTTATGATTAATTATGTTAAATGTATAATAATAACTTGAATACCTTATAAATCAATTTTGTTTTTATATGTAGCCAATTCATACCACAGTAAGTAGAAATACAATTTAACTCAGAGACATACCACTCATGCAGTCGACCAACCTCCCAACCTTAGAGTCCTTCTGTCTCCCAGAACTCACCCCCGAGCTAATATCACCTCCTAGAACAGATCAACCTCTAATATGTACAAGAGCAGCTTATTTAAGCTATTGTTCCCAAAAACATGTTTCTAATTCTGCGTCCAGAATCTCAGGATGCTTTTCTTCCTGTTTGCCTAGGCTTCCCAATTTAAGGATTCTTTAAAGTTGTTTTATGCTTTTCCTTAGCTTTTCTAGCTTTTTACCTCTTCCCAACTACTTTCCTCATCATTGGGGAAATTCAGATTTTTCCTCAAAAATCTAAATTTAAAAATTAATTTCTTTCAAGGATTTTTGAAAGATTGTGGGGAAATATTTTCCTCATCCATCCTCATGGATTTAGCAAGTGATCTCATAAATCTCATTTTGGTCAATCTGCACCACATTATTTTATTCATTTCCTCAATTAAATATTTAATTACATTCACAAAATATTTATCCTTTGGGGTCCACTCCCCTTAGGATTAAAGTTCAAATATCTAACTTTGAAATTCAAACACATGAATTGGGGGTGTTACATATTCCCCCTCTGAAAATAAACACCGTCCTCGGTGTTGTTATTCAACTACTAGAGTTCATTTTGCAAATAAAAATGGATATTTTTCCATCATTTCAACTTCTCTTTCCCAGGTAGCTTCTTCAGCAGTAAAGTGCTTCCACTGCACCTTTACTCTTGCTACCGTTCTACTTCTCAATTCAATTTCTTCCCGCTCCAATATTTGAAGTGGTTCTAGCAGAAACTCCCCTTCTGGTTCCACCTGTACAACATTCCAATCAAATATGTGAGAAGCATCATGCACATATCTTTTTAATAATGAAACATGAAATACATCATGAACTCTAACATGGGGTGGTAAGGCCAGCTTGTAAGCCACTGGTCCCACCCTTTCTAATACTTCAAAAGGACCATAGTATGTAGGGGCTAGTTTTGCACAACTCCCAGCATAAAGGGTGCTCTTTTTGGTTTTAATACGCAAATACACATGCTCCCCCACTTTAAATTCTCGGTGCACTCTTTTCTTATCAACATAATTCTTCTGGAAATCTTGTGCTGTCTTGATGCTTCTTTGTATCTGTTTGACAATTCTTTCCATCTCTTGTAAAGCATATGGTCCCAACATTAGCTTATCTTCTAGCTAACTCCAGCTCAAAGGAGTACGACACTTCCTTCCATAGAGTGCCTCAAACGGACTCATTTTGATGGAGGATTGGTAGCTGTTATTATAGGCAAATTCAGCTAAATGCAAGTAATCTTCCCACTTTGAGGGTCTATCCCTCACATACATTCTCAGCATGTCCTCCAAAATTTGATTAGTTCTTTCCGTTTGACCATCGGTCTGAGGGTGGTAAGCAGTGCTAAAATTCAATTTAGTGCCCATACCTCCAAATAGCCCTTTCCAAAAGGCTGTTGTAAACTTAGCATCTCTATCAGAAATGATCACCTTCGGAACCCCATGGAGCCTTACTATCTCCTTCAGGAACACATTCGCTACTTGAGCTGTCCCAAAGGTATATTTCACTCGTATAAACTGAGCAGCTTTGGTTAGAGTGTCTACTACTACCATTACAGAATCATGCTGGTATTTGGTTTTAGGTAACCCTGTTATAAAATCCATGGAAACTGTGTCCCATTTCCATTCTGCAATCGGTAAAGGGTTTAAAAGGCCAGCAGGATGCTGATGTTCAACTTTGACTAGTTGACATTCCATGCATCTACTTAAATATTCTGCTACATCTCTCTTCATTCCTGGCCAGAACAACTTCTTTTTCAGGGCTGTTAACATTTTCTGATATCCTGGATGTCCTGCATATGGTTGTTTGTGGTACTCATCCAAAATTTCCATTTTTAAGGACTCTACATTGGAAATATACAATCTGATTTTATAACAGATCAACCCTTTTTGGTTTTAAGTGAAATCAGTTTTCTCCTTTTTCTATAATTTCACCAGAAGTGTTTCATAAATTGGGTCTTGGTTTGCTGCCTTATTCACCAAATCTTCTACATCGATCTGAGCACTACTTCGAATACTATTGATATTCTGACAAGCATTTCTGCTCAATGCATTAGCAAATTTATTTTATTTCCCTCTAATATGTTTTATATCCATATCAAATTCACTTAAAAAGGATAGCCATCTAGCTTGTCTGGCATTCAAATCAGTTTGGGAAAAGAAATATTTGAGACTAATATGATCAGTCATCAATGTAAATTTTTTTTCCAAGAAGATAGTGCCGCCACATTTTCAAAGCATGGATAACAACTACTAATTCTAAATCATAGGCACTATAATTCTGTTCATGTATCTTCAGTTTCCTAGATTCATAGGCAATAACTGAATTTTCCTGCAAAAGAACTCCTCCCAATCCTTCTCTACAGGCATTCGTACATACCACAAATTATTTATCAGGATCTACAATCTTCAGTATAGGGGCTGTAGTAAGTTTCAGTTTTAATTGGTCAAAACTGTTTTGACATTTTTCAGTCCATTCAAACTTGACACCTTTCCTTTGTAATGATGTGATGGGATATGCTATGGCAGAAAACCTCTCTACAAATCTGTGATAATAGCATGCAATCCCCATGAATGATCTTACTGCTGAAACATCAACTGGTACAGACCATTATTTTATAGCCTTTATCTTTTCAGGGTCAACAGCAAGGCCTTGTTCAGAAATAATATGACCCAAGTATTGGATCTTATCTTTATAAAACTCACATTTGCTAAACTTGGCATATAGCTGATTTTCCTTTAGAGTTTGCAATACTATCCTCAGGTGTTCTTTATGTTCCTCCTCACTTTTTGAGTAAACCAAGATATCATCTATGAACACAAGGACAAATTTATCCAAGTACTTGTTTAACACATTGTTCATTAGGGACATAAATGTGGTAGGGGCATTTGTCAAACCAAAAGGTAGGACTACAAATTCCTAGTGACCATACCTGGTTCGAAAGGCTGTTTTGTTGATGTCTTCTTCTTTAATTCTAAGCTGGTGATAACCAGTTCTTAAGTCAATTTTCGAAAATACTGAAGCTCCTCTCACTTGATCAAAATATCATCAATTCTAGGCAAAGGGTATCTATTTTTAATGGTCAACTTATTCAGTTGACGATAATCAATGCACATCCTAAAAGTTCCATCTTTATTTTTCACGAACAACACCGGTGCTCCCCAAGGAGACACACTCGGTCTGATATACCCTTTATCTAACAGTTCTTGTAATTGCATTTTCAGTTCCATAAGTTCAGGAGGTCTCATTCGATAAGGCGCTCGGGAGACAGGTGTTGCTCCTGGCACCAGATCGATTGAGAAATCAATCTCTCTTTTGGGGGGAAGATGAGGGATTTCCTTTGTAAAAACTTCCTTGAATTCTCTTATTACTGGTACAGCATCCAATAATTCCTCTTCAGTTTTCTGTTCTGTTTCTTCCACATGCACTGCATAAACTTGGTGTCCTTTTCTAGCTGTTGTTTTTAATTGCAATGCTGAAATTTGTCTTACAGAAATAGGTTTTTGTTTCCCTTTGAGAATAAAAGGTTTCCCTTCCTCATCTACACAATGCAAAGTCTTATCCCAGCAGTTCATCAAGGCTTTCTTCTTTTCCAGCCAGTCCATTCCTATCAGTAGATCATATGACCCTAAGGGCAGAATGTTCAAATTTACTTCTGTTTGAAACTCATTTAATTTGATTACTGTTTTGGGCAGTTTATGTGTTACCTTTCTCTTAGTTCTAGTGGCCAGCTGTACCAACCATGACTGTTGAAAATTTTCAGTTTTTAAGTTACATTTTTCTACAATATTTGGGCTAATGTAACTCAAATAAGCACCTGGATCAATCAGAACAGTAACAGATATGTCAGAAATCTTACCCTCCATTTCCACCATGGTTGCTTGATGTTCTGCTTGCCGATTTTCCAGGGCTGCACTGATAGTTGGTATATTTCTGGCTATATCATTTACTATTGTCGCTTCTCGATCTCTCATGAGCATATGAATGTTTCAATGAGGGTAGTCCCTCAAAAGATGGGGTTCTCCACAGCCCCAACATTTCAAGGGCTCCTTCATTCTGACTGTCCCCTCCTTTTTACTGTCTCCATCTATTTGTTTTGAAGCCACTTGGGACTGAGCAGTTTGACTTTCTTTGGGTTTATTAAACTTTTTCCGCTGATGATCTCTGCCAAAATTCTTCAAATAGGCTGGTTTCTGTTTCCTCCCTTTGAACTCATTCTTATTTACCCAACTTTTCCCTTGTTCAGTTTTTCCTTTGAACTGTTGGTAACATAATATGGCTTTTCTAACAGCTTCGTCCATTTTTTTTGGGTTGTCAAACTCAATTTTCTCTTTGTATACAGTAGGAAAACAATTCAAAAACCTCTATACTTTTGCCTTTTCTTCCCTTATGTAGGGTACATATCTCAATAGATTAGTAAATTTAGTAACAAAATCATCGATAGTGAGTTGTCCGAATCTAAGCTCATGAAATTCCTTTGCTTTGTCATCATAGTAACGCTCATTCAAGTAGCGATTCTTGAATTTAACCTGGAAGTCTTCTGAAGTAACTGTCTTTTCATCAATGGCATGCACCATCTTTGCCTCCTCCCACCACAAGGTAGCCTTACCTTGTAGCTGGTAGACAGCTAATCTAGCCTTCAGATTGCTTCCATATTCATAAACCTGGAAATACTTAATCATATTCAGCAACCAGGCTTCAGCATCTTCCTCCTTCTCCCCATCATAGGAGGGAGGTTTGATTTTCCGGAATTCCCCTTGTAATTCCTTTTTCTGCTTATTCTAATGCCTAATAGCATCTTCCTCATTAGATTCATCATTTTTCCTCTTTCTGGAACCTTCGCCTTCCTGGCTGTTCCGTGAAGTTAATTCCCTGATGAGCTTTTCCTGCTCCTCACTGGCTAATGACAATCTGTCATTCTGGATTTTTATCTCAGCCAATTCTTGTTGCAATTCCCACAACATAGCCATCATGGCCGCATTGGGATCTGGTGCATTTTCCTCATCACGCAGATCGACATAAATTTCGCCACCTTCTTCCATTCTAGCACCCCATTGTACACTACATAGCACAAGTCAGTGAAAAGAAAACAAATTTTTTTTTTTCACAGCAATAAATTTATACAGTGAGTACACAGCAACAATGAGCACAATTTTACCAGCCCAGTTTTATAACTTGGGCTCTGATACCATTTTTCACACCTCCCAATTTCACAATTTTTTTTTTTTCTCTCCAAGCAATTCCGACTTTTTAAGCATAGGTTTATCATGAAATCCTAATTCTCTAACCATGATTCCTTTCATCATACATCATAACTCCAATAAACTCTCTATTAACTTCCTCTTGTCTTATGTTATTCTAACTCCAAGTATGGAGGAAATTTATATGATTTTATTTTCTATAAAGGTCTCATATATCATCTAGAATTAACCTTTGCTTGGATGTCATATATATCACTTATAATTAACCTATAACTAACCTTAAGGTCCCTTCGCATGCATTATATACGATGGTTTTGAATGGGTTATGCCTACGAGCATTCTTGACCCTTTTCAACTATACATAGCCATGACTTTTCCATCACGTATCTGTATAGACCTTGGGTATTGATTTTTGATAGAATTCAATGTACATTTTATTATGAGACTGACTCTTCTATGCGTTTGGCGGTCAGATGAGGTGGAATTCATAATTAATATTCACATCCACGTTGATATGATAACATATCATTGTACATGAGATTTCTAATCAAATTTCAGATATGCACTTGATTTCGTGATCAATCTACACGTAAAGCGTGTAATCCCATTCAATTTGAGTTTCTGTGTTCATGGCTGCGAGGTAAACCTTCTCAACGTCAGATGTTATGGTAAGTATGGTGGCGTTGTATGGTTTATATTGGTCTCCGTCCCCTTCGTTCGTTCACCTGGTGGATCCACGTCGATGTGGCTTACTCGGCTTACTCGGCTTACATAACTCTCCTCTGTATGCGAACAGGACGCCTTGAATTTATTTCGGATCTGAACACCATTAATGCTATACGTCAGTTTTAATTTCACTCGCCAACCCCTCGATCCGTGGCTTGGCTCTTATGATTTTTCCAAGTGGACTATGGCGATCCTTTCATATTAGGGTTTCGGGGTGTGTTGAAGAATTATATAAGCCTTTGATTTTGGGTAGAGACAGTTTTCTGTGTAAATCATTTGGTTGTGTATCTCTTCATCTGAAAGGTTGTTATTCTTCAGATGGTTTAATGTCCTTAGTTCACGAAGAAGAGTTCTGGCATGCCTACTCCACTGCGACAATACCAGGTAATTGTTTATGCATTCGTTTTTCCCCATCATATGATTTAAAGATCAAGGACGTTTCTCTTAACTGGCCATACGTCGACTCTGAGGAAGTCTTCGGATGTTCATAAGATGAATGCATTTCGTTTTGGGATTTTGGGTTATACCCTCTGTGCAAAATTTCGTTATGTTCCATTTCCGGTTTATTTTCGACCATACTCCTCTGTCGATTCCATGGAATGATAACTAATTTATGTTGTTAATGCTGTGTAGCGTCCCAATTTATGTGCTTCGCTTCACTTCAGGAGAACGACTGTCATTCATTCGGTCGTTATGAGGTTTGTTTTTCGTCCTGTCTATACATACACGTTTATTTCCTTCTTTTATTATTCTATAGAGTTTCAAGTTAATCCCTACTCTGTTTATAATTTTCGATTTCAGAGGCTTGTAGGACCCGAGATTTTTGTTTCACAGGTAACGCCTCAGTTTTTTTTTTTAGTAGTTTCTCCGTTCGATCGTTTTCCAACGATGGCGCTATTTACTAATTCCCATCTTGGCTTGATTGTTCCACAGGTAATCGAAGATCTCTTCGTATGCTTATGAAAGCAGTCATGAGACCTACCAAAGTTATGGATGCTAACCTCGTCTTCCTTGACGTTTCAGGTTGGTATGCCTATGGGAATACTATCCCCCTCTCATTGAGTTGTTTCATCGGACGTAGAATCATTTCTCTCTTATTATTTTACACAGTGTTCGTTGAGGAATGAGACTCTGTCAAAGTCACATTGTTAATATGTTTCATTCCTATGTGGCGCTCTTTTAAATTTGTTTTCATTGGGATAAGGGTTTCGATTCTCAGACCCTAGCCTGATAGGCTCAGCATGTATTGTGAGTTTTTGGATATACATATATATATATTCCCTATTTTCTTATGTTGAATTTGCTATAACGACTCTACAGTGTAACTTCCTATGAATTGTCTCCTGCTTCCTCGCATGGAGTGAGTCGTGTATACGATTTAAAACAATAGAATTTCTCTTTGTTTAGTTTGCTTGTCATAACAATGAGTGTATATTATGTATTTCTCTATAGCACTAATGTTGTTCAATGTGTACCAGATTCCTCAGTTACTTCTCTCAGAATTTCTGGGAAGTCATATTTAATTTTAACTTTTCTTCTGATGTATTTTGTTCATTATTTTCTGTAGCTAGATATCTCTACACTTGTACCAGTATCATAGCTAACAGTCTCCCTCTGTTCATGTTTACACTGAAATTATTTTACAAATGTCTGTCTATGCATATAAACGGCATGCATGGATTTGTGAGTCCATTCTCATTTATACACATATAATTAATATGTATGAAGTACCAGGACTAATATTCTTCTTATTTCTCAGGTTATATATATTTCTAGTTGAATCTTCTTTTCATGTTCTTATAGCTAATTAAAGCTCTTTGCCTACATAGATATCTGGTTGTAGGTATTTCTGTAAAGTTGGTCATGTTTTTGGGGATTCATTCCCTTGCTATTAAGTTCTTGTTACAGCACTAAGGTTTTTCTATTCTTCCATTTGCTCTCGGTCAAGGGAAATAGTAGTTACATTAACTGTTAATGTGAATACTGTTGAAAATAATTCAACTCTCTTCTCTTTACTTCATAACTATTAAATAATTAATTTTTCACTCTATGTATTTACTTTCTATGCTATAGTATTAGAGTGGTTTCATAAGATAACTGTCTATGTTCAATCTTTTGTAAATCATTAGTTTCTTTCCTCTGCTATAGTATGTGCTGCTTAGATGCAACTTTCTTGACCATTAAATTTCTGATTATATGTGAATGGTATGTTGACCCTGAGGTCAGTTTATAGAGTCTCTCCTTCTATTATTTCATGCACAGGGTAAGTTTCAATTCATTTCCTACTATTTCCCAATATAATACAGGAAGTTCAAATTCTCTCTCATGTATGTATATATTAGAATCATGCTAGGAAACAGAAGCAGATTAAAGCTAATTCACAAATTTTTCCTGTGAAGAAATAAGTATCCTCATATTTAAACCAACCTAGGTTTAGACTTTCTGTGGATTCTACTTCACAGGATTTTTCTCTACAACCATATAGAATTATTAGGTGACTGCCTTATGATTAATTCTGTTAAATGTAGAATAATAACTTGAATACCTTATAAATCAATTTTGTTTTTATATGTAGCCAATTCATACCACAGTAAGTAGAAATAAAATTTAACTCAGAGACATACCACTCATGCAGTCGACCAACCTCCCAACCTTAGAATCCTTCTGTCTCCCATAACTCACCCCCGAGCTAAGATCACCTCCTAGAATAGATCAACCTCTAATATGTACAAGAGCAGCTTATTTAAGCTATTGTTCCCCAAAGCATGTTTCTAATTCTGCGTCCAGAATCTCAGGATGTTTTTCTTCCTATTTGCCTAGGCTTCCCAATTTAGGGATTCTTTAAAGCTATTTTATGCTTTTCCTCAGCTTTTCCAGCTTTTTACCTCTTCCCAACTACTTTCCTCATCATTGGGAAAATTCAGATTTTTCCTCAAAAATCTAAATTTAAAAATTAATTTCTTTCAAGGATTTTTGAAAGATTGTGGGGAAATATTTGCCTCATCCATCCTCATGGATTTATCAAGTGATCTCATAAATCTCATTTTGGTCAATCTTCACCACATTATTTTATTCATTTCCTCAATTAAATATTTAATTACATTCACAAAATATTTATCCTTTGGGGTCCACTCCCCTTAGGATTAAAGTTCAAATATCTAACTTTGAAATTCAATCACATGAATTGGGGATGTTACACACGTCCAGTATGGATTCCTCTTGGAAAAATCATGCCTATTCCTCTGACAGCGTCCCATCTATGAGGAATTTTGGGCCACCTCCAACAGGCTCCAAAATCAATAGAGTTGCCTCAGGTTTTTCCCCTTCACCATCTTGCCCAACTCTTTTCCCTGCTAAGGTCACATATCTCTAGGGAGAGGAAATCCGGGAAGGTAAGCGCCATCAACCCCTTCGGGCAGGCAACCATCATCAACCCAAGGCCTTCTATCCTTTCACAATTGTTTTCAACTATCTAGCATGTTAAATTTCTCATTTAGCATTCTTTCCCATAATATATTACATAATGAACTTTATGCACATGGTACATAAAGAAAAAGAATATTTGTGTATATCATACATCATACTTGCACTTAACATGGGTATAATGATATCTAGATTAACAAGAAACATGACTAACATACATATGTTGTACATTACTATTTTGTAGGTAACACAATCATGTACATTATAACATGATACTTTAAAATTTACTGTTGCAATGCACATTGCAATGTTTGCGATGTTTTATTTTCACAGGTTTTCTATTGCCATTAAGCTACCCATGCTTACTATAGGAAACAATGCTAATAGTAAATATGCATTTCTTAAGCACTTATTATCTTATGCAATCCTTTTAATTTCCTACATACAATGTTGTCATGGATGCAAATTTTTTCATGCATACAAGCATATATGAATATTCATTAACGTCAATAAAAATTAGGGTATGAGTGCAACATTTCCAATTCCAATAATGTTCTGTTACCAACAGACTGACACATGAAGTAATTACCATAATCACTTGTTCATAACTTTCAAATAGATTTTTTCAAAATTTATTCGTGCATAACTTTCATTAGTTAGTCATTCATAACTAATCAATTCCATTAATAATCTTAATACATCCATTACACAACTCATTCAAAAACTAGTCATTCAATGCCACTAATAATCTTAATGCATCCATGACGACTCATTCAAAAACTAGTCATTCAACTTGTCATTATAGTCAAGTCTCAGTACTTAACTCATTACGTATTTTTAACATCTAAAATGCTTCATTCAATTTAATTTTAAAACATTCTATCATCCTATTCAAATATTTTCCTCATCTTTTGCATTCATGCATTAGTTTCACACACCATCACTATAAACATTCATCTTTTTCAAGTAGTGCATGGTAACTTTAGTTATGTTCACTAAATGTGTGCGTAATATGTCATATAACCACTGTTAATAAATTATTGTTTATTTCACCAGTGAGTACTCAGGTTGTTCATAAATATAACAAAGGTTTCACTATCTTCTCACTTTCACTAGTGAGTACCTAAGTTTTTCATAAGTACAACAAAGGTTTTATTGTCTTTCATCCTCAACAGGATTCCAATGTTATGAAAATCATTTTCCAATAACATTTATTACTCATTACTCTTTAATGTAGTTATAAACATGAGTCACACATCTCATGAAGAGTAGGCTACTGCATAAATCATTCAATATGTAGATTGCTAGAATCATACCTTAACTGATGTCCATTTGTAGCATTCCTCAATTTATTTTCGCTTAAAAAATCCCAAAGGCACCAATGTTTCAACCTTTAGCTCTGATACCACTTGTAACATACACCGATAACTTCACATGGTAATGCGAGGAGTTAAAAAAATTTATACAAGTTACTCACGGTAACTATCCATTAACTATTAAATATTTCTTATTCATCATTATATATAATGTTCACCAGTTCATAGTGTAACCTTAGAATAAGAATAGTAAGTTGCTTAACCATTAAAAACCTCTATTTTAGTACATTAACATAATATTGTGTGATGTAACCTTCTACTCATTTCATTATTCATATAGTCATCACATACTTGGCATTATGAACATCACAACAACAAAGGAATCAACATCGTCATCTTGAGACAATAATCAATCACATCATTGAACATCAATATACCCTGGAAACCCCATAGGGTGAAAACCAGCAATGTTTAATTTTATTATTAGACGCTCGTGAGGGTGTTCAACCCTCACTCAATGGCTTATAAGGGATACCATCCCTTAAGCATCGTTATAAATATTACAAGGAAATATACAAATATCTAGCTTAAAGCCATTACAATAAATATGACATCATTTACCCACTAATCTTCATATATTCATATCTTCATATCTTGATGGCATGGATATACCTACAATGGTCCATCGTACAATGGATCATGCAGTAGTTCACACTCATCTGCATGAACCATAATCATTTACCTGCCACCAGGTTAAGCATAATATTTCCTTTATACATGTCACTATCATTCCCTGCTAATGTTACCTTCAACATACATTGATGTCAAGATTCATAAAGTATCATTAAATCATTTCATATATCTATACTATAGAAGCTTCTCCATCTACTCATGTATATTCATGACATAAAAGTAAAGTACCTTGACATTATCCCTTTAACAACACATACTGCATATGTGCTAGTTATAAGTCATAACATTAACTAATGTTTCTATCACATAAGCGCACATTCCTGCAAGATAATAGCTACATCTCCCAAGCTTCTCTTTAAAATAAACTGATACATCAGTTATGTAACACCTCCTACTCACTATCACATACCTCAAATTTTTTTTTTTCTAAATCTTCTCCTGAATACCTTCATTACTTATTTCCTCTTAAATTCTCATTGGATTTATGAATACAAATCCTCCCCTATAGTTAAATGATGGTATAACATTACCATATTCTATTGGGAAATCATAATAAGGTGTAGTATTAACTAACCCTTATGTACTTATTATACATTTAACATTTTCTAATTGTAATATACATATATCTATATATAACCTGTATATATATATATATATTATATATATCATTAAATATTATATAATAAAGACGCTTTCCTATGCATTTATTATATATTTCATTCTCTATAAGTTAACAATGTAACGTCAAAAAAATCGTCATATGTGATAGCACGATTTTGGGTTCATCTTACCACATAACGTGATGAGGAAGTTTCACTATTCGATTTTTACGTCAAGCAAGGTGAATATGATTTGACTATAGTTGAACTCTATGATTTCAATTGGCATTAATACATTGGTTTAAACCACGTTAACCAAACCACTGTTGTATCATATCGTAGAAAATTTTGATGCACACTTTAAATGATCTGAGTACGTCATACATCTATTTATTGCCTTCGTTAAATGAGTTTGGTAAATGAATTTGGAAATGGTTTTGTTGTCACACTGATTTGTACTCCTCATATCTTTATTCTCGTTTCCAAATCCATCAGTTTAATATTTGAGTACTTCACTTTTATCACCTTTACCAAGCTAGGGTCTTGTGTACGCTCAGACTTGAATTTTCATAGCTGTATTATCTATGGATGCGATGTGTTGAAACGATCGAGACTTTTCACTCCAGTGCTTTCACCCTTTGGGCATCTCTTGACATGCGTACGATGGAGATCTGCCTGGGATTAGGTTTTCAAATGTCGTATAAAATTTTTAGACTCAATGAAAGGATTAATTTTACCTCTCGTTCTTTTGTCTTCCGAACGTTTCTCTGCTATTGGTTTAGTTTTCTTTGCTATAGTGAAAGAGGAACCAATCCTCTGTTGCGTTTAATTTTCTATGCGTTAGCTTTCATTTTCCATGCTCGTCCATGGAATTTGTGCGTCTTCTCTCAGATAAGAAAGGAGAAATAAGCACATTCGATTCTCCGTGAGAGAGGTAAGCCACATTTTCATGTTCTGTGATAATATTTAGGTTAAACGATTTGTCTCAGTACCATTCCATTAGAAATTCAACTTATCCCCAATATTTTTTCCAATTTCCCTACGCTCTGTAACTAGGTGTAATTACTTATTTCACTTCTTTTTGTTGACTCAATATAGAGTGGTATCAATTGACCCCATAGGGCTTGGGCCATGCTATGGACTGTGGTGTATTTATCTTCCATGGTAATTGTTTAATTCTAAGGCCATCATTCCAATTTTTTTTTTCTTTTTGTTTTAATATCTAGTTAATAAAGCGAACTCATAGTTCTAAGTGCATCTCTGCACAAATAACAATAAGTTAATGCAAATATTTCTTGCCTCCCTTCCCATCAGGTAATAGAAATTTTGCAATTTAGATTGTTATCTAAATTATTTCTCTTGTTGCATGTAAATTCGATTTTTAATATGGCCTTCTTTCTTTTCTACAGGAAAGGTATGGAGTAATTCTCCGTCTTCCATACTCTCAGATTTCCTATGCCAAGTTCGACCTCATTATAATAATAACTCTTGGCCTTGCACTAGGTTGGTTATGAGCTTCCGAGGAGCACCTCTACATTTAAGTGAACTCTCTTAAATTTTATACATTGAAGCTTTTATTCGAGGATGTTATTCCTCTCTTGTTTGTCCACGAGAATCGATGTCCAATTCGTTTTTAATATCTATTTCCTATGGGGTGAATTTATTTCATCACCCATCTCCTTCTGTAATAAGCTTAATTGTTTTATGATGGACTATGTGCATCTTCAGATTTTTACAGTAAGGGTATTCTAATATGGTAGCATCATTTTTATTTAACAATGGTTTCTCAGGCTTTTACATATATATTTTACTGAGATAGTATGAAAAAAATTTTCATTCAGATATTTGCAATTATCTCTTAATTTCCTCCTTTTATTTTCAGTTTTTCATATAAGATACCCATTGTTAAATTTTAACCATAAAATATCCCCTTTTTTAATTGAAATATTTCTTTTCCGAAATATATATATATATATATATATATATATATATATATATATATATATATTCTTATTCAAAATTTCTGATATAGTTTATGCTTTGAATATATATATCTGTGGTAGTCCAATTTAATTTAATTTAATTTATAACCCTGCAGAGATTAGCTAATAAAATATGCTTAACTTTGTAATTGTAGAAAGGTTATCTCACCTTTTCAGTAAATCACTTAGATTTTCTACTGTGATATCTGGTTAATATTTTCTATAGCTTTCACTACCACAGTACATTAGCTAAGTGATTTGTTTCTAAAATTATAATCTCGATTATTTGAATTCTTTCCTCGTTAAATAGAAAACATGTTTGATACATTTTCTTGTTATTAATAGTACCATCCAGATTGTTATTAATTATTTTCACTAATTTACTTCTGAATTAACTCTCTGTAGTACCCTAGAATGTAGGGATTTATGACTATCAGAACTTATATATATAGAATAATCTAGTATATAATTTGCAGAACAGATTTCTTCCCTATCATGGATAAAATGATATGAATTAATTTAAATCTGATTTGATTCAGATAATAGTAACCAATAATTAATTTATATTATTGGAATATCAGTATTTTAAATTCCCCATTTCATTTAATCTTATTCCTAATAGAATTTGTATTTTTCATATAGTTAAATCAGATGATACATGATTTTTTCTTCTGTAGTACTATATTAGTTCAACAGAATAGAAATTTTGGCTGAATAAAATTTATAGCTCTCCACATTAAATTTCCCTCTACAGGTTTATATAAATTTACAGCTATCATCTCAGTTCACTACTAAACTTATAGCATTCTATATATCTTCTTGTACATATAACTATTCATTTTAGAAGCAGATTAAAGTTACACTTTAATTATTCTAGGGAATTATTTTAATATCTCCAGATTTAAACCA
This sequence comes from Pinus albicaulis, assembly GCA_034641835.2. NCBI lineage: Eukaryota > Viridiplantae > Streptophyta > Pinopsida > Pinales > Pinaceae > Pinus > Pinus albicaulis. The sequence continues at coordinate 336,527,414 of CM076576.1, forward strand.
GACTATGGTTTAGAGATTTTGGCCGATAGTATTGCCTAGAATTTATTTCTACTACAATACAAAAATTTAGAAGGTTTATTTATTCTATTTATTTCTGTTAAATGTAAGGAATAACCACCTCAGAAAAATTAATTTAAAATAACATCTGCAGCAATTATCAATATTATACAACAACATGTATTTTAAACATCCATAAATTTTGTGATCATACCACTTCTGTAGATGACCAATCCTCCCAACCTTAGAGTCCCTTTGTCTCCAGAACTCACCCCCAAGCTGAGATCCTCTTCCCAGAACAGACCAACCCCAATCTATTCTGGAGTAGCTTATTTAATCTTATGCTCTCCCCAAGCTTGTTTCTAATTCTTCGTCCAGAATTTCAGGATGCTTTTATTCCTGTTTGCCTAGGCTTCCCTGATTTAGGGACTTTAAATTTTCTTTCTTCTTTTCTAGCTTTTTACCTCTTCCCAACTACTTTCCTCATCATTGGGGAAATTTAGATTTTTCCTCAAAAGTCTAAATTAGAAATAAATTCATTCAAGGCTTTTTGAAAGATTTTGGGGAAAGTCTTAACCTCTTTGCATACCTCATGGATTAGGTAAGTGATCTCAAAAATCTCATTTGGTCATAGTGCACACAAAAATTTTTATTTATTTTTCATAAATAGTTAATTAGCCACATCCAAAAAATAATTTTCCATTGGGGTGCACTCCCCTTTTGGACTTAAGTTCAAATGTCTAACTTGAAAAACATAAAACTAGGGGTGTTACAAGTTAGGATATTCGTGCATGAGATTTACATAAATTTAATCAAAATAGCTAACCCTTAAGTTATTATTTTTAGTGCATGGAATGAAAGCTAACATAAAAAAAAATTCTCCCATGCATGAAAATGCATATAGATTCCAAAAGAGTCTCCCAAAAGGAGTGCTTACACAACGAATCACATAGCTTCCTTCACGAGTCTTCCCAAAGAAGTGCTTAACACCAGAGAACATGGAGACACATATTTACTTTTTCAGGAAATATAACATAATAGGCATGCAAAGACATGGTTTCATTTCCATAAAACTAATAGAATAAAGCATAAGAATACATGTCTTATTCTCCAAATGTTATATCAACATTACCCATACATATATATCAATGAACCAAAACATTAGTTTAGTTTTTGTACAGGTAATTCATCTTTTTTTTTGCCAAAGAATCAATGTAGGATAACAAAACTTGTTATAATTTCCCATATACAAATGTATATTCTTTCCAATGAAATCTAATAAAAATATTGCATGCCTAAGCATGATCTTATTCCAAAATAAATTAACATCATAATCATGATACCATAAAAGTAATCACACAGTTTGTAATTCCTTTATCCATGGATTTATTAAATAACTAAACTTTACCAACACCATGGTAATCTATCCACGGACTTATTAAATAACTAATATTTACAAACACCATGGTAATCTATTCATGGATTTTTTAAATAACTAATCTTTACCAACACCATTTTAATACACGCATGGATTTATTAAATAAATAATCTTTACCAACACCATGGTAAATTATCCATGGATTTATTAAATAATTAACCTTTACCTTCACTGTGGTAAACTATCCATGGATTTATTAAATAATTACTATCCATGGATTTATTAAATAACTAATATTTACAAATACCATGGTAATTTATCCATGGATTTATTAAATAACTAATCTTTACCAACACCATGGTAAACTATCCATGGATTTATTAAATAATTAATATTCAACAACACCATGGTAAACTATATATACATATTCACAACATGGTTAATGTATGCATAAATATTCCTAAAAACACTTCCAAGAATATTAATGTGAGAAAACTTTTCTCTTTTCTTCTTCATGGCACATGGAAATATTTCAAGAGTTAGACGTCTTTAATCTATATTCATTTTTAAGAAAATAATCTTGGATTTCTTATTACTTCTTTTTCAAGAACTCTGACTTTTAACTATTGTTTTCATTCGTGAAAATACATGTTCTTGTTTCTCAAAAGAAAAACTAAGAATAATTACCATTAAAATGCATGTACTTCCCAAGAAATCTATGCAATATCTAGTCTTTTCATGGTTTCTTTGTCTTCTTATGTACAAGGTTTCCATGTATTCTTATCCAAGAAAAACATAAAACCAATTTATGCACAAGATAATGAAGTAACCTTTAGAGACAATGAGAAGGTTTCCTAATCGTTTAACACACCAACCCTACAAATGTTTCTAGAAATCGTATGCATTGAAACCTCACAATTACCGCAAAAGTAATAAAAAATATTTTAATCATAAGGCATATGCAATATGATTAATTATCTCCACAACCATGATTTCCGCACACTGCCAAAACATCGATTCCACATGCATATTCACTGACAGGCATATGAATATGAAACCTCTAACTCTGAAACCGCCATCTCCTTGAAGGACGCAGATGTCAGTGAGAGGCTCACTAACATGTTTCTTGGAATGCAGCAGCCTTTCCAATTTCATTAACCCGAGAGCCTCCTCCTCAAGAGATTCCCCCTCAATAAAGAATACCAAGGACTCTTATCAAGAATTTGGTTTCAACGGTTTCTTGATTAAACAGTTAAAGTAAGATTTATTTACCGTGTTAATTAGGGCAATTACATACTCCCCCCTTTAAGAGAAGATCGTCCTCGGTGTGCTTCTCTCATTGAAAATTATACTTATACTCATGATATAATAATATAAACAACCCAAAGGGGGTCCTTCCCCTTCGCAATGAAACACTTTATTTTCCTTAAATTCCATTAAGTGAAACATTAATGTTTTTATCCATAGTCATAAACATGTATAGCTCAAAAAATTATTCCATTTCCATTTTCAACCACTTATCCATTATCAAAATTGATAAAAATATAGAAAAATAATATACCAACTTACCATTACTTACCAATTACTATTGGAAGTAATGATGGCTTTTATGCAAGATCTCTGAGAATGGTTGAACACCCATCAACATTCCCTGAAAAGAGCCTGTAATGTATGACTAAAAAATTTAATCACATTAGTCACATAGTTTCAATAAAATGAAATACTTGCAACTGTCAAACATTTATGCAATATCAAGGGATGTTTTAATTAGAGAAATTCCACAAGTACTCAGAGAATTCCAACCCTCTAATTAATGCATCACGTGCACACTATCTTAGCTCCTGGTAAAGACATCCACATAATACTTCAAAAAGTACTTAGAGAGCACCTAGCTCTCGAATCATACCAATGGTCAATCAATGCACCATCGGAATATCCTAGCCTCTGTTAAGACATTCAAATGAATTAGTAATAAAATAAATGAACTTATACATTCAATAATTCATTTTCCGAGAGCTAAGCTCCTTTTCTCTTAATATCTACTTAAGATATTTACACAATCATATAAAACTTCATTTTAATACAACACATAACTTATTAATTAATTTGTTCTGCTATGATAACCACAATGGTAAAAAAAATGCTCCTCCGAACCCATGGGAGTTGGTTTCTACAACAAAATTGAGTCATTTTCACATTGAGACAGTGATTTGACAAAAGACGATTCCACGTCCAGTATGGATTCCTCTTGGCAACATCATGCCTATTTCTCTGACAGCGTCCTCTATATGAGGAATTTTGGGCCACCTCCAACAGGCTCCAAAATCAATAGAGTTGCCTCAGGTTTTTCCCCTTCACCATCTTGGCTAACTCTTTTCCCTACTCAGATCACATATCTCTAGGGAGAGGAAATCCGAGCAGGTAAGCGCCATCAACCCCTCCGTGTAGGCAACCACCATCAACCCAAGGCCTTATAGCCTTTCACAATTGTTGTCAACTGTCTGGCATGTTAAATTTCTCTTTTATCATTCTTTCCCATATTATATTACATAATGAACTTTATGCACATGATACATAAAGAAAAAGAAACTTTTTGTACATCATACATCATACTTGCCCTTAACATTGGTCTAATGATATCTAGATTAATAGGAAACATCACTAACATACACATGACTAACATACATCTGTTGTACATTACTATTTCCCAAGTAACACAATCATGTACAATATAACATGATACTTTAACATTTACTGTTGCAATTTGCATTGCAATGTTGGCAATGTTTAATTTTCTTTCCCATAGTATATTACATAACTAAATTTATGCACATGAAACATAAAGAAAAATAAATGTTTTGTACATCATACATCATACTTTCCCTTAACATTGGTCTAATGATATCTAAATTAACAGGAAACATGACTGACATACATCTATTGCACATTACTATTTCCCAAGTAACACAATCATGTACAATATAACAGGATACTTTAACATTTACTATTGCAATTCGCATTGAAATTTTTGCGATGTTTAATTTTCATAGGTTTTATGTTTCCATTAAGCTACCCATGCTTACTATAGGCAACAATGCTAATCGTAAATATTCATTTCTTAAGCACGTATTATCTTACGCAATCATTTTAATTTCCTGCATACAACGTTGTCATGCATGCAAATGTTGTCATGCATACAAGCATATATAAATATTCATTAATGTCAATTACGATTAGGGTATGAGTGCATCATCTCCAATTCCCATAATGTTCTGTTACCAATAGACTCACACACGAAGTAATTACCATAATCAGTTGTTCACAACTTTCAAATAGCTTTAGTCAAAATTTATTCGTGCATAACTTTCATTAGTTAGTCATTCATAACTAATCAATGCTATTAATAATCTTAACGCATCCATTACACGACTCATTCAAAAACAAGTCATTCAATGCCACTAATAATCTTAATGCATCCATGACGACTCATTCAGAAACTAGTCATTCAACTTGTCATTATAGTCAAGTTTCTCTACTTGACTCATTACATATTTTTAGCATCTAAAATACTTCATTCAATTTAATTTAAAAACATTCTATCATCCTATTCAAGGACTTTCCTCGTCTTTTGCATTCATGCATTAGTTTCAGACACCATCACTATACACATTCATCTCTTTCAAGTAGTGCATGTTAATTTTAGTTATGTTCAATAAGTGTATGAGTAATATGTCAATAACCACTATTAATAAATGAATCTCAGTTTCACTAGTGAGTACTCAGTTTGTTCATAAATATAACAAAGGTTTTATTGTCTTCTCACTTTCACTAGTGAGTACATAGGTTTTTCATAAGTACAACAAAGGTTTTATTGTCTTTCATCCTCAACAGGATTCCAATGTTATGAAAACCATTTTTCAACAATATTTATTACTCATTACTCTTTAATGTAGTTATAAACATGAGTTACACATCTCATGAAGAGTAGGCTACTACATTTATCATTCAATATGTTGATTGCTAGAATCATACCTTAACTGATGTCCATTAGTTTCATTTCTCAGTTTATTTTCGCTTAACAAATCCCAAAGGCACCAGTTTTGAAACCTTTAACTCTGATACCACTTGTAACATACACCAATAACTTCACATGGAAATGTAAGGAATTAAAAAATTTTATACAAGCTACTCACGGGTAATTATCCATTCACTATTAAATATTCCTTACTCATCATTACATATAATGTTCACCAGTTCATAGTGTAACCTTAGAATAAGAATAGTAAGGTTCTTAACCATTAACAACCTCTATTGTAGTAAATTAACATAATACTGTATGATTTAACCTTCCATTCATTTCATTATTCATGTATTCATCACATACTTGGCATTATGAACATCAAAACAAGAAAGAAATCAACATCATCATCTTGACACAATAATAAATCACATCATTGAACACCAATATACCCTAGAAACCTTGTAGGGTGAAAACCAAAAACGTTTAATTTTATTATTAAATGCTCATGAGAGTGTTCAGCCCTTACTCAATGGCTTATAAGTGATACCATCCCTTAACCATCATTATAAATCTTACAAGTAAATATACAAATATCTAGCTTAAATCCATTACAATAAATATGACAGCATTTACCCATTAATATTCATATCTTGATGGCATGGATGTACCTATAATGGTCCATCATACACTGGGTCATCTGGTAGTTCGCACTCATCTGCATGAACCATAATCATTTACCTTCCACCAGGTTAAGCATAATATTTCCTTTATACATGTCACCATCATTCTCTGCTAATGTTACCTTCAACATACATTGATTTCAAGCTTCATAGAGTATTAATAAATCATTTCATATATCTATACTATAGAAGCTTCTCCATCTACTCATTTATATTCATGACATGAAAGTAAAGTACCTTGACATTCTCCCTTTAACAACACATACTACATATGTGCTAGTTATAAGTCATCACATTAAATAATGTTTCTGTCGCATAAACAAACATTCCTGCAAGACAGTAGCTACATTTCCCAAGCTTTTCCTTAAAATAAACTGATACATCAGTTATGATATTCGTGCATGTGATTTACATAAATTTAATCAAAATAGCTAACCCTTAAGCTATCACTTTTAGTACATGGAATGAAAGCTAACATAGAAAATGTTGCTCCCATGCATGCAAATGCATGTATATTCCAAAAGAGTCTCCCCAAAGGAGTGCTTACACAACAAGGCACATAGCTTCCTTCACGAGTCTTCCCAAAGAAGTGCTTAACATGAGAGAACATGCAAACACATATTTCCTTTTCCAAGAAATATAACATAATAGGCATGCAAAGACATGGTTTTATTTCCATAAAACTAATCGAATAAAGCATAGGAATACATGTCTTATTCTCCAAATGTTATACCAAAATTACCCATACATATATATATATATGAACCAAAACATTACTTTAGTTTTTGTACAGGTAATTCATCTTTTTTCTGCCAAAGAATCAATGTAGGATAACAAAACTTGTTATCATTTCCCATATACAAATGTACATTCTTTCCAATGAAATCTAATACCAATATTTCATGCCTATGCATGATATTATTCCAAAATAAATTAACATGATAATCATGATACCATAAAATAATCACACAGTTTGTTCTTCTAAAGAAATATAATTGAATAGTTCCTTTCTCCATGGATTTATTAAATAACTAAACTTTACCAACACCATGGTAATCTTTCCACGGATTTATTAAATAACTAATATTTACAAACACCATGGTAATCTATTCATGGATTTGTTAAATAACTAATCTTTACCAACACCATGGTAAATATCCATGGATTTATTAAATAATTAATATTTAACAACACCATGGTAAACTATATATACATATTCACAACATGGTTAAAGTATGCATACATATTCCTAAAAGCTCTTCCAAGAATATTAATGTGAGAAAATTTTTCTCTTTTCTTCTTCACGACACATGAAAATATTTCAAGAGTTACCTATCTTTAATCTATATTCATTTTTAAGAAAATAATCTTGGATTTCTTATTACTTCTTTTTCAAGAAATCTGACTTTTAACTATTGTTTTAATTCATTCAAATACATGTTCTTGTTTCTCAAAAGAAAAACTAATCATAATAACCATTAAAATGCATGTACTTTCCAAGAAATATCTCCAATATCTAGTCTTTTCATGGTTTCTTCATCTTCTTATGTACAAGGTTTCCATGTATTCTTACCCAAGAAAACCATAAAACTAGTTTATCCACAAGATTATGAAGTAATTTCATTCAATACAATGAGAAGGTTGCCTAATCATTTAACACACCAACCCTACAAATGTTTCCAGAAATATTATGCATTGAAACCTCACAATTACCACAAAAATAAAAAAATAAAAAATTACTCATAAGGCATATGCAATATGATTTCTTATCTCCACAACCATGATTTCCGCACACTACCAAAAACATCGATTCCACACACATATGCACCGACAGGAAGATGAATATGAAACCTCTAACTCTATAACCACCAGCTCCTTGAAGGACACAGATGTTAGTGAGAGGCTCACTAATATGTTTCTTGGAATGCAGCAACCTTTCCAATTTCTTTAACTCGAGAGCCTCCTCCTCAAGAGGTCCCCCCTCAATAAAAAATACCAAGGACTATTATCAAGAATTTAGTTTCAACGGTTTCTTGAATAAACAGTTAAAGTAAGATTTATTTACCATGTTTAATTAGGACTGTTACATATGATCATTCTTATCATTTAATACACCATCTCCATGCAGAAATTCAACAGAAGATGTCGACCACTATTTTCTCTATTGTTTCTCATGGTTGATTATAAAATCCTGGAGGCACAAGTTAATGTTCTTGAGGGGACTAAAACAGGAAAAAATATATTTAGGATAAAATTTTATCCTTTTCCATACATAAATAAATAGTAGTAGTGGATTTTACTGATTTATGTTTTAATTTGATTCAAAAATATTTTTGCAGATAATGTATATATAAATGAATAGTACTAGTGTTTTTTACTCATTTATGTTTTAATTTGATTCAACAATATTTTTTTGTAGATCATGTTTTTTTAATTGGATGGTTATTGTCCTTAAATCAGAATGCTATGTATTCCCCAAGAGGAATATGTATCTCCAAATGATACTTAGATTGACTTCATGGTTGTGTAGCTTCATCTTTAATGCAAAATAAATTTCTTTCATGTTATAGTATTATAAGTGTTGATAGTTATTTATTTTAATAGAAACATAATCATTCAAACTCAATGTAATTATACGATAACCATACTTACTATTGTAATGTAATTATATTGACTTTTGCAAAAGCATCAATTAATTTGGAATGAAATATATTGAGATGGAGAAAATTCTTGTAAATAGTCATGGCATCAAATTATTTGGAACATGATATTTAATAGTTGTGCTCAATGTTTGTTAAGAAGGTTAAGAATATATATTTTTTTAAATCAATCAAAGATGTCACAAATGTGATAGATGAAAAAGTGGGGGTATTTTTAAATTATTCTATCTTCTACCATGCTAAATAAAACATATATTCAACAACCATAGTGACTATTAAAATTATTCTATAGAGCATGATAGAATTACAAGATATATAGTTGTTGCAATATTGTAGATCTTCACAAGAAATATAATGTTGCAATTAAAAAAATATCTAGATTCTTATAAAAAATAAAAATGTGATAAAATGTTGCTTGATGTCAAAAATATCAAACTAATTATGGAACAAAAACAACACTCAACTATATATGAAGGAATAGAAAGTGTGAAAACTTTTTTGACCTTAGAGAGATTGACAAATTAAGACAAAACAATAAACATTATAAAACACTTTGTATATATGTTTCACTATCACCTAAAGAAACCCAAGATGTTTATAATAATTTCAGAGGAAAACTCAAAATCAATAATGACATAGTCATATCAATACTTACTATCATTGAAAGAAAATTATTTTTTGGAATGATAATGGAATTTACTGCAATTTAATATTAATAGTTGGAAACATAAAGAAAAAACCAAAAGAAAAAATTACATCCAAAAGGTGAGGAACGGTTTACATTCTAAAATTGCAAGGCATCTGTGGTTGAGAGTAACTGCCTCAACGAGTCATGTTTAATTAATTTTTTTTTTTGGGGTGAATCTTATTTTTTTTATCATGTTTTTTTAAATATATCAACAAAATATGATTATTTTTTTATATCATTAATAATATTGTATAAAATAAACAAAACTGTTTATTTTCAAACAGGAAAAACCATCATTTTTTAATTTCTTAGTAAGAGATAAAGACTTCTGTAATTTTTTGGTGAACCACTACTAATTTTGCATATTTACACTTTTAATCTTACATGTTAAAACTTTGAAGAAAATGTAAATAATGATAAATAATGGTAAGAAGTAACTCCCTTGTCTTTTTTTTTATGCAAATTCTTACTTAAATTATAGCCGCAAGTAAATGATGGTAAATATGTTATTTAAATGAGTATGAGATATTTTAAAGGATTTTATTGTAGGTGGATTTCCTATGAAGCTTAACAATGAAAAATCATTAGACAAATATTTAAAATCATGGCATAAATTTTGCAGCTATATCCATAAATTAAGGAAAAATTTGAAGGAGTTATACACATGGCACAAAGGATGCAATACGTCCTTCAAAGTTATGGTCCAATAATTTTTTTTTTATTTTTTTTCAATAATATTGAAAAATAAATATTTTCTTTTCAAACTTAAACATTATAGCTTTAGTCAATACTAAACTAATAATAATAAACATAAATAAAATATTGTTATAAAATATACTAATAAGTATTTTTCAAAATAAACTATCCCAACAAAACTTATGATACAATTATTAACTTATGATATAATTCAAATAATTACTTTAAGTGACTCTTTTTCCAGAATACTCTCAAACAAACCATTTTCATATATATATATATATATATATATATATATATATATATATATATATATATATCCAATTTTTAAATTCAATATAATAAACCTACATTAAGTGATTAAAACTATTTCTAAAACCATTAGAAAAAGGAATATTTTACCTCTGGTACTGAAATCAATAAAAACTACTTTTAATAAACAAAAAATCTCTAAAACTATAAAATACTACTTTCAAAGCCTCTAAATATTTTCGTGCAAATCATGTCCCTTAAACATTAATTTGAAGGGCACACTGTCAAATATCACTAAACACTTTCAACAATAGATAAAGTCCATATGTCAATATTCAAGATTCAAGGAAATGGTATTTGAGCAATTTCGTATGTTTCATATACATGTGCAGCTAGAGAGTTATAGAATCGTTTATAAGTAGAAATTAAAATGTAAAGAAAAATGTATTTTTAAAAAGATTCATCGTTGTTAAATTAATGGTATATTTTATTTTTCTTTATCATTGGGAAAATTAAGTTAGATAAGATATTTATATATAGAAGTCAATTACAACTTATAAAAAACAAAATAAATAAATAATGTATATTTGAAATGATAAATTTTATTTTAAAATAGTGAAAAAAAATCATTATTTTTATGATTTAAATGTAAACATTCGTTATAAACTTTAGTTCATATTATAAAAAGTATCGAAATTGATGAAAGGGGAGTTAGAAATGTTAGGATATACCCATATTAAAAATACTACCAAGTAGGCAAGGAAAATGGCTTCCACACTGGAATTTAATATAAAGACTAACTAGATTAAGATTACAGCCTAATTAGCTTGATCTTCTTTCAAATATATTATAAGTAAAACGACATGAATTTATAACATGGAATGAATATTATTTTATTATGACAATGGAAAAAACGACTTACAAATCACACGTTAGTAACACTTTGTGTATAATAATTAGCTATAGATCCACCTTAAGGGAGTTCCTCTCCCTTGTAGGCTCGACTCCAAGTTTTGTGGCAGAAATCCTTAATTGTAGAGAAAATGTTGAAGGGAAAATACTTTAAGTGGAATTTAAACAACAAAATTTTATTTTGGATTGTGGCTGAAATTAGTGACTTTAATAGCTTTATTTATAAGAAAAATAGTGGACAATATTTTAGGGATATCGTGAATGTGAACCCTTTGATTATATTAATGAACTAATAAGATAAGGATAACTAATAAAGGATTTATCTAACCTTTTATTTCGTAATAACATCTTGATAAAGTAGAAATTTGGAGTGTCATTTTTATGAGGTGCGCAACCATTAATGAGAAAAAAAAGTCTTAGTTTGAGTACATAGTGAAAATATTTAGAGTTTAGGAAACTATACATGAATATAATAGTTAAACACTCTTATGAATTTTGGGTAAAATTTAAAGTGTGAATTGGAGCATTATGACAAGTATGCAGTCACATCTTCAAAGAAATGAGGGATAATTATGAAAACGTGATATTTCCAACTGAAACTATCCAAGACAACATAGGTGAGTAATAGACCAATTAAAATTCTCCCCTAATGTATGGGGTTAAGAGAAAATTGTAATATTGAAACATATTGCCAATTTCTTTTACACAAACCATTAAGAAATAACTATGCAAGTAATTGAAACATGTTATCGGTTCCTTTTTTACAAACCATTAAGAAATAACCAGGTATGTAATAAATCAATAGAAAGGAGGGTTGAACCCAAAGGGAAATAAAGAAACACTTGAAAATAGTAAACCAATGGGGTAAATATTTTACACAATCTCAAAACCAACAAGGTTAGAATACCCTAGGGGTCATGGAATGATAACATCATATCATATCATATTAGAGTGTCACAATATTATGCACCAAGAAATCACGATTAAGGAGGATCCAATGAAATTTGATAAATATGGCCAATATCACATTTGGTATGAATACATATGAATGAAAATTCCAAACACAGGTAATGTTGGATGACAAAAATTAAAGTCCTATTGAATAATTAAAGGACCTAATGTCTATAAAGAGTTAACTATTAGGAAGCACGTCATAATTGGCTCAAGGAATATCATATGATAAAATATAAAGTTGGATCTTTGTCACCAATGCAACCTAAACAAAAAAAAATATGAATTTAAAATGGTGGATCTTACATGGGACTCAAAAAATATTGAAAAGTGAGATGCATGTACATGGTACTCAACTAGAACTATCATAGTGTATGATTTTTAATCCTGTGAGAATGAGCTAGACTTTATCATATGATAATCTAGTAAGTAAAGGATAAATCATGGGTCTTCTTTTATGGTCTAAGGTAGCATATTAATTACTAAAATGGATCCAAGATACAAAAATCCTTTATATAAAATATATGGAATGTATTTGTTAATGTTAATAAGTGAAGGTTGACTATAAGTAAAGTATAAGGAAAAATTTACCAACGATAATGAGATATAAAATAAGGATAGTAATCATGGATAAGTGAGACAATAATTGATTGTTATATCTAAGAGTACCTTATTTAGAGCATCATACCAATGATTTCTTGAAAATAAATGTTTAACATATTAAATGATAGTATACAATAGGTTAGGGGCTTAAAATGACAAATTATATGTGTGATATAATTGAAAATTATAAAAAATACACTAAAATTACTAGGGCGTTATGAAATTTTGAAAATAGACTCAATGTAACATGGGACTAGGAAGAGTCCAAGGGTGTCACTATACCAAGGATCTAAAAAAGGGTGACTGAATATTCTCCCAAAAAATATCATATGTATTATGTGTATGCTAATGAGCACTTTTATGGTTCCCCAACAGAGTAATTAATACAATTGGATAGTAGTACAAGAAATAAATTAGTGTCCTAAGGATGGTAAAATTAATCAACTCTAGACAATGATTACACATGGAAGCAACCAAAGGGTTGGCACTAATGGAAATCTTAGTTGATAGTAGATGAGTGTTTATGAAACAATGTAAGTGACCTTCATAGTATGGTTAGGGTAGAATACCAAGGATATGTAGTTAATTGTAGAAAAGAACACAAATATAAATGTACCATTGACGATTATAGAGAAAAATATAGTAATGATGATGAGTATAAGATATGGCTAAACTCTATGATAGATGTTATAAAGGCTCCAAATTTTAATGGAGAAACATAGGAATGGGTACCAATTTGGAGGAGGTTGCTAATAAACGTTACCCTTATAAGTAGAGAAATACAATGAGGAAAGTGTGCATGGGATAGACCACTTGTTGAAATAACAAGGAGGTTTTAACAAGCATATTCAAAGAGTGGAAATAAATGAAAATTCAACATGATTAGAGGGGATATAAAAGTTGTATGCGAATTTGGTAATCTCATTTGAGGCGGTACCAATCAGGTTATTGAAGGCAACTATTAGATAAAATGGTTAGTGCGCACATGGAAAGAATAAATGAAGATAATTCCTATTGAATATGGGTCATGAGATGATGAAAAAATTGATACTACATAAGAGTAAATTTGAGTTCCAAAAAATTCAAAATGATATTCTTGACATGATTTTCAAATATTTTGGAGAATTGAAATTCAACAAGAATCACCATTGTTTAGGATATGAAACAATTGGTAGCTTTCACATCCCATATTATTCCAAAATAGTTCAATTTATGGGTGTAGGATTCCATGATGAAATATTAAATACTTGAAAAGCTAATGAAGAAGTTAAGAATGTTAATTATATATTCAACAATAAAAACATTGAAAACAATTGGTTAAATGCTAACATTGTCATTAGTTTTGTCACATGTTTAACAATTTTTTGATCTCCATCCTTATCTTCATTGCTAAATGACAAATTGTCATGTACATAGATTTTTAAAGAAGAACAAAATCGATCAAATGAAAACAATTCAATATGTTGGATAAGTCCTTGGAGATAGAATCAACAAGTTAAGAAGTTGCAAATGTCTTCCTATCTAGTCACAATACAAGTAAAAACACATTTGGATGGATAAAAAAATGGCATTCATATAGCTAGTAAAGATGAATATTTTGACCATTGTTGGGCTCCAATTCTAAAATTCTTTTAAATTTAAGCATGAGTGAAAAGAAAAGGTACCTTATTTCTTTTAATTGGGGTAATAAATTAATAAAATACTAATGGTAAGTGATCAACAAAAAAAATAACTATTTTTATATATTTGTCATACCTCTCTTTATATGCATGATATATGAATTATTTTTATAATTGAGAATTAAAATTGTTTTAAAAAAAGTAAAATCATCTTCAATTAATTTTTTTTCCAAACTAACTAATATATGAAAAAAGCTTCGAAAATATTGTAGCACTTTTCATGTTTAACTTTGATACAATTTATTTCACGATTTTCAATCAAAACCAATAACTAAAAGAGGGCGTAAAGTTGGAAGGAGATAATGTATGATTAAATTTTAATATCGAGTGGAGAGCATGGTGAAAACTAAACGTGGCATGTGAGCCTCGATATATCAAAGGATTGAGAATTAACAAGTTTGATGGTGGTAAAAACATATCAAGTAGAAAATTGTTTGGAACCTAACCTTTTGAGTTTCAGCCGATGATATTTCACACATGTGCATCTGTAAAGTAGGGTTTGTTTTGAAATAAATATTTTATTTTCATTTTCTTTCCAATTTTTATGGGAATTGTTATTGATTGATATTTTCACATGTATTGGTTAGTCAGTGTTAGTGATATATGATAACCAAGATAGATATATATTTATATCTATAGATAATAAATTAAATTCTTTAGATATCAATTTATTATATTATTTCAAAATTATATAATTCTATTATAACATACTTTACATCATTTATTTATTAATAATTATAAATTCAATTATTCATTTTTCCTCGCCACCCATTTAGGGTTTTGAATGAGACGTTCTACATTATTCATAATAATTATTAACCTTAAGTCTATTCACATTTCCTCTAGTATTGAAGATACACTTAGCTGGTGGTTTCGAAATATAGACTATAACACTTAAATATGTGGATATTATTTTATCAATCAACAATACAAACCACAAAAATCCTAAACCAATAATCACATCCTAGTAACAATACCAACCACAAAAATATTAAAACAGTAATCACATCCTGGTATGGGAAGGGCATTCATTATCAATTTTGGTTACTTGAAAATTTGTGCTTTAAGATAAAATGAAGAGAAAACAAGCTTCATGCTAGCCCATGTCATATATTTGCAAGTGGTCTTTCAACCCCTTTCTTATCATCCTCACCCACTCATCCCAAAGTTGATGATGAATGATGTTTTGTATAAACATGGTATCCTCCCTTTGTAGAACACCATCCTTCCCAAACTGATGAAGAACCTTGCCGTCCATGAAATTTTGAAGTGCACCTCCAATGATATCTCTTAATCAGACCTTCTTCTCATCCATGGGCTTCCAAAACCAATGAGGTTCTGGATCTGCTGCAGGTAGAAGTCTCTCTTTAAGCTGTGAGATGCTCATCGAGAAAGAATCATCAAGAAAGGAGAAAATATTTATCATCTCAAGTTGTCTACCATTCATCATCTGAACCTCCATTGCTTCATGAGTGAAGCTACCTGCAGAATGCTCCAAAAATAATGGGGCCTCTAGATTATCACTGCTACTAAGTGGCAGCGTTGTAGATCTATAGGGTAATACATATGCTATCTCAAAGAAAGGTACAATATTGATCTCATAAATAGTTATTGTACATAGGAGCATGCTCATGCCATTTTTTGAAACTATACACTTCAACTCAAAGGGTTGAATGTAGTCCATCAATGAAAAACTGGGATAACTTTTCATCTCCTCCTTGATTAGATCAGGGGTCCTCTACATTGTGATATGTTGATTCTTCAAATAAGAATTTTTTTCTAACCCTTGGTTATGCATTGGCCCTAATGGAATGTCCTCACAAGTTCCAATAATATCTACTAAAACAATAGGTGATGAATTTTTATGTATACCTTGGATCAACTGATGTGTGGGAACCTCTTGCGAGAATAGAAGAGTTCCTCCAACCAGGAAAATGGTGTCTCCAACTACTGGTAAGAGAGATGGTTTCTCTTCTACTAGTGTACCAGTGATGGAATCTTCCTCCTCTTCCTCATTCATCTCCTAAATCATGCATGGGACTCTTTGTGTTAAGATCTCAAGACTATCTTGCAAGGTGTATCTTCTCCAGATGTAAGAACTTCTGCAGCTGGTGGTGAATGTAGTGACTCCTTGACCAGAGTGACAAGATTGACATCGTCTTTTGTTTCCTTAGGACATGTCTCTTTGTGGCACATCTCTATCTTCTTCACATCAAAATTCCTCAACTTGTGAAATAAATCTGAATATTTAGTCACCGTTGCATGCTCCATGTGACTAAACCACCAATTATTGGCTTCGCCTACAAGATGAAGTGTTGTAATTTGGACAACCTTTTTTTTAGCCACAGGATGTAGCATGAAAAATGTATCTAACTCTTTCCTCCAAGCCTCAACAATGCTTGAGGAAGATCCATCAAATGTAGGCAAATAAAATCTATTGTGCCTCTTCCTTCTGCTGTTGCTATAGGATCTTCTTTCCTCTTTGAGTTCAAAGAATTCTTGGAGAGTTAGAATCTCTTTGAAAGCTCTATATTGTTCGTTGTAATCTTCCAGATACAAACTGAGAGTCTCATGAGTCTCAAGTTCTCTTCTTTCTTTATTTCTATACCTCTCTCCTTCTTCAAAGAAAGTGGGCATAGTAGATCTATGAGGAGATCTGTGATTCTTTGATTTTATTTTATATTGATAGGAAGTGCTTGGAACTTCATATTCAAATATTCTTCTTAGATCCTTCCATTTCCTTTCTCAAATAATTTGATAGACCTCCTTGCAGAGATATTGCTTGGATCTAATGAGAGGAATAGAAAAATCCTCCTTCATAATAGATCTCATCTATCTGCTTCTTCTTTTGATACAAAATATGAAGTGTCCACAAGCTGAGCCAAATATCATGCTCTGATACCACTGTAATATCCAAAAAGGGAGAATGCAATAATACTGAAACACAATATAAGAACTACAACTAAGTAAACAATAAATCTAAAGAAAACATCAGAATATACAGAGAATTTGAGCCATTTTATTATATGGAGATGAATCAGTTACACAGTGTACAAAACATGAGTAGATATAGCCCAAGAGATGGCATAGAATCACCCTACAATGGTGCTGAAACTAGCACTTATTAACTAGTGAGATTATAAGAAGCAATACTGCACTATCCCTTCTGCTACTGATATACATGAAAATGATGCAAAATTGAATGCAGATCTAGGGAGCTTAGGCACTCTGATGATGCCAATATTCGAGATCTGGCCAATGTGATGGGAACCCAAGATATCCCAGAAAGGATTTTCCAGATCTACAAGTTTGGAAAATCACCCTCCTAGGGTTTCATCCTTTGTCTACTGGGTTTACAGATCTAAAGCTAGATCTAATCCAAATATGGTTTCAATATTTTCTACAAACATATCTGAGCTTTGAGGGTTGATCCCTGCTTCAGATCTACAAGCTAGGAGCTTGAGATCTTGCCTTCTCTTCCTCCTCCTTCAAGTTGTAGCAACTGAATATATAGCTGGTACAGAAACTGCGTTGTACAAGAGTGGGAGGCTCCATGCTTGCTAAAATATGCTACAATAGGCTCGAGGATGATGGAAATACTAATGGAAAGGTGAGGGGCTGATCCCTCACAGGATTACTAGCTAAAATTCTAGCAACTTCCTTCCTCCTTTGGATCTGCAATAATGGACAACGTAATTCTGGATGGAATTACTGCTACTATAAGGTCAATAAATCTTGGCCTAATTTCATATCTGTAATGAAGCACTAGGAATGCTGATAGTCAAGCCCAAGGTGATAGGAATAATCCTACACTGGTTCTCTATCTGAAATACTGAAGACAACCTCCACCTCCCAAATTGATCTTCAGAAATTCTATAATTCCTAAACGTAGATGTTCTCCAGATGATGGAAAATGTAAGTGGCACCAATTCCTGTTGTAGAATGAAGAAAAAACCTCTTCTAACATATCACTCAATGAAAGAGGAGGGATTCCCAACCAAGAACACCCTGTGCTAAACATCACTTGCAATATTTGCTAAACAACCCAAGAAAGCATGGAATGTCTCATGACAATTCCAGATCTAAAAAGACCTCAAGTCTGTATTTATAGCATGCCTTCATTGTTTCCTTCATATTCTTTATATGGCTTTGGATCCTTCCCATGCCTTGGCCCTCATCTAAACTACGTTGTTCATGTGGACATGATCCTCCATGTTTGACTGCAATGTCTCTCCAAGTCATCCATCATATCTAGGTGCAATGTACACCCTCTCCATCATGTGTGCATTAATTGCACAACTTCATCCATCACTTCATCATGAATGCTCTATGATCTTTCATTAGATTCCTTCCATGATCTTAGTTGACTGCTTCACCCTCCATGATCTATCTCATTAATGAGACATTATCTCCAATTCCATTCACATTACTAGTTGCTCCACTACCGCATTACGTAGATCTAGGGTTAATTAATCCACATTCACACATAACAAGTGGATATTTACTCATCTTGAGGATTATGGGTCCCTCCACCCTTCTATTTACTGAATTCATTAAGAAAATTAATAACTCTAATATTCCAAATATCAAGTGAAATTTTGGGAATATTACAGCGTCAGATCTAACGGTTTTCGCTATGCCTGCAAATCCGATTGGAATTCAATCCTTGTTGTTTCTTGCAAACCTGATTTCATTCTACTGTGCAATTAATACGGTATTCAATAGAGAAATAACGCAGATATTTTAAAATCGAGAGCCCGATCAAAATACAAAAAACTTGGAATTAATTTAGAAATGAAATACATAGAGCCAAGCCCTTGGGTGGCTAGTTTTTACATTTATTTATGCTCTATGTTCACTCCTCTATCACACCTCTCATACCTATTCCACACCTATTTCATTGTTGTTCTACTATGTCCCTTACACACACACACACACACACACACACACACACACACACACACACACACACACATATATATATATATATATATATATATATAGACCTTAAAGAAGTTCGATTTTCATTTATTAGCTTTCTATTGAACCACTCTAACAAAAAATTTCCATCCTATCTAAATTCTATAACCTACTTGGCTTAATATCCTTGCAGGGAGAAAAATGTTTGCTATTTTATTCCTAATTAATGTAGCAAATCAGAACAGAATAACTCCTCTCATTTAAAACTAAGTAAAATATTAATAACCAATGTTTATTCACCTCATGTTAGCCACAACATGTGAGCATAAAATCACATTTTTCGCTAAATATGGATGCTCCTTGTTGAAGAGGTAAATCCCCTCTGTGGACAGAGGCGATCCCTACTAGCCTAGAATAGGTCTAGCAACAATCGTCACACGCTATAGTGCAGGTTCCTAATTGCAAATAAACCAACTAGCGATGAAGGCTTACCTGGGATCCAATGCTGTCGCTTGTAGAGAAAGTAGCGCTCCCGTTCCTTAGCTCTAGCAGATCACGATCCTCACGATCTCCATGACCGGACACCTGCACATGCAAGAAACAAAACAAACGCAAGCGTGAAATCCAGTATATGCAACTATATGTCAGTCAGAGAAGACATAACTCATTATCATAATCATCAACAAGAGTGGAACCATAACCAATAGTCGCTTATCATTAATCAATCAAAGGAGGATACAATCTGGCTCTGACATTGAATTCTCCTTCGGAGGGTTGCCAGCGGAACACGTCTCGAAAAATCCTGTCGGGGATGGGACAAGCCTCTCTCTTCGGATGTCTCGAAAATAATCTCCTTGCTTGGATTTGGCCTTAAGGGAATGAATCAAGGCTCTTGCAGCATAAGGCTCTGATGGCTCCTGGGAACTAGCTTGCAAAGGAGATGAGCAAGCTTTTATAGATGGAGGAAGGGGAGTTGGGATCCCTATAATCATGGGATTGGCCCTATCCTCAAGGAAGCTTCCATGAGAGGTGGAAAACCACTTCTCCTACATGGAGATCTGGAGCCAAACCTCCCAACTCAAATTAGATACCAGTTTATGAATTGGTTAGGATGAAAATTCCGCCATTTATTTTTAAAAAACACTCCTTAAAATGGCTGGCGCGGGTGCAACTCTGAGACAGAGAACCAATTGGCGTGCCCTATATGAAGTATTTCCCCCATTAGCGTGGGTACTGAACTGGCTTCCCGCGCCAATGCAAAAAGTGGTGTTTTTAGGGTTTTTCACAAGGAGTTGTCTTCAGGGAAATGAAAGCTCATGTTCAAAGGGGTGTCATGAAAGTGGTTTCAAGTCATGTCACTGCTCACAGGTCACAGAATGAACCCTCCAATTGTGCGGGATGGGGAATTGCAGGGACGGTGACAAATTGCTGTGTAACAGATGCCCCCTAAAGCATGAGGCTCGAAAGATAGAGAGAGGGGTGAAATTCTTTACGAGAACGTGTCCAACTAAAAACACCGCCGTCGGAAAACCTGCATAGAGAAATACAATTGATATCTCAGATACATGATATATATGTGGTATGGGCGTAGCCATCCATAATAGAGTATGCAATAATCCAGATCCAAGGTATGGATGGAGCCATCCAGTGAGGATCGATAAATAGGCTGAGGTATGGTCGCAGCCATCCAATTAGTGAGTCATGTAACTAATCATAAGAATCCACAAAATCGCAGTCTGGATTATAACATACAGGAATCCAGGGTCTTGCGCTCCATCTTGACCCGAACAATCTACAAGTTCAAGCATGTGAATATGTGAGCTGAAGTCGAACATGCAAGAACATCGCCTGATTACCAGCCAATGATGAATGATGTTAATAGATTCGAGAGGTACCACCAATAATGACAATGGTCCTCAAGGTACTATAGGTACAATCTACGGTTTTTGAATCAATGAGCTGGCGTCGAACACCCGTAGAATTACTCGATCAGAGGCCAATGATGAAAAACTCACGTCGAATGTGAAGAACCTGCCATTGAGGCATGCAGGCTCCAAGGTACCAGAAGGGAGTCTCTAGATCAGCTTCCTGGATAATGAGCTGAAGTCGATAGGAAGTGACATTGATCGAAGGTGGGCTATAGTGTTTCCCACATCATCGACATGAGACAGAGGAACATAATGTCTTTGTGAATGAAGATCAGATGAGAATCAAAGGAAGTTTGAAATCTGCAGAGGTCAATTTCTCTTGAACATATCGGCAGCACGACAGTGGATTTGGCAGTATTTGACATCAAAAGATCAAGGGTCATGATGAAAAGGCAAAGAGCAGATGGGAGGTCAAAAGGGATCACCCAAACCCACGGAGGCAAGTGAAAAAACGAGATGAGATGTCCCCAACCCGACACGAACGCAAACAAGTGCCATGTTCAAGAGCGACATACTGCCGACACGACAATGATGTTGGTTCCATTTTCCCCACCATTTCTGGCGAGTACCTATTTATTTTTACACAAGCTTGAAGAGGATACCATATGCTCGTTGTATAAGCCCATCCTAGTACATTTAATGAGTCCTAGGAAGGAGGAACTCAGATACCGTCATTACGACTGAATCCAATGTCATCAGGGTTTAACGAGTCTGACAAAGGGAGAAATCGGTGTCTTTTCATGTTTAGAGAGTTTGGAAAGACAACGGAAAAGTAAACTCCAACGGTCCCTTTTCGTAAATAGTTTTTCAGACCCGAAATGGTAGAAAACTTTGTCTGAGAAAACCTCCTAGTCACAATAGGCTAGGGTATTCCTTTTTCGTAAATAATCTATCCCAACCCGAAAAAGGGGTAAACGTATATTGGGTAGATGTCGTTTCATGTCCGCTTTAACGAGATCGAAACGACAAGGGACTCAACAATATTTTCATGTTTAGAGAGTCAGAAAAGAGCTGAAAGATGACCCCTCCTGGAGGAACGAGTGGTATAACGGATAACAACTGGTTCCGGTGATGGTGGAACTACTCTGAAAAAATAAAGGTTAAGAGGCTGCCTAACAAGACCACTCATCGCAGCGGTTCCTCAGCAACGGGTAAAACAACCAAGTGAAGGCATATGATCGGCCAAGTAGATAGTGACAATGGAGTGAGAAAAGCAAGGCTCATCTAGCAAAAACATGCTGAGAAAATGGCAATCACGAGAGGTAAAATGGGAATGGTTTCATTTTTACACAAGCTTGAAATCAAGATAAACTATGCTTGAAGCTGGTTTCATTTTTACACAAGCTTGAAACAAAGATAAACTATGCTTGAAACTGGTTTCATTTTTACACAAGCTTGAAATGGAAGCAAATTGTGCTTGAAAAAAGTAAGCATGCCCCCATCCGGGTGACTCAATTCGAGGTACATGCCCCCCAAGCTTCAATCCATATGAAAGGCAGATGGAGTGAAGGTTCAAGTTACGAGATCAAGAGAAAGACTTGACTGGGATTTTACGAGATCTTATCAAAGACTCGAATTGAACAGGAAAGTGTTTCATTATTTTAACGAGGTTGACACATTAAAAGAACTATCCTCGGGACACCTTATTTCATTTTTTAATGAGCTTGGCACAAGACAAGAAACTCTGCTCCAAAGAGCTTGTTTCATTTTTTAAGGAGCTCGACACAAGAAAACGAACTATGCTCCAACTGTCTTGTTTCATTTTTTAAGGAGCTTGACACGAGACAACGAAATCTGCTCCAACCAGACCCAGTTTCATTTTTTAAAGAGCTTGACACAGGAAAAGAACCATGGTCTGACCAGCTTGTTTCATTTTTTAAGGAGCTTGACACAAGAAAACAAACTGTGCTCCAACATCCTTGCTTCATTTTTTAAGGATCTTGACATAAGGAAGCTAACTTTTCTCTGACAACCTAGTTTCATTTTTTAAAGAGCTTGACATAGGAAGGGAACCACGCTCTAACGACCTAGTTTCATTTTTTAAGGAGCTTGAAACAGGAAAAGAACCATGCTCCGACCAAATTGTTTCATTTTTTAAGGAGCTTGACACAAGACAAGGAACTGTTCTCTGATGACCTCATCATAATGAACAAGAAGTCATCACTTCCAAGAGTTCCACTCCCGATGGAAGGAAAACATCCTGGAAGTCAGGACCCAATGCCCCCAGCACTTGATGCATAATGGCACTATCACTGGGTACAGGCACGGGGTAGGTAGCCACATAGTTGACCTGTGGTGGGGCAGATACAACGAGTGGATAAAAACTAGGAAGGGATTATGGCAGGCTAGGTGCCACATCAGGACCAAAGAACGAAAGTTGATCGATGGTCACGATCCGTCCTTCATGTGGAAAACAAACCACACGAAAAAGGGAGGAGACAAGTGCTCCCATGGCATAAGTGTAATCACGCCCCAAAAGCAGATTGAAATCTAAGGGGCCTGGTACAACCATCACGTCCATATGGACGGTTTTTCCTCCCAAAGTAACAGGTAACCTTGGAAGGATCCCTAACGGTTGACTCATTCTTCTGTTAAATACCAACAAATTTCGCGTAACAAGCACAAGCGGAGGCAAACCAAAATCTTACCAAGTATTTGAAGACATAATACTAACAGATGCACCTTCTTCTATAATCGTGCTGGGTACGACCAAACTAAAGGCCTATACCATTATCTCAAAAGGCACATAAGACGGAAGGCGGTATCCTGCAAATCGACTCCAATCAAAGGAAGCAACCAAACTACTCGGAGGGGCTACCATCGACCCAAGATGGGCTACGGAAGAAGAAGGCGAATCCTCCACGACCTCCATCTTGAAGGCGGGAGGAGTATCCTTCGGGACCTCCATCACGAGAGGCGGAGGAGTAGCTTCTTGAGGTATAGGGACAGGAGAATATTTCTCCAAGTCCGAAGAATCTGAAGAAACCAGAAGGACATGGGGGGTGTGAGATCCACTCTCAATAGAAAAGACCTGGTGTACCGTAGACGGGGCCAACTCAACTGATCCCATGACCAATGGTTGGTCGGGGATGGATTCCTGAATTTTAATTTCTGAGGAAGTGGGATCAACCAAGGATGACTCTTGACCAATTGTAGGATCAGCTGGCAAAGGACTCAAAGAAAGTCATTTATAACCAGTCGGGAGGCATGGTGTAGAAACGGTTGCATTGTCCAAGACTCGCTTGGCTTCATCCATATACGGACAAAGGTGAATGGCATGGTGCCCTTCACACAACTTACAGGGATTGGTAATCTTACCCTTCTTCTTAGGAGTCTTACCAACACTAGCTGAAGACGTGCCCCCAACCTGACTCCCGAAAGCCAAAGGCAACGGTGGATGACCATTGGACCATACTTCGAGTACCTTAGGAATGCTAGGGAAATCTCGAAGAAGATGATCTCTTGTGCACAACATGCAAGGGAACTTGACTTTCCACGGAGGGTTGGAAGGTCTATCAAGAGGAGATGTTTCGGAATAAATAGCTGCAGCCTTAGCCTCTCTCCTATCAGACTTCTTCTTCTTTGTCTTCTTCTTCTTCTTCTTAGCCACCTGGTTACTCGAATCCAGACATTCACCAGGAAAAGTAGAGGAGGAGGACGCAGAAACAGGAAAATAAGGGGAGAGGTCCACCTTGGAATCAACATGATGTTGTTCAGGTGGAGAAACTGATTGAACAGTAGCCGAAACATTCGGGACCACAGAGGTTGAAAACAACCAAACAGGCAACCCAACAGTTAACCCAGGAAGGGACAACATTGCCATGTAAGGAGCACCAACATTCCCAAAAGGAGGAAAATGACCAGGATTCCCATCGGAGGGGATTCCTTGGTTGGTGTACTCTGGAAAAGCTTCCGTTAGAAATGATCTTCAGAACAACACCCTAAGGAAACTAACTTTAACCAGGAATATTTCGTGGGCAGTTAATTTTTAAAACATTGAAACAAAACTCTACCGTTTCATCTTTTAAGAGTCGAGAAATAGGAAAAAGGTGACTCTATCACTTTCAGATTGGAAACAAGCGTGAAAGGACAAGCGCTTGACGACCTTTTCAAATTTAAAGAGTCAGAAAAGATCGAAATGAGGAATTCTAGGCAAAGGGTGTACTAAATAACCATGAACTGCAATATACACCTTGGTTTCAAAATGAAAGAGAAATCAACCAAGGACTTAACGTACGTGCAGGCAATCTCCCCGAATGCTGTGTCTAGTGTATCACGGGTATAAGGTGGCAGACTCGGCTTCCTATGGATAAAGGATAGAAACCTAGTGGAGTCTCCCTTTATATACGCGACGGTACGGGGAGCACAAGTCTGTACTAGTGCTGTCTAAAGCCAAGAGGAGAATGACGGCTACTAGGTTTAAAGATGTCAGAACACATCTCTAGCCTAGACCTCTAAATATTTCGTTAATGTTTCAATACTTCCTTAGGTTAAATTGAATAAATTTTAATGTTAATCTTCAATTACGTTTCAGTTTTCAAGCCCTAGCGAGTGTTATGTCTCGAAATCTTGTATATGCAGCTATGTGAGAAAAGAAATATTTTCAATTCGATGAATGCTATCTAGTTAAGGGAAGAGCTTCAAACAATGATGCGACATAAAACAACACTGCAAACAAAATCTTTTCCAAACTAGATGACTTTCACTATCCAAAAGTAATTTCAAACATTCAATAATGCAAACAATGCAATGTGATCTATGCAAAATCCTCTTTTTTGAAAACTATGCAATTGTAATCTATGCAAAATTTCCTTTTTCCTTTTCAAATAATAAGAATGCACTCAATGCACTTTTCGATGAAATGAGAATCTACTTAATGCATGCTTTCAATGAAAGAGAATGCACTCAAAGTGATTTTTAGCTTTCAATCATTAAACAATGTAATCTAAGTTCAATGATGGATCTCAAAAAACACTTTTCAATGCAATGTGATCTAATGCATTTTAACAAAAGGAACACTTTGAGATGAAAACTAAATAAACAAAAATCTTCTTAATGAAGGATGAATGCAAAAGAGATGCAAACAAACACTAAGAATGCAATCATTGTTTCAAACACTTTGTAACGAAATCCCTCAAAAGGCGACAAGACATATGAGGTCAAACACAAAGAGGACTTCCAAAGCAAGAGATCAAAACAAGGCATTCATTCCCTTTTACATCAAACAATCATGGAAAGGAGACATTTCAAACAATGAGCAATGTAATCTATGCTCATACAGAGGAAAGGCCGGAAGGGAAAGACACAATGGTGAAGGATTTAGGGAAAAAATCTCAATTTTCACACACCCTGAAATTGGCACGACTTTGTCATTGACAACTAGCGCCAACTGGCGCGACTTGGTCACTGACAACTGGTGCCAATGGAAAATTGGCGCGACTTTCTCACTGACAACTGGCGCCAATTGAAAATTGGCGCGGGTTGCTAACTGACAACAAGCGCCAACGTCTAAAAATGAAAAAACAAAGAATTTCTCCCAACCAAGACCAGACTCACCACTTCAAGCAGAATTTCCAAGACTCAAATGAACCATGTAATCTAGGCTCAAAGCGAGACAAAGTGGAACAACCACCAAACGAATGCAGAGAAACAATCACAAGGTTGGCTGAACAGATAGAAACCAAAATCTCCCACGGGAGGCTCAACACACAATAACACCTAGATGCCTTAGGGCTAGAATGTGAAATCGATAGAAACGGGCAAACGACCAAAGGATGAAGGTCACAGTCAATCAAACAAGGCTCGAGAACACTGAGGCAGTCGAAAAAACAAGACCAAACACCCAGATCAGTCTCAGAAGGCTCAAAACCCAGTAAACCCTAGCACCTATCAGCATTGGCGCGACTATCTGGCTGTAATCCGCGCCAGACAGGGGATGGCGCGAGTGATGAACTGGAAACCCACGCCAATTGGCACGAATGTCAGGGTGGAAACCGCGCCGATCAATCCAACCATGAAAGGATGAAAACTTGGAAAAACAGAGGTCAGATCTGATCCTCTGGGGTTGAACCAAAAGCCAAACACAAAAAGAGCCAGCCAAAAGAGTTGATCAAGCAAGCAGAATTGTGAAACAACTGAAAAGACAAGATAATACTCGAAGTGTTCAGTTCATAAACTAACCCATAGATTGACTGAAGCAGCTTTGATCTACTTCACTAATGCAGAGAAATAACGTTTCGAAGGCTATCTGGCTAACTTCAGGCTCCGTATGTAGCTTACAAATCAGAACAACAACAAGCTAGATGATCCCTAGTGGAGTCGCCAATTTGTTGAAGAGGTAAATCCCCTCTGTGGACAGAGGTGATCCCTACTAGCCCAGAATGGGTCTAGCAACAATCGTCACACGCTATAGTGCAGGTTCCTAATTGCAAATAAACCAACTAGCGATGAAGGCTTACTTGGGATCCAACGTTGTCACTTGTAGAGAAAGTAGCACTCCCGTTCCTTAGCTCTGGCAGATCACGATCCTCACGATCTCCATGACCAGACACCTACACACGCAAGAAACACAACAAACGCAAGTGTGAAATCCAGTATATGCAACTATATGTCAGTCAGAGAAGACATAACTCATTATCATAATCATTTACAAGAGTGGAACCATAACCAATAGTCGATTATCATTAATCAATCAAAGGAGGATACAACCTAGCTCTGACGTTGAATTCTCCTTCGGAGGGTCGCCAGCGGAACACGTCTTGAAAAAGCCTGTCGGGGATGGGACAAGCCTCTCTCTTCGGATGTCTCGACAATAATCTCCTTGCTTGGATTTTTTCTTAAGGGAATGAATCAAATGAATCAAGGCTCTTGCAGCATAAGGCTCTGATGGCTCCTGGGAACTAGCTTGCAAAGGAGATGAGCAAGCTTTTATAGATGGAGGAAGGGGAGTTGGGATCCCTATAATCATGGGATTGGCCCAATCCTCAAGGAAGCTTCCATGAGAGGTGGCAAACCACTTCCTCTATATGGAGATTCGGAGCCAAACCTCCCAACTCATATTAGATACCACTTTATGAATTGGTTAGGACGAAACTTCCGCCATTTATTTTTAAAAAACACTCCTTAAAATGGCTGGCGCAGGTGAGACTCTAAGACAGAGCGCCAATTAGCGCACCCTATATGAAGGATTTCCCCTTTTGGCGCGGGTACTGAACTGGCATCCCGTGCCAATGTAAAAAGGGGTGTTTTTAGGGTTTTTCACAAGGAGTTGTCTTCAGGGCAATGAAAGCTCATGTTCAGAGGGGTGTCATGAAAGTGGTTTCAAGTCATGTCATTTCTCACAGGTCATGGACTGAACCCTCCAATTGTGCGGGATGGGGAATTGTAGGGACGGTGACAAATTGTTGTGTAACAATTCAACGATGCAAACAATGCAATGTGATCTATGCAAAATCCTCTTTTTCTAAAACTATGCAATTGTAATCTATGCACAATTTCCTTTTTCCTTTTCAAATAATAAGAATGCGCTCAATGCACTTTTCGATGAAATGAGAATCTACTTAATGCATGATTTCAATGAAAGAGAATGCACTCAAAGCGATTTTTAGCTTTCAATCATTAAACAATGTAATCTAAGTTCAATGATGGATCTCAAAAAACACTTTTCAATGCAATGTGATATAATTCATTTTAACAAAAAGAACACTTTGAGACGAAAACTAAATAAACACAAATCTTCTTAATGAAGGATGAATTCAAAAGATATGCAAACAAACACTAAGGATGCAATCATTTTTTCAAACACTTTGCAACGGAATCCCTCAAAAGGTGACAAGACATATGAGGTCAAACACAAAGAGGACTTCCAAAGTAAGAGATCAAAACAAGTCATTCATTCCCTTTTACATCAAACAATCATGGAAAGGAGACATTTCAAACAATGAGCAATGTAATCTATGCTCATACAGAGGAAAGGCCGGAAGGGAAAGAGACAATGGTAAAGGATTTAGGGAAAAAATATCAATTTTCACACACCCTGAAATTGGCACGACTGTCATTGACAACTAGCACCAACTGGCGCGACTTGCTCACTGACACTCCTGAATCAAACATGGATTAATTGGATTGGTTGTTAATTTTTATAGGTACCTTGGGAAGAGCATCACACCTTTCAAGCACCTAGATTATTAATTTTATCATGCATAAAAATTCAACCTTACAGTAGTTCAAAATCAAGGGCCTAGTTCTGTACCCACGCCTAGAAGATATGATATGATGTCAACTTGTTAATTAATGAAGTATTAAGTTATGGTTAGAGTGATATAAACCAAGAAGAAGCCTAGCACCAAATATGGATAGGAAAGGTGATTGAGAGCAGATATTTTAAGTATGGAATAGTAATTGGGCATAGTAAGAAATCAAAACAAATTTATGGATATCTATTGTAGTGTCCAAACCATTACCTGAAAAAGTAGTGGTTATAAAGGTCTTAAAACTAGTAAGAAGGAAATGATTCAATGGACATATTTTCCATTAATACTGAAGCGTATGTATAAAAAAAAAAAATTAGAGTTGGGAACAGAGAGGAACATGACAAAAGAGTTAAATCAAGAGAAAAATTAAATAAAAAATAAATAAATAAAGAAATAAAGGTTTAATGTTAACACATGGAATGTGTGCATGCGGTTCCCTTTCCATTGATTGGTATATTTAATAGATGTTAAGGAATATGAGATTCATCATTCTTTCATCCATCCTCTTGGAGGAAAATTATTGTGAAACAAAGGATTTCCTGGTAGTAATATGTTGATTGAGGGCTCAGGGATGACCAACTGTAGAAATATTACGTGCAACTGAGCCTATGGTTGGGTGGAGATTTGTCCCCAAAACTTTGTTGTGGTTAGCAGGATTCAATGGAGTTAAACTCTTCAATTACAAGTAAGAAATAGTGTTTCTACAGGTAATGTGTCTCTGCTCGGGCTTTCTTTGAAAATTCTATGCTAATTAGTTGAATAGTTTTGTGTTGATTATTAATTATATATTTGATATAATTAGTTGCATGTTAAATTTTCGGGTTTTTACATATGGTGTCAGAGCGGTTTACAACTCTATGTGACTTATAGGTACAAATTTGAGAAAAATACTTAACAAATTTATCAATATTTTTTCGTATAGGAATTTAATCAAATATAAAATCAATTACATTAAATTTGGAAGTGCTTGCTAGGAATATGGACCGAATTTCGAGAAAGTAGGAGACCAATATTAACTCGTATCTCTTTCACCATGATAGATTTTATAAAACCAAAGGATTTTAATGTATATGCGAATTTTCTTTGTAGAAGCCTGTCTCAATTTTCGAAAATTTCTCTCCAACTCCTCGGAATATGCGCCTAACGATCATGACTAAAACAAAAAATAAAACAATCTGAAAAATAGGTTGTACATATTCATTCGAATATTCCAATATATGAAACATGTGAAGAAACTAAAGGAGGTTTTTTCTATTTCTATCCTTCTTAACAAAAACCTCTTTTACTTTTTCAAAACTCATCCCCATTTGGTCAAAAATTAATCCTAAAGTGAAACTGTCCAAAATCATAGTGACGATATTCTCTGAATATCTCCTAAACGCTAAACTATATTGAGCTAATTTTTTGATATAAATTAAATACTATTATAGGCCTTCTCCACGAAAATTTTGAACCAAATCCGACTCATGGATCTTGAGAAAATCCGAAAATGGTTGTAGATGACACTGGCTTGTTTCTCGAAAACCAAGAAGCATTTTGACCTGAAATTAAGTGATCTCATTCGTCTCACCGCCATGCATATACTGTAAATATTTTGTGGAAAAAATTACATGTTTTAAGAGATATGGTGAAATTTATTAATACATTTTAAATTTTAAATCCCTTAATAATACTATGTAATATTACTTTTAAAGCATTCAGGTAGAGATAAATACAAGTGTTTGTGTATTATTTATATAGGTATTTATGAATTCTTATAAATATTTGTTTTAATTCTTATTATTTTTTAGAATATTTAGAGTATTGCAAGATTAGTGGTTTTTAAATTTTTTACATGATGAACCTAAATTAGTGATTCTTTCCAGCTATCACAATGCTTAAGTAATAATTAAGCTTTTGTGTTTTTAATATTACCATGCATATAACTTCAGTTACGCTAACATCATGCAAAGCACATTGAAAATTTGTATTAAAATATTATATAATTATATAAGATATTAGATGATAATGATAAAAGAAATTATTTAAATACAAATTAGATATATTTAATCATATACATCAAGTAACGATATATTTTTAATATATATACAATGTGGAAAAATACAATACTAAAATCAATTATTATGTGTTATCTTAAGTTGAATTAAATGACTTAGTTATATAAAATAGAAATGTTTTCATTCATTAAATTTTCTTTTGAATGTGCATATCAAAGAGAAAAGTTATGAATAAGAATTACAATATAAGTATTAAGAGTGATGAGACTCACTATAAATAGTTAGTTTAGTGATGCTTACTAGATTATGACAGAGATTTATGTGACATAGTGAGATTTTTTCTGCAATTAATATTGTAGTTGAAATAAAATTACGTTTAGTATTATATCACATTAGTATAATTTATTAGGGATATGATGAAAGGATAAAGTAAAACATATTTATGGAGCTTCTTTGTGCATACTAAAATGTTGTTTAGATGTCTTTGCTTTCTTGATGTTGGATCTAAAGAGGGAAGAATGGTAATGAAATATTAACTTTTGACATTAAGACAAGGCCATTATATATGAAGTGATATATAATCATATAATATGCTATACTAGTTGAAGGCATTAGCTATTAATGCAAGATGAGGAAAAATTATAGGAGGTCAAATTTAGAGAATAATGGTACAATTCAATAAAGGTACACATCAAAGGAATTTAAAACTAGAAGGAAAATAATTAAAGATGGTGTTAGGGTCCTATAAATATAGGATTCATAATTTTGAATTGACTTTTGATAGTCTTCTAAAATATGTACATAGCTTGCTTTCTGCAAGTTGTTTTCTCATATTTTGAGAAAATAAAATAAAATAAAATAATCAAAAAGAGGGTAAAAAGTCCTAAAAGAAAAATAAAAGGACTTAAAAATATATATACCCCAAAAGAAAAAGATGAAAATAAGATATGAAAGTGTGCAAGTCCAAATGCCACTAATTTTTACTTTTGCAAATAATTATGGTAGAGTATCAATAAATGCCATAATCCATGATGAGTTAAACGGTTTAAACTTGACTTGTCATGTTTTTAGTTTCCATGTTTTAGATAGTGAATAAAGTTTTTTCATACAGTTTAATCCTGACAAATCATTAGTTAGGTAGAGAATAATGAGGAACTCAACCGTTTAATCTGAGTCCTCGGATGAAATAAGGTAGAATTAGATAGTTTATGCTTTCAAAATAATAAATGTTTCAAGGTTGCAAGCCTAAATGCACCTGCCAAAAGGAAGAAAAAATGCTAGAGTAATGTTGGGTAGGTAGAAAGAAGTGGAAGAAAGCATGTAATATTCATCACTGGGGAAAAAGCACAAATTTCCCATTCCCAGTAAGTCTTTAGTGTTTTAGACTATCAGTCAAATAGGCTCAGAGCATTTCTCTGACTTTTGTTGGGACCGGACCTAAGGCTCGATGATTGGTTAGTTGAAAATGTTGAATTCTTATGTTAGAATCCCCATTTATCATTATTTATACCTTATTCATACATTTTAACTCATTTTCATAAGTAAAGACTCATTCTTACTTGATGAAATAGAAAACCCCATCTAATTAACTTCCTTCACTTAGAAACATACAAAAACCCGCAAAAATGCTTTGTCCTAAGTAAATTGGTGAAATAATGAAAAGACAAGCTTGGCTTTACTTATTCACTTTACTTAGTCATATTGTGTATTTTGTGTGTATTTCATTCCCCTTTTCATATTAAATTTTAATTTAGTTTATTAAAATCCTTAAATAAAGCCTTATCCTATTTGTCTAAATCCCTATATCTAAATACCCCTAAAAACCCACTATTACAAAGATTTTGGACCAAATTTATTATCCACATGTCAAAATAAAACCCAAATAAGGTGCCCTTTGGTCTAAAGTTACCTTTAAAGAAATATCCCGCCCCCTATGGTTTATTAAACCATTCAACAGGTTTAAAAACTATATAATATAATGAAAAATATGCAAATATATTTCTTTGGGCCTATCCTATGCCTTTTTGAAATAGAAAAATACATCACTGCCCCTCAGTTTTTTATCTTAAGTCTTTTAATCTAATTAAGCATAAGATTCGAAAGACTTAACCCATTGCAATCTTCCCCACATACATTCATAACTTAAAGTTTTATTGAAATTTGACTAAGGTTTGCTTCAATTTAAATAAGCCCGCACTTATACATATTCCACCATAGAATATAAAGCCTCATGCTTTGTATGAATAATATAAGCCCCACCCGTATATATAAGCCCTGCCTATATGCACAACCCCCTTTTTTCATATGAAAACCTTGATTAAAATACATATCTTATAAAGGTTTTTATTACATTTTCAGTCACCTGCTTATACATTAAAAGCCAGTCCCACCATCCATTTTGGCCCCATCTTCCAAGTTAATCTTGGCCCTTTGCTCCCATACTCCAAATCCGACGGCACAAGATCAATATCGCGCCCAAAAAAAGATCGTCCACCTAAAGACAAAATGGACGTGAACTGAGTTGTTTCGCCCATTCCGCCCCCCACGATGTGTCAGTATTCTATTCGATCGCGTTTATTTGCATCAAAACATCTTACCACCTTAAATGGATGCGATAACCACTGTCCGGTTTTCATTTTAAATCCTGAAACCACCTCCCGCCCTAACGTGACCTGCATTGAATGTTAGTTAATGCGATCAAATGAATATGATTAAACCTTTGTAAAGCCATTTTATTGTTTAAAATTTCTCATTCAACCCTTTCACATTATCTTACGATTTATATAAGCGATGTGTAAGCCTTTTGAAGCTTCTAATTGCCCTGTTATGCCTAGAACCTCTGAATTCGACCAGAATTTACTTGTGAAGACTGGCAAGGAATTTTTCACCACTCTAGAAGATTTTCGAAGACCACATTTCAACCTACAACCTGTAGAAAAACCTTTTTACAGTAAAAACAAAACCTGCACATAAAGGTATTTTTCAAAGAATTCAAGCCTGCAAATTAATTTTAAACAGTCTTTGACAAAGAATATCCTATAAATTGTAAAATTGACCAAAGAAAAAGTACCTAAAATCACAAAAATAGGCCAAACCCTAGAAAAATTTTCCCAGGAAACCCTGCTTTCCTCTGCACCCCTTTTCAAGCAAATTTGCTCAAATTTCACAGTTTAAGGATCAAATTTAAAGATATGAAAGGCTAAAACCTCTGAATATACCTTGAAACCCTATTTCTCATTCAAACCAACTCAGAAAACCCTTGTTTTCTGATTTAGGCCAGTTTTTCATCCTCAGACAAACCAAATTGAGAAAAAAGCCCAAAATAATCCATCCTTAGCCTAAAAAACTGCTCAATCCCCTCTTTGTTTGGTATAAAAACTCTTGCAAAAAGTCTAATCTTGTAGTAGTAATCCAAAATGACTAAGAAATAGAGCATAAGAAAACCTATTAGATCCAAAACACTAAAATCTGAAGGATCTAAAGCCCCTAAACCTACCCCAGTCATCACTGCCAAATCTGCTGCAACAGTTAATCCCCTCCAACCAGTTGTAGTTGCTATAGAAAGCCTCCCTTTGACTGATGTTGATTACAAAATTGTTGATCCTGTTGTAGAATTCAACCTCTTCGATATACACAATTGGTGCTATGAAAAGTACTTGGACAAAAATGAGATACCTATTTGAGAGACTCATTTTCCCAAATATATAGTTCCATTCACCCATATTGGCCAAGATCTTATCAGATTATGTCAAAAATATTATGAACCAGATCAAAGGGCCATAGTCAATGCTGATAGAGAAATCCTTTTCACCATCACATGAGAGTCAGTAAACTAGATGCTTCAATTATAGTTTGATCCTCAGTCAGTCCCACTGTCTATAGAAGCTTTAACCCAATTGTACTTAGGCCTAGACTTCCCTAGGAAGTTCGTGATATTTCAAAATTTTATTCCTTCCCATGTTGACATTCCTAAAATAAATCCTCATTATTCCACTGCTAAATTTCCTGAAGGATCTAGACATATCATCTCTATGCTCTCCTTTATACTTGGATACTTTACAAATGGACACACTGATGAGTCCATTCTAGGTTTCCTTTCCACCTTGTCTCCATGCCAACCTCCATCAATCATCTTTGACTTTGATGGTTTCATAACCAGAAGTATCCATCATCAGCTGATAAAATTACCCATTGAAGGAGTTTTTAGATACTCATCCTATCTGCTTCATTTATTCTTATTCTTTCAAGCTGATAAATTTCCTATTGCATTACAAAAGATGGACTTAGAGGGTAAGCCTCTATCCATTATCTTCTGGAGTTCCTTACTCAGGAAAGAGGGTAGTGATTTCACTTACACATATTTTTCAGACCTCTTTCTACATCCAACATTGAACATTTTGAACAAAAGCAGAACAACCCAAAATCAGTGAGGAAATGAAAAGAATCGTGCAACTTTCAGAACAAAGTAAAATGGGAGATTGGTATTTCTATGAGAAGAATACAGAGTTAAGAATATTTGGATCCAACTTATTACCTTATAACTTGCCTAGATATATGAGCATGATAATTTTTGCACTGGAGTATTTGAGACAAATTCTCAATTCTGATTCTATTAACTTCATGGCTGCCAGAAAAAAGACCCAATTTAATTTAAAGAATTAGGTTGGTCCCTTTATCATAAACCACAAAGATGCAGAAAAAGAAATCACAAATAGATTAGCAGATTTTAAATTTTAATAAATTTTTCCATGGAACTATGATCCTCAAGTGGTCTTGAGCAGTCTAAGGATAAAATCCAAATTAACACCCTTCATACATGAGCTTAAGCCTAAGATTGAGAAATTTTCCAACCAAGCTGAATGGTTAGAAAATACACTAACATATACAACAAGTAATACAGAGACATCAGGTAAGATAGACAATTCATAAGCTCTAGAACTTGTAAAATAGTCAGAGACATTAACAAAAAGAGTTAGAGAGGAAGGAGCCTATATAAAAGAAACAAATACAGAAACAAAATTCAAACTTATCTATAATAAGAGGCTTAAACTTAGTTCAGTTGACAAGGAGAAAGTAACAATTGATGTTGATGAGACAAATGCTCCAGTAACCAAGGATGATATAGCCACAACTATAATCAATGAAACACTTATGGAAATAGAAAAATAATCAACAGGAAATCAAAATGATACCCATATGATTAAGAAGCAGCATAATATGGAGGCCTCTTCCTCACAAACAGCTGAGGAAAAGGATTTAGACATCAAGAATAAATACAAGAAGATAAAGTAGAAGAATGAGGAAATCAAAATGAAGATATACTCAAATAGGCTATTGTCAACCTTTGATTATTCTAGTAACAAGATGATCATGTCATTTCTACAACCTACTACCTCCACACCTAAAACAACAGCAGAATATAAAAAACTGGACCTTGAGGTTGATACAGAAACTATCCATGAGCTAGATCAAATTGAATTTCATAGACAAAGCTCAAAGATGCTTTATTCTACAGTAGCAATCAAGGCAATGAGTGCAAATAAGCTACATAACACCATTATTAATATGCAGGATCAGATGAAGATAGAAAAGGCATGTTTATATGCCAAGGATCTAAGGATTAAAGCCTTAGAGGAATTAGTTTTACAGGTGGGATATAATCCCTCAAACATTCAAGCAGCAGAACTATTGATAAATAAAAATAATCATGACATAGAAGCTTTGAGGAAACAACTCAAACTTCCTCAAAGTGAGCATCCACAAACCAAGGAAATCCTTCAATATTAGAGTGAGAAATAAGAAATGATGAAGCTTATTCTTAAACTGACTGCTCAAATAAAAGAGATGGAGACCCAAAGGGACCACCTTGTCAAAGAAAAAGAGATTTTAAAGGAACATGAAACTCCTATAATTCCTACAGTTATTCCAGTAATAACTACAACAGTGCCCTCTACTTTAGGAGAGAAATTAGCACCAAAGGGCCCACTGGCAACTCCAGTGCCAGTGATTTTAGCCACTACTTCAGCTACAGACTCTTCCACTACAAATGTTCAGCAAACATATGAGGCAAGCCAGATTGTTAAAGCTATGGAAGAACTATTTTTAAAAACAAATGAAATCAACAGCCTGAAAATATGATTGAAAATATTGAAGCTACAAATAAGATAGCTATGATAAATGCTAAAACCCATGAACATAAAGCAATCAAATTGGGAGAACAGATCAAGAATTTACAAAAAGAGCTAAGTTTCACTGAGCAGATTTCATTTGTAAAAAATCATCTCTGGACTAACATAATTGAAGACATTCATAATCAATGGCCTTCAATTCAAGTTATATATGAGTGGAGAGATTTGTTGTTGGAAGCCCAGAAAAATATACAAAGAACAAAATATGAGTTGAATGATAAACATGCTTAGGCTTTAAAACTCATCACATTTTTGAACAGCAAGAACAGGGAAACACTGGAAGAATTACAAGTTATGAATAGGACAGAGACAATATTAAAGATAAGAAAGGTTCTAACTAAGAAGAACTTGATGAATAATCTGGAAGAAAAATGTGAATCAACGAACATTTCCATAACAAAATTTATGATAAAATACACAAAATTTAGAAAGAGGGGCCTACCAAACATCCATGTTTTTAATGAAGAACTTATTCCCCAGAAGGATTATGATAAAAAGATCCCAGAATTTGCTAAAGAGAAAGTTAAAAAGCCACTAGCACAAGGCACTCCCATAGGAAAAGTCCTCCTGCAACATTTTGAGGACCTCTTCTTTTTACCACATGAGATTAAACATCTCTTTGTCATCAAGCCCACTTTTTCCAGATATACAGAGGCTAATGAGAATTTTAGGAAGTTGAATAATGCCAAAATTCCCAAGGAAGAAGAATGGAAAACTTTTACTGATTTGATGTAAAGAATAGAGGTAAAACACTGAAATGAATAGTTAAAATAAAAAGACAGTTTTCTGATTTTACTGTTAAAAGATAAAGTTACAACAGTAAATCAGTTAAGCTAATCAGGTAAAGAGTATCAGGTAAAGAGTATTAGATGAAAGAGTATCAGTGAAGGCAAGTCAAAAGCCATATATTTTCTAGCAGCCAGCAAACATGACACCTTGACAGATAAAATCTCCTTGTTATATGAAGCAGTTCTATTTATTTTGGATTAAAGAGGACAACTTGTTGTTTGTTAAGCAGTTGTCCCTTTTATTATGTAATGATATTTCCTTTTTCCTAAAGGTATTCCTAGAATACTCCTAGGATATTTGTAATTACATTTTTTATAAATACTTCAACATTATAAGTATTCAGTGTGGAATAAAATTGCTGGACTTTAATATAGACATTTTTACTGAACATTGGAGGCTATTGTGTGTTTGAATTCAAAGTAGAAAACTGGACAAGCTGACTGGCATCATAATTCAGGATCGTTGTGATAAGCTGATGAGTGAAGTACTCCCTTCTCGTCATTGTTTCATTTTCTTAGTTTCATGCAAATTCATTATGTGTTTATTCTATCTAAATGTGTAACTAGGATTAATACTACAGGATTAGTCAAGTGCTCCCTGTCTTTAACTAGTTTCCATTTTAATGTTTTCTTCTAATTTCTGGTGTTAAGAATTCTTAATTTCTCTCACTCCCATTTGACCTCTTCTTTCTACTTCCATTTTCCAGATCAAAGGATCCTTAAGTGCCCTTTATCTCGATCATACCATCTCATAAAAACCCACTTTCCAAAATCTCTGACGGTTATATATATTTCCCTAAATATATTTGTACCTTTTAGCCTTGTTTTCTAGTGTTTCTGGCTTGATTTAGACTCCATAGCCCAATGGAAAAGTAGATTTCTCTCTGTTTTACCTCCAAGTGATTTTTCCCCACCAAACCCTTTAAACCAAAACAAAATTGTACTTTCATAATTAGCCTAATATTATAAATCAAAACCAAGATAAATCTTAAAGAGAGAGCCCTCTCTCAATTCTAGGAAGGCTAGATCCTAGAATTTGAAGTAGGTTTGTGGTCACCTCTAGTGTTCTTTGACTAAAAACTCAAAATCCCACAACTTAAGAAATTACTAGAGTGATAACAGATAGTATGCAACAAGCATGAGATGATGGAATATGAAGTGTAAAGAGAACAATTTTAAGAAAGTAAGTAAAGTTTCTAAGTTGATTCCCTATATTAGCAATGTATATTTAATAGAGTTTCCCTATGGAATAAAGACATAGTAGGAACTTGTAATTTTTGTAATGAAGCTAATAGATGGTAACCTTCAGTACATGAATAATGTATAATGGGGAGATTAATGTAAAAGAGTAATAAATAAACACTGTAAATTAGTGGGTATAAGTTTACAAAATGAGTATAAGTAATCAACATGAGAAACTAGCCTATCTTGGAGCATAATATAAATATTTTGTGTCGTGTGGTGGAAAATGGACATGGAATTAAAAAAATATTTCATATAAACATGATAAGGATCAATTTTAGGTCTAAATGAGGATGATTCCTACTAAGGAGAAAGTATTTCCAATCTATGGATGAAGTTAACTGATCATGATATTGATAAAAGTTATCTCAAGGAAACTGCAAAAAACGAAAGTATGGTGATGTTGGGTTAAGGAATTAACTATCCCATTAATTCCTATAGGATTATAATGAAATGGAAAAACATTCCTAGTTGGGAAGTAGTAACAATCTGATAATATGTTTTCAAATTGAACGAAGGGAAGAAGTTTCGAATGTTTAAGCTAGTATACATGGAATAGTAGGTAATTGAGACTAGGAGAAAATTAAATTATATATATGAATATTTAATATGAGGAAGTGAATGATTGATTCAATAGGGAAGAAGATTATCTTAACATTATGATGATTGGATTTATCAAGATGTTTGGTAAGGGTCAAAGTGATGACTTAAAAATTTAGAAATGTCCAGGTAGGAATTTTTGAACACTTTTGATAAACTAGGAAAGTATTTCAAGGATAACGATTGCTTAACATTTGGAAAAATAAAGGTACTATGTAAAATAATGAGAAAACAATGAGAATACATACTATTATAAATTATATAATGAGACTTGAGAATGATTGCACATAAATTGGCGGAAGAAGTGAGAATCAACTAATAAAGTGTGTACTTGAACAAATTTCTAGTGTGTGTTGTTAGTATTGAAAGAATTTAGTGAAAAACACATTCAGCACACCAAATAATTCATGGATGATAATGATGATAGTGGCTACAAGCATTTCAAAGTATAAACTAAAGATTTAATGAGTCAAAACTAAGGTGGAAAAATCCCTAGTCCAACATGAAGATGGGTGAATCTAGAATAAAAGAAATCAATTAAGGACTTGATGAGATAAGAATATATTCTAATATGAACATTGAAAATTATGTGAGTGATGGATAAATCAGTAAGGGACAATAAGGGATCATACGGGTGGATTAAGCATAACATAATACGTAAATAAGGATGACCTCGTGTAAATGTGTAATTTGGATAAGAACAATATGTATATAACATTGATCTTAGAGGGATGTTGAATAATCTTAATTCATAGTTAGTATGCATTCTTTATGTAAGTAAATGAAATTAATTCATGATAAGAATGCTTATAGTTTTTTGTTGTTCTATATTTTATAAGTATTGAGATGATTCTCATATTAATGACGTTTCATGATGTGATGGTATGCCATAAATGGGTATTGTTCTGATGAGAGGTGGATGATGCATATATGGTGCTTATTTATTTATTTGTTATGATAACTATTTTGTATGCTAATGATGGATAAGATATGCATAGGGATCAAAATGTTACGATATGATGTCTATTTGCATCTTTTTTCATTTATTATGTAATATATATGTTGATGTTATAACTTCTTATGGAATTTCATGATGTGAAGTATGTGGAATCGATACAGATTTTGTGACATGCATGATCATGTAGTTCTTTACTATTTAGAATGTGGTTATTAACAATGATACTATACTATCATGATGAAATGCAAGAGTTGGCATGTGAATTATGTTTTATGATGTTGTCATTATAACTAATGCATTTGATGCATGATGATATATGGTGATTGGTAGGAAATCCAGAAATGGGCTGAGAGGA
The DNA here is from genome assembly GCA_034641835.2 of Pinus albicaulis. Taxonomy (NCBI): domain Eukaryota; kingdom Viridiplantae; phylum Streptophyta; class Pinopsida; order Pinales; family Pinaceae; genus Pinus; species Pinus albicaulis. The sequence continues at coordinate 336,569,159 of CM076576.1, forward strand.
TGAGTTTATTTGGTGATCTCATGGGAGCCCATACCTATGATGAAGAATAGGTAACTCCATATGGTTTGGGGACACACTTAATCAACACTACATATGTCAGTGGTTCCTTTGTCTTGTATAGCTCTTGATAGTTAGCTCTTGAGGGGCTATGGGAAAATCTTGAGGAGGCCAACTGCCTCATATTGTGTTGGCATGCTAGATTATAGAAGCGGTGTAAGAACTTTGATTCCTATGGATGTGTGCCTTAGTGAGTGTGGAGGGAATGGGCCAGCCTTGCAATATTCTTGTAGTACTACTGTATGGAGCACTAAGTCGGGTGTCTACCTTGGGGTAGATGAGATCTCAGCTGGGTGCGAGTCTTCAAGCCAACCTTGGGCTATGGTATTGATAGATAAGGCTTATGACTCGTTATGAAAGTGGGAAAAAGGATATATATTCCTTGAGATTTCCCAGGTGTTATGGAAACTTCCGATGCCTGTTGGTTATACTAGTTTAGCAAAGAGCGTAGGGCAAACATGAAGTAATAAATAACTAAATAAATAAAATGTTAAATGATTTAAATTAACTCTGGGATGAGGTTCATTAAAGACAGGGAGTATTTAATGTCTAATACCCTTTATTTACAACTATTATGTTTATGTAGAAGGGGAAAATACTCTATGGGCCTATGGAAAAATTATGCTGTTGGAGGAAATATTAAATGTTAATTAATAATTATTGAAGAAAGTTGTATCAATTTTGTAAATCCAAAATAATAGAGAGATCTAGAAATCCTTATCCATGAGGATAGGATATAATTTAATACTTTCCCAAATTCTCCAAAAAAGTCCTTTGGAGAGAAAAAAACAAAAAAACAAAAGAAAATTAGATAGAATAAAATATCTAAGAAATCCTCAATAAAGAGGAAAGTTACTCGAAAGAGGTAAGAAAAAAAAAGCTAAGGAAAAGCGAGTTTAAAAACAAAATTTTGTGGAAAAAAAAGCAAAAGTAAAAACCTAGGCTATAGGAAACAATAACTCACAATAATGAGATCTCGTTATGGAAACATGTTGAGGAAATTTGGCTTAAAAGTGCCCTCACTAGTTTGACAAGAGGTTGAAAACACTAGGGAAAATAGATCTCTTCTCAGGGGAGAGCTCCGAGGAGAAGCTCATCGTTGGGAGGAAAATCGTCTTTACAAGTTTGTATGCAGCATGTAGAAATATTTATATTCAAATTCTTGTGTTTTATTAATGATTAGATGCATTAGCTTGTTTATGTTTAATAGAAAAATTCTACTTTAGAATAAGTGATTAATGTTATATTGAACAAGGGTGGAATGGTTGTGTATGTTAGTCTCCTTATGCTTCGTCAATACTGTGTACAGTTGAATTATGTACATAAGATTAATGTGTCGTATATATATATATATATATATATATATATATATATATATATATATATATATATATATATATATATATATATTTATTTAAGTATAAACCCAGGTAGGTTTAGGAACAGGTGGTAAATTTAGTATATATTCATATATGTACAGAAGTAAAAATAGCATATCCTTTATAAAAAATACAAGGGATATTAATAAATTTCTCTGGAAAAAGAATGTCACCATTAGTCATTATTTTAGATAATAATTACAATCCATTTCCTTGAGGGTAAAAGGACAGTTAGGAACATCGAATCATGTTGTTGTTAGAAAATATTAAAAAAAAACTATTTCTAGAATGAAACTTAAAGGCTAAGCTAAGACAACTCTAGAAATTGAAAAATGATATTATCTCAATTATCTAGAAAGAATAAATCATAACAGAGAATGCTACCTCTAAGCTACTGCGATAATTACGAATTAAACTATGATTTTATTCTTAAGCAAAGTTTGTCTAGCTAATATGGCAACAGAAAGAAGTAAATGCATGATACAATATAGAAAGATGTTGTGAGTTGCATTTAAGAATAAACTAACAGATGCATTTAGCATTTAATAGAAAACTAAACCAATATATTCCTATTATCAAAGAGAATTCTAAATCATTCAAATTTAGTATAGACAACAAATGATATCAAAGATGAGTGAATCACATAAGATTTGGAGGTATTTCAAGATAGATGAAAACTGATAATTTCATTAATATACCATGAGAGTCTGATTCGAAATGAATATGCATCAATCACAAAAAGTGATGAGGAAATGTAACTCAAATCCATAATACATAACAATTTTTCTAGATATAAAAAAATAAAATTGACATCCTTAATTTTACACAATCATCTGTGTCATATTGTGCTATAAATTAGGAAAAGTACATTACAAGCTTTATCAAACTCAGAGTCATTTATGGCACTTACGTCATAATATATAAGCTACAGTAGCATTCACCTAATCTAATTAAACCTCAAATCCTTTCCATAAGGACAGTCATGGTTGAACAACATACTACCAACATGAGAAAGGACACCGTTGGTAAGTAAGGGCAATGAGGGAATAATGAATTTAATGCAGACCCAAAAACATCAGAGTCATACCTGTAAGAATAAGAAATGCAAAAATTATAAAGAGCCAAAGGGATAGTATTAATAAAAAACATTACTGTGTAAGGGAGTGAGGGATACCTTACCTAAGCATGGTATCAAGATGTGGCTTGCTCCACCTATGGATACCAGAAAAAAAATGTTGTGACTAAAAGAATACTCCAACAAAGTAAATATGAAAATAAAAAAAATTAGAGACCCAAGAATTTTCCAAGGCATAGAAATTACCCATGCAAGGAGGAATGCGAGGATAGTTGTCCTTCTCATCGCCCTCAAAGTCTTGCTGTGGACTAAAGGCTGAACTTGGGCCAAAAAACCCAACAATATACACTCAGAAATTAACCCAAAATTTTTACGTAGAGGAGAAAATGTGTAAATATGACTAAACATACAACCAATACTAAAACAATAAAATTAACAAAGATAATGAGGGTTGGAAAAAAACCTTGACTAGGAACCAGAGTGCTTATGCAATTTCAAAGAACAGAAAAAGGTAAAAACCCTATTCACCATTTCTGTTATGAACATAATGAATTTCCAAATGTAAAACCTAGAATTTAATGGGACAAAGGATAGCCATTACTATGTATAATTCATTTCATTGAGAATAATTTAACCTAGAAAATCTAAAGGATACAATAGAGATTATCCAATGCTCTGGTTAACATATCAAATGAATAACATTAAAACCCAGAATCACATGGGTAAAACAAATATTATCCAATGATATGGTTAATATATCAAATGCTCAAGTATCAAACCCAAAAATGGAATGGGTAGCATATCTCCTAAATAAGAATTTATTTAACATATCAAATGCGCAGTGCCTAACCCAGAATATCTTAGGTTGATGTCATATTTAAACTAGAACTTGAATGTGATATAAAATATGTAGACCTAGAACATAAATGCATAATTAGGATTACCTTTGTGCTGAAGGAAAGGGCGAGGGGATTACCAAGTTAAACCCCATAATCTTTCACCAGTAATAGTGGGAGAAGGGTGAAGAACATTGCCCAAGTGACCTCGCAGTGAAAATAGAGGGTTCTTCCCTTGGGTAGAAAAAACCTCACAGTGTGAGAGGGTAATTCCAAATTAATCAAACCCAAAGATAGATAACAAATTATAAATGAGTGACAGAAAGATATTTACCTAAGATTCAAGTGTCGAGGTTGACCAGTTCATGGGACTTCTCTGGAACGAGAAAACAAAAATTATGAGTAAATCTGGAAAGATAATCCAACTAACATAACCATACATTTCATGCCAAGAGAAAACAATAATAAATTACAGCAAAACCCCTTACCTATGAGTCCAATGGTGAAGAAATTCTATGCGTATCTATATACTCCCACAACTAGCATTATATTAACAAAGAGAGTCAACTTTGTCATGGAATTGAGCTACCATGGCGCCATGAATTCGATGTGTAGGTCCGCCCTAATGGTAGCACAAGTCCCTCAAGCTTGACAGCCACAACTCCGTGAGTGAAAGGTCGAAATGAGGAAAGATAGGGCAGGTAAACCCTTACGGTTTTCAGGACTCGTGTAGACCGTATATCTTCCTCCAACAGATCTCACCTGTCCCTCCATGACATCGAGAAATGCGAAGGCCACGTGAGGAGGGTAGGCTATCACATGGCATCTAAAAAATGAAAAATTCTAGAGTGAGACACATCATGAGGTAGGGACGGTAAATTAAGTGTGTATTAGGTTCATTAGGCAAGTGTTAAGCCTTAGTTTCAAGACATAAGAGAATTATGCGATTATGGTAAGAGCCACGAATATAATTGCCATGAAAAAAGGTAAGGATGTTAATAATTATGCAATAGTTGCAGACGAATATAACGAAGTATATTATGTATCAAATTGATTAAAGGTATAGAGTATAGGTAAAGTTTAATGTAGGTAATGCATGTAATTAAATAGAGAACTAAGAGTTCTTCCAACTTAGTTAAGTATCCAATTGACAAAGTCACTATAAGTAAGGGCATTAGTTAATGTGTAATGGTTAGGGAACCATTGTAACCTTCGTATATATGAATTTAACCAGGGAGATATGATTTCTCCAACCTTAGTCAAATATCAAATTTATTTAAGATGTCAAGATGGTTGAGGAGGATTGACGATTACTAAATGAAAAAGAGTGATACGAAAAAAAAATGGGAACATGACATAAAGTCCCCTAATAATAATAAATAAATAAATAATATATTATTAAAATAAATAGTAAATAAATAATAATTCAATAATAGTAAATACATAATAAATAAATAAAATAGTAAATAATAAACTAGAGTTACAAATGAAAATATATAAAAGCAAACAATAAAAGTAGTAAAAATAAGTGAAGGTAACAAAAGTAAAAAGGAATAAAATAAAAAAGTGTTATCTTGAGAAAACTATAAAAGTAGTCAAAATAAGAAAAGATTACAAAAAGTAAAGTGGAATAAAATAATAAAGAATTAAATTAAGTGAAACATTAAATAAGTAAAAATTTAAATAAATAAATGAAAGTTCATGTTGACACACAAAATGTTAGCATGTGGTTCCTTCATCCATTATCTTAGGAGAAAAGTATTGGGAGAAAAAGCATTCTCTCGCAATAGTACGTTGATTTAGAGCTCGAGTGTGGCTAGTTGTAGAAATATTACGTGCATCTGAGCCTACGGTTGGGTGGAGATTCGTCCCCAAAACTTTTTTGTGCTTAGCAGGATTCAATAGTATTCAACTCTTCAACTACAAGTAAGAAATATCATCGCTACAGGTAAGTCTTCTCTACTCAGGCTTTTCTGAAAATTCTATACTAATTAGCTGAATAGTTTTTGTGTTGATTATTAATTTCATATTTGATATAATTAGTTGCATGTTAAATTTGGGGGTCATTACATTTATTTTGGCATTGTTATCACCTGCAGAGATAAGTGGTATATCTAGGAAACCAAGTTGCAAATATTCGTTAACACCGCACATAAAAACCCAAAATTGTGTCAAATACCCAACTCAAGATGCAACCGTGATCACCAGGGGAAAATCTAATATATATATATATATATATATATATATATATATATATATAAGTTATGTAGTGACATTCATGGAAAAAAAAATAAGTGAGGAAGAAGAATAGTCAACATAGTAGACATGAGTAAACCTTGGTATGGTGGTAACTCCATAAAATAAAATACTAATACTTGAGACTGCCAAATGGAAAAAGTAAACAAATAAACTGACTATTCGAGAGGAAAAGTGAGGGGTGTCCTGAAAATATTCAAAGTTGTAGTCGAAACCCTTGCTAATAAACATGGATGGGGGAGGGGGGGGGGAATCAATCACCCAACTGTTAGTCAAAGTATTAACCCTATACAACATGAGAAACAATGAATTTAACCTCTGTAGTGTCACAACAAAACAAAATAGGAATAATATGAGCAGTGGGGGTTATTACGTTAATAAATTTCAGCCAAATATAAACAGAAGAAAAGAGAACACATGGAAAATGCAGGGTCAAACCATGGTCTCGACTTGGAGATTCATCCAAATTCTAAGCCTCGTCATTTGTGTGCCATGTTTACAAAGATGCGGTCCAGACTCTTCACAAGTAAAGGACTGACCAAGTGCGCAAACGACGGAAGGAACTCAAAACAAGAAGGGGTATAGGGTTAGGGTTTTGGTGCATCAAGATCCTCTGTTGATCTGTGTGAGCCCCATCCCATCATCTGTGTAGGAAAAACTAACAAGATATGGTGGATGTCAAATGAGCCAAGCACAACTATTCACACCAGATTTCAACATACCTCCAAGTCCATGCACTCCATTTAATTCGCCGACTAGGCATGGTCTATGAGGGTAACTAAACGATAATCCCCTTGGTATGGATTTGCCATAACATTAAACAATTTCAGAATTTTGGGGAGAGCTCAATTATAATCAACGTATATACCATATGAAATAAACTATTAATAAGTGATTCACTTAGGTAGATATAAAGGTACCCTACCTTTACATATAAAACCATTAACAAATGAATCATAAAGACACTAATTTGCAAGGGATGATATATATCATAGCATTTTTAAAGTAGAGTAAGCTATGAGTTATACCATAAGGTACTAAACAATTGTGAATAAAAAGGTGCCACCAAGTAGGTATAAGTTAACAAGAGGGAACATTATAAAACATAAATATTGTGGATTGAACCCAACACTTAAATATCCAGCTTCTATATAAGAACAAAAATTAACCTTTTTGGGTTTGTGACAATGGACAAGGATGCTAATAACTTGTAGAGGATTTGGTTTATAGCGATGTATATTTTGATAAAATCCTTTTATTATTGAAAATTATGTGTCGATATTGAGTGAGAAATTTTAATGAGAAATGATCTCCACTTTTCTAGAGGGTACTCCCTGTTCATCCATAGGTTAATTCATCTAGTATCAAAAACAAATAAATATATATATATATATATATATATATATATATATGATTGAAATCTATATAATTCTATTCATATGAGTGTTTGTTTTGAAATAAAGGTTTAAAATTTTAATTTAATTATTACCTATAAATTCATAGATAGGTTAATTATTAATAATGAATTGAGGCATTATAGCCATAACATATTAGGAGAAAACAAAAAAGAAACTGGAAGTGACTACCTCATATCAAGGAGGGGGATGTAGAGGGGGTATAGTGAGAATTGAAAAATAACCAACACAATCATGCATGTGGAAATCAATGTGTTCCACCTGTGCTTCCAGTCTGCAAAGCTAGTCAACTTTGTGATGGTGGTTGTGGCAAAGACAGTCTAACTGTTTCAGAATTTCATTCTGACTATATTGAATATCATTGGGATAAGCCAAAATCTCGATGTGGTCTTCATAACAGTGGCCCTTGAGAATTTCCATATTAACTTGGATATTTCAAATCTTCTCTGCTATGCAATCCATGGTTAAAGGATCCTTTTATGGCTTGGAGAATGAGCTCGAGAGCTAGCCGTCACATCATCAGTTTCCCAGCTAACCGAGTTTCCACAAGGTGAACTACGACTTGACTCGGGCCACCCCACATTAAATTGATGACCTCCCCACGGTGAGGCTAGCCCCGTTGGTGGGGCATTACGTGCTTGCCATGAACAGACATGCGACTCGTAAGCAGGGTCAAGTACTGCCTTTTGTGGAACTTGCAAAAAGAGTGACATAAAACAAAACCCAAAGAAAAATAACCCGAATGGACACACACCAAAACTCAAATACCGTATACTTTGAGCCAAAATGAGAAAGCTTCAGCCTAGGCCGAAGTGTTTCCTAGGGCATACGCCGCCCACCAACCTATTGGCCCTCTGAGACAAATGGCACTACCCCAGGTGGGCAGATAGAAAAACTCAATACAACCTACCCGAAATGGGAAAACATACAAACTATAATATTGACCAAAGACCGACGTGACACAACCCCCACACGAATAAAAACCAAGAGGCTTCAAACAAGCAACCGTCTACGGGGCGTTCACAAACAAATAATAAATGGGACCTCCAACTGTAATTACATGCAAAGTGTGTGAAAAAAAATGTGGATATTGTTACCTTTTCCCACTGGACGGAGGAGAGATCTAGGAGTCTTAGATTCCTTATTTAAAACTAGTGACATAATTTCCAGATAATGGCGTGAAGCCGACTCGAAAAGTCATTCGCAACGGTTCTCGGATCCTAGGTGCATGATTGAAGGCTGAATTCAGCCCAAATCAAAGCAAACTGGGCATCACCACTCATCCAAGGCCATAACCCCAACGAGTCTCCATGGACCATATCTCTCACACCACAGTTCTCCGCCTGACCTAATTCATGGCTCATAATTCCAAACTGGAAAGGAACGCTCACATACCCTTAAATTTAAGGGTTGATTTTGCTAGAGAGATCTTCACTCGAGTGGTGTTAATTCAAGGACAGTGCATAACCACAAACTTATTGATAGTGTGGAGGAGGGGTAAACCATGAGGGCCTCACATATGCCAGGTGGTTGCACGGTTGATCACCCCCATTGAGGGAGTCTAAATTTATTTATTACTAGCACAACCACATTAGTAAAAACTAATGTGGTTGATATACGCCGATAGGCGTATATAAAATAGATTTACAACCACATTACCAATGTTGTTGATATACGCCGATAGGCCTATATCCACTACCCATCACATTAATTTATATATCAATAAATAAATATTATATATAATAATTTTATTATATTAACTTGAAATATATATGATATATATTATATCATAGTTGGTTATATTATTAATAATATTAAAATATTACTAATAATCATTATTTATAAATATTTGAATATTTATTTATAATGATTATTAGTAATAATATAATATTATTAATATTACTAAATAAATATTATAATATTATAATATTAATAATAAACATTATTAATAAATATTTGAATATTTATTAATAATATATATTAATAATATTATAATATTACTAATAATCATTATTAATAAATATTTGAATATTTATTTAAAATGATTATTAGTAATATTATAATATTATTAATATTAACAAAAGGTTTAAATATTATAAACCATAGGAATTGGTGAACCCAAGGGATAAATATTATAAACATAAGGGATCAATATTAAAAACACAAGAGATTGATAAACCGTAAGAATTGATATTTTAAACTAAAAAACCTAATAAATTAATAATCCATAAGAATCAGTATTTTAAACATAAGATATTAATAAACCAAAGAGATTATTAACATTATAAACCAAAAGAACTAATAGATCCAAGGGTTTAATGTTATAAAGCAGAGGAATCAGCGAACCCAAGGGATAAATATCATAAACCTAACAGATGAATATTATAAACAACAAAGATTAATAAACCCTAAGAATTAATATTTTAAACTGAAAAATATAAGAAATTAACAAACCCTCAGAATTAGTATTCTAAACTCAAGAGAGTAATAAACCAAGGGAATTGATTTAAATATTGAGACAATTGTTGTCACAATGCGACGTTCGACCAACTATGACCATGGTTGGCCATGGGTGATATTCATATTGAGACAATGTTTGTCAGAATGCGACATTTCATCATGGATGACATAAACCCAAGGGTTTAATATTATAAACCAAAATAATTGGTGAACCCAAGGGAAAACCATTACCCAAAAAATTATAAACCAAAGGAATTGGTGAACCCAAGGGAATTGATTTAAATATTGAGACAATTGTTGTCACAATGCGACGTTCGACCAACTATGACCATGGTTGGCCATGGGTGATTTTCATATTGAGACAATGTTTGTTAGAATGTGACATTTGATCATGGATGACATTGATCCATTATTTATATTATAAACCAAAAGAAGTAATAAACCCAAGGGTTTAATATTATAAACCAAAGGAATTGGTGAACCCAATGGAAAACCATTACCCAACAAATTATAAACCAAAGGAATTGGTGAACCCAAGGGAATTGATTTAAGCATGGAGACAATTTTTGTCACAATGCGACGTTGGACCAACTATGACCATGGTTGGCCATGGGTGATTTTCATATTGAGACAATATTTGTCAGAATGTGACATTTGAACATGGATGACATTGATCGATTATTCATATTATAAACCAAAAGAACTAATAAACCCAAGGCTTTAATATTATAAACCAAAGTTGAGTATACGAGGAATTCATTTAAACATTGAGACAATTGTTGTAGATTATTCGTAATATAAACCAAAAGAACTAATAAACCCAAGGGTTTAATATTATAAACAAAAATAGGTGGTAAGACCCAGGGAAAACCATTATGACAAATTATAAACCAAAGGTGGTGAACCCAGGAATTGATTTAAATATTGAGACAATTGTTGTCACAATGCGACGTTCGACCAACTATGACCATGGTTGGCCATGGGTGATTTTCATGTTGAGACAATGTTTGTTAGAATGTGACATTTGATCATGGATGGCATTGATCCATTATTTATATTATAAACCAAAGAAGTAATAAACCCAAGGGTTTAATATTATAAACCAAAGGAATTGGTGGACCCAAGGGAATTGATTTAAACATTGAGACACATTGTTTTCATAATGCGACGTTGGACCAACTATGACCATGGTTGGCCATGGGTAATTTTCATATTGAGACAATATTTGTCAGCATGTGACATTTGATCATGGATGGCATTGATCGATTATTCATATTATAAACCAAAAGAACTATTAAACCCAAGGGTTTAATATTATAAACCAAAGGAATTGGTGAACCCAAGGTAAAACCATTAATCAACAAATTATAAACCAAAGTAATTGGTGAACCCAAGGGAATTGATTTAAAAATTGGAACAGGTGTTATGCGTTATTCATATTATAAACCAAAAAGAACTAATAAACCAAGGTTTAATATTATAAACAAAAATAATTGAGTGAACCCAAGGAAGCCATTACACCCAACAAATTATAAACCAAAGGAATTGGTGAACCCAAGAAATTGATTTAAGCACTTTAAGCATGGATAACATTGATCGATTATTCATATTATAAACCAAAACAACTAATAAACCCAAGGGTTTAATATTATAAACCAAAGGAATTGGTGAACCCAAGGGACAACCATTACCCAAAAAATTATAAAGCAAAGGAATTGGTGAACCCAAGGGAAATTGATTTAAACATTGAGACAATTGTTGTCACAATGCGACGTTGGACCAACTATGACAATGGTTGGCCATGGGTGATTTTCATATTGAGACAATGTTTGTGAGAATGTGACATTTGATCATGGATGACATTGATCGATTATTTATTTTATAAAACGAAAGAACTAATAAACCCAAGGGTTGAATATTATAAACAAAAGGAATTGGTGAACCCAAGGGAAAATCATTACCCAACAAATTATAAACCAAAGGAATTGGTGAACCCAAGGAAATTCATTTAAACATTGAGACAATTGTTGTCACAATGCGACGTTGGACCAAGTATGACCATGGTTGGCCATGGCTGATTTCATATTCAGACAATTTGATCAATGATGACATTGATCGATTATTCATATTATAAACCAAAAGAACTAATAAACCCAAGGGTTTAATATTATAAACCAAAGGAATTGGTGAACCCAAGGGAATTGATTTAAACATTGAGACAATTGTTGTCACAATGTGACGTTCGACCAATTATGACCATGGTTGGCCGTGAGTGATTTTCATATTGAGACAATATTTGTCATAATGTGAAATTTGATCATGGATGACATTGATCGATTATTCATATTATAAACCAAAAGAACTAATAAACCCAAGGGTTTAATATTATAAACCAAAGGAATTGGTGAAACCAAGGGGATTGATTTAAACATTGAGACAATTGTTCTCACAATGCAACATTTGATCATGGATGACATTGATCAATTATTCATATTATAAACCAAAAGAACTAATAACCCCAAGGGTTTAATATTATAAACCAAAGGAATTGGTGAACCCAAGGGAATTGATTTAAATATTGAGACAATTTTTGTCACAATGCGACGTTTGACAAACTATGACCATGGTTGGCCATGGGTGATATTCATATTGAGACAATGATTTTCAGAATGTGACATTTGATCGTGGATGACATAAACCCAAGGGTTTAATATTATAAACCAAAAGAACTAATAAACACAAGGGTTTAATATTATAAACCAAAGGAATTGGTGAACCCAGGGAAAACCATTACCCAACAAATTATAAACCAAAGGAATTGGTGAACCCAGGGGAATTGATTTAAACATTGAGACAATTGTTGTCACAATGCGACGCTCGACCAACTATGACCATGGTTGGCCATGGGTGATTTTCATATTGAGACAATGTTTGTGAGAATGTGACATTTGATCATGGATGACATTGATCGATTATTTATATTATAAACCAAAAGAACTAATAAACCCAAGGGTTTAATATTATAAACCAAAGGAATTGATGAACCCAAGGGAAAACCATTACCCAACAAATTATAAACCAAAGGAATTGGTGAACCCAAGGGAATTCATTTAAACATTGAGACAATTGTTGTCACAATGCGACGTTGGACCAAGTATGACCATGGTTGGCCATGGCTGATTTCATATTTAGATAATTTGATGATGGATGACATTGATCGATTATTCATATTATAAACCAAAAGAACTAATAAACCCAAGGGTTTAATATTATAAACCAAAGGAATTGGTGAACCCAAGGGAGTTGATTTAAACATTGAGACAATTGTTGTCACAATGCGACGTTCGACCAACTATGACCATGGTTGGCCATGAGTGATTTTCATATTGAGACAATATTTTTCAGACTGTGACATTTTATCATGGATGACATTGATCGATTATTCATATTATAAACCAAAATAACTAATAAACCCAAGGGTTTAATATTATAAACCAAAGCAATTGGTGAACCCAAGGGGATTGATTTAAACATTGAGACAATTGTTCTCACAATGCAACATTTGATCATGGATGACATTGATCGATTATTCATATTATAAACCAAAAGAACTAATAACCCCAAGGGTTTAATATTATAAACCAAAGGAATTGGTGAACCCAAGGGAATTGATTTAAATATTGAGACAATTGTTGTCACAATGCGACGTTCGGCCAACTATGACCATGGTTAGCCATGGGTGATATTCATATTGAGACAATTATTTTCAGAATGTGACATTTGATCGTGGATGACATAAACCCAAGGGTTTAATATTATAAACCAAAAGAATTGGTGAACCCAAGGGAAACCATTACCCAACAAATTATAAACCAAAGGAATTGGTGAACCCAAGGGAATTGATTTAAACATTGAGACAATTGTTGTCACAATGCGACGTTCGACCAACTATGACCATGGTTGGCCATGGGTGATTTTCATATTGAGACAATGTTTTTCAGAATGTGACATTTGAGCATGGATGACATTGATCGACTATTTATATTATAAACCAAAAGAAGTAATAAACCCAAGGGTTTAATATTATAAACCAAAGGAATTGGTGAACCCAAGGGAAAAACATCACCCAACAAATCATAAACCAAAGGAATTGGTGAAACCAAGGGAATTGATTTAAACATTGAGACAATTGTTGTCACAATGCGACGTTCGACCAACTATGACCATGGTTGGCCATGGGTGATTTTCATATTGAGACAATGTTTGTCAGAATGTGACAATTGATCATGGATGACATTGATCGATTATTTATATTATAAACCAAAAGAGCTAATAAACCCAAGGGTTTAATATTATAAACCAAAGGAATTGGTGAACCCAAGGGAAAACCATTACCCAACAAATTATAAACCAAAGGAATTGGTGAACCCAAGGGAATTCATTTAAACATGGATGACATTGATCGATTATTTATATTATAAACCAAAAGAACTAATAAACACAAGGATTTAATATTACTAATATTAAAAATAATATTCTTATTCTTATTCAAATTAATTAATATTAATAATAAAACTTATTTATTTATTAATATTAGTATATTCCTACATATTAATTATTTAATATCAAATACTAATGCAAATTATTATTACAGTAATAAATATATAACAAAGTATAATAATAGTTAATGTATTATTATTATTAACTTTAATATTAATATTGATAATATTAATTAATACTAATATCAATAACATTTAATTAATATTAAGAGTGAAATTAATATTAATATTTGTTAGCATCCCGGGGACGCGATGGCGATAGGAGACTTTAGGGTTGAAGGCTCGGCTTCCCCGGTTCGTGCAGGCTCGACCGCTCCAAGAGATGGCCGCCTCCTGCACTCTTGGCAGATTACAGACTTGAACCCGCAAGCCTGCAAGCCTCTGCACAAGGCTTTCCACGCAGTTACTGTTGCCACCGTCAGCGCGGCTGCAAGCTCTGCTTTCGATCCAGTATGTCGTGAAGCTGCAGCTTTCACAGCTGCTCACAACGCCATTAAGTCCCTTTTAGGAGATCGCATGGATTTCACCCCTGCAGCTGGCCAGCGGCGGATCTGCCTCTCGGATCTGCCAGATCGGCCTACAGAGGTACCTACTCTGGCAGTACGCATCGCCCATGATGCAGATTTGAACTGGCAGGTCTGCAAGTCTCTGTATAGGGTTTTTCCTGGCTTAGATGGTGCCGCCGGCTGGGTAGCCACATTCCATGCAAAGGCTACTGGCAGCTTTATTGCTGCCGTCTTCACGGTTGCACACAAAGAAAACAAGATCTACTCTGAAAACCCATCAGATCTCACCTTTGCTGCAAGCTCGCAGCGGTTCAGCTTCTCAATCTTGCCAGACATGTCTGTAAAAGCATCCAGGGTAGCAGTACACAACCCTAGCGATTGTATTCCTCATCCAATTCTAGTCAATACTCAAAGACAGGAGACTCTGGACTCAGATCTGTCTCTGATTTTAAGGGATCGGCCTTTTTCGCATGAGAAATCCCCTCCCTATCATCGCCATGACAGATCTGCCCTAGGAAGCAAGCGAGACCCTGGCACTGAGTCCAGGCCCCTCCTTGACTCCTTCCAGATCCAGATTTCTCAACCAAGCGGCAATACCATCCTGCAATGGGCCAGTTCTTCAGATTTGGTGCTGGATCTCAAGCTGGATCTAGAACGGCGGATTGGGATCCCTCCAGGCCCTCAAAGAATTCTATTTCAAGGTAAACAACTTGAAGACCATCTACCTATTTCTTCTTACAGCATTAACAGGAACAGCTCCTTGGTGTTAACCCTTCATTTGAGAGGGGGTGCAGTGGGACAGTCGTCGTCCGCTCCTCCCTTCTCTTACAAAGATGCAGTACATTCCGAGATCCCCAAACCCTCGGAAACCCTTAAATCCAAGCCTTGTTTGGTTAAAAATGCAGAGGAAGTTCCCTCTGTCGAAATCACCCATGCAGATCCTGTAAATCAACTTCAAGAATTTGCAAAAAGAGCCATCATTTGCAGGTTCAACGGACTATGGCCGCGATCTCAGGACCTTTATGACTGGATTCATGCAAACTGGACACGTCATTGCAAGGTCAGTTTCTGTTCAAAAGGATATTTCATTGTGCTTTTTAATGACAGCAAGCATTATGTAAAGGCTTTGGAAGAAGGCCCTTGGTTCATGGGAACTGCTGGACTCTTCTTAACTCCTTGGTTTCCAGATTTTGATCCGGCAACCGCAGTCATCACCATGACTCCTGTATGGATCAGACTTCCAAACCTACCTGTCCACTTATGGCATGTTGCAGTCTACAAATCTATAGGCAACACTTTGGGCAGTTTCATTACGGGGGATTACAGGAGGGAAAGAATAGGTCTCTACACTTATGCCAGAATATGTGTGGAGTTGGACTTTAGTATGGGGCTTCCAGACCAAATCAATCTCAAGATAAACGACTTTGTCTGGACCCAAACAATAGATTACAAAAATACTGCCTTCTGCTGTCGACATTGCCACCAAACAGGGCATCTGCAGTCCACCTGCCCTTCTCTCCCGGCAAAAAAGAAAAAGGATAACCTCTCCAAGCACAAATCCAAACGATGGGCTCCCTGCTCTCCTCCTCCAGTCGTGGATTCTGATTCCTCTAGCTCTGAAGATGAAGCCAGCGACGCTGATCTGGATCCGGCCCCTCAAGCTGGGGTTCATTCCAACGATGGACCGGCATAGCCCTCCGATTTAGCCATCGCCCAGAAACATGCGCATTTGACCTCCTCCTCTGATTCAGAAAAGGAGGGGCCCCCCTCGGAGAACCCCAGTCTTCAAGTTGTTGTTGGTCATTCGCCCCTGGATGGGTGGGTCAAAGTCACAAAAAGGAAAGGGAAAAAGCTTCGTGTTGAGACTTCTACCCATTCTGGGTAGAGATTAGTATTTTAGCTTTCCAGTTTTTGGTTGTTGTTCTTTGCTTGCATCTCTTCTCCGGAACCGAGGTTGATAGTCCTATCATTGCCGGTTGCCGGTTCTCTGTCTCTCTTGATTGTATCACCATCTTGTATCATATTTTCGATTAATAGAATTAGTCAAATTCAGAAAAAAAAAAAAAAAAAAAAAATAAAAAAATATATATATATATATATATATATATATATATATATATATATATATCTTAATATTTGTTAATAGTGGGTAACATTAATTTTAATCCTAATATCAAAATATATTATATGCCTTTGTAAATTTTTAATAATATTATGATTAATAATTTTAATTATTAAATAAGGTTTATTATAGCTTAAAAAAATAAAATAAAATAAAAAATGCACTCCTAAGTTTGTGAAAAGTATAGATAAACTTACAAAACCTCTATAAATCAAATTTCCATTATTCTATTTATTCCAAAGATAGTTGCTACTAATCAAATATCCATGAAATTTGTACAAGTCAATATCTAATATCTAGATATTATATTGATTCCTTATCTATATTTTTTATTTTTGAAATCAATATTTAATGGTGTTTGGAAATGATTAAATTTATTTGATATTACTGATTCAACTTTCTACATATTATACATATAGTTTATAAATAAAATATAATTTTATAATAAAAATAAAAAATTATATATGAAAAATAAAAAGTCATTAATTTATTTTTTTCTCATAAAAAAATAAATAATTTAAAATTTTATGTATTTAAAATAAAAATAGAAAAAAATATTTAAATAAACCTAAGTGTATTTAAAAAAAAAAAAGCAAATATACCTTCTTATTTTTTATATTATATTTTTATTTATATATAGATCTTTATTAATATTTTAATTTTTTTTTAGGTGTAGATATTAAATTTATTAGAATCTCAAATTTACTAGAATCATTGAGAGTAAAAAAAATAAATAAATAAAAACACATTATATTAACAAATTAAAATTATCCTATAATTAATTTGATTATTTCATTTTTTTATATTTAATTAAACTACAATATCAAAAATAAATATAAAATTTGAAAATAAATTTGACTAAATTACAATTATGTGAATATTAAAATTAATAAATTGAAACACCATAATAGTAAATCAAAATTATTTTAGTAATATATTTTTATTATTTATTTTAATATTTAATTAATTAAAGTTTCAAAATAAATATAAAACATAAACATATTAAAACTATTTTAATAATATATTTTATAAACATCTTTTTAATTTGATACACAATTTCATAATTGAAAAAACTATATAGATATTAAAATAAATGAATTAGACCATCAAAACATAAGACTTAACATTGAGCTTAGTTTTAAGTGATAATTAGTTTGAGTGTAAAATTTGAACTTACATATTTTAGTTTATATGTAGAATTTTATATTTATAAATTGAAGTAGGCTCGCTGGACAAAGGAAAAAGCGAAACAATTAACTCACGTAAATTAAAAAATGATAAACATAAATATACAAAGACAGATAGGTTATTGTGTTCAATAAATGATCTAATTTTAATAATTTAACACATGGTATAATAGATCAAATTAAACTAAATTAGTACAGTACATAAATTACAAGAAACTATACCACAACACGTTAATGGAGGAGCAAATATTGACACATTATAAATTATACCATTGTACGTTGATAGAGAAACAAATCTTAACACATTATAAATGTATATATCGATTAAACTACACTAAAACTAAAGTACAATACTTGGTAAGGATGGATGGGATAATCTAAAGAACACATAGTAGAAATGTACAAAAAAATACTATCATAAAACTGCACAATATACTTAAAAAATACTATCTTATTATATATTTTTAAGTTAAATAATTTTAAAACTAAGATATCTTTTAAAATATAAAATTTATTTTATAGAATTAAATCTCATTTTTTTTAAATAAAAAATAATTTTTTAAATTAATAGTTGATTGGGAATTTTTAAATTAAATTAATAATTCAATCTAAGTTGATTGGGATGTTTACACATATTTTTTAAATTAAGAAAAAAAATCAATACATATTGTTCTAAAAGATAGTTATTTCTACATTAGAATATAAATTGGGTTAATATTAAAATATACATAAAATTAATAATAAATATTATTTAATTAAAAAAAAATGTAAAAAAAATACTATCATAAAACTGCACAATATACTTAAAAAATACTATCTCATTATATTTTTTTAAGTTAAATAATTTTAAAACTAAGATATCTTTTAAAATATAAAATTTATTTTATAGAATTAAATCTCATTTTTTTTAAATAAAAAATAATTTTTTAAATTAATAGTTGATTGGGATTTTTTTAATTAAATTAATAATTCAATCCAACTATAATATTAACTATAATTAATTAAAGATATTTTCCATGTTCACATGAGTTATTAAAATTATTATGTATATTTAATAAAAATTTTATTTTTTTACAACGCATAAGAAAAAAATGTGTATTTTATTTATACAATATTAAACTATAGTATATGTAAATATTGTAAATCAAATATATGCATTCTTTCTTTATATAACATTATATTTACTATTATAACCTTACATAATTCATTCATGACATTTACATGGACCAAAGCCACTAAGGATAATTCTCAAAAATTGAGTACAACTTTATCTTAAATATCATTATACATTATATTTCACTAGCTACTCTCCATTTGATAGACAATTATAACATTTGTAGGTAGTATTTTTCATTGAAGTGATGGAAGGCATATGATGTAATTCATTACGGTGGTCAATGGATATGATGTCATCTTGTTGTTACTTCATGAGTGGAAAAATAAACATTTTGATATTACTATGAAAGAATTGGAACATAATTCATGACATTTACACTATCTCTATTATTAGACTCCATTCACATCGACCATAGGCATTAAGAACTGTTCTAGAAAAGTGAACACAACTTTATCTTCGGATATCACTATACATTAAATTTCCCTAGCTACACTCGTCGCGATAAACAATTAAAACATGTATAAGTAGCACTTTTCATTAAGGTGATGACAGCCCTATGATGGTGACTGGCTTGATGAGTAGCAATGACAAGTCAAGAGTAGTGATTATGCGCACCGGGACAATCACCTCAAAGTGACCCATTAACAAAAGCAGGAATATAAATGATTTTATGCGTTGCTAATAGATTTCATACATAAAAAGTTTATTAATGCTATGAAACGATCAATGGATATACATAGACTGATATTTATTATTGCTAATGATTATAACAATACTCTACCCGCAAGAAAGAAAGAAATACGGGCCCACGAGAAACATCTGTATGTATGCATAGAGGGAGGGGATCACACCAGCTCCCTCTGGTGTGAGAAAGTGTGTTTCGTTGATGAGCCAAGAAAATCGAATATGTGACTTTCCATTGGGTTTGAAACAAAATGTAGATATTCAAAATTTCCAAATACAATTACATTTGAAAATAATTGTACATATTCAAAATTGCAAAAACCTAAATATGCCATATTTTCTATATTTGTTTAATGCCCTTTTCGGATTTTTTTGAATTCGAAGAGGCGTGTTGAGGGCGTTTCATAAGCCAGGTGCCACGTTGCTGTGGTTGATAGTTAGGATTTTAATGCCATGAATATACAAGTTTTTAGAATTTTTTGAATACTGACTGGAGGGCGTGCGTTTCAAAAGTTTATGTGCCACGTTGCCAAACAACAATAGATGATGGAGTACTGAGACGTTTAGTGATCCAATGAAGCTTTTAAGACTGAAACCATGTTTTAAAATAGGTTATGCATGTAGTGAGAGGAAACATTTTACAAAACCACTTTAATGAATTTAATCTAATTTTAACTAGCACAACCAGGCACTAAGCTAGCAAGAACACTTCCACAAATGATTATCCAGATCAGTAACAGAACCAGCGCCTGTTTAAAGCTTTTAAACAAAAGACAAATACCGGCAGAAAACCAGCGTCTAACACAAAGATTCATTCAAATAAACGCAGATCCACCAGAAAACCACCGCCTATTCATAGCTTCACATGGAGGCATAACACAGCAGAAAACTGCCTTGCGTTTAAATCTTGAAAGAATGTCAAAAGAAAACCGTTCGGAGACAAACAGTAAACTGGCGAAACAATGTAATTGAAGCGCACCTCAGCGGCGAGATATTCAAGAACGGTAGCAAGGTAAACGGGAGCTCCTCCTCCGACACGCTCGGCATACTTTCCTGCCTTTAGAAACCTGGCAATACGCCCGACGGGGAACTGAAGACCGGCCTCCGAGCTCCTTGAAACAGATTTCTTGCCATCAGCTGATTTCCCTCTTCCTGCCATTGCTCAAGAGTATATGGATACTCTGCAAGAGTATGCGCAGGGGAAATTTAAATCCTTCTGAACAATTCGCTCTCTATCGGCACACAAGAAATCCTTCTTTACTCACACATGACAAAAAAAAACAGGAAACGTCGATATCGTTCGAATCAAATAACCGCTTTACAGCTTCAAATCGATGTCGAGGGACATGTATGGATCGAGTAAAACCGGCAGCTGTTACAGAGAGCAGTGTCCATTCTGATGCCTTCACCACCAAGTGTATACCCAGGTTTTTGCCTGTTCGTTGGCCGAACTTTCCACTTCCCGAATTGCACCACTTGCCGCCACCGCTTGCTGTCACTATGGCTCGTGTGAAAGGCATGGGACACGTTGCAGAATGATTTCAACACTTGGAGAAGATTTAATGTTCCGGTTTCCTTCTAGTTGTTAATTTTGATAGGTGGCAATTAATAAATGGCACAGTAAATTTTTAATCAAGATTTGTAAAAAATTAATTTAAGTAGGGTTTAAACATGTGATTTAGATATGCAAGGAAGTTAGTGGGGTAGATTTGATCCATTGATTGAGTGGCGATGACCAGAATATATTGGCA
Source organism: Pinus albicaulis (assembly GCA_034641835.2). Taxonomy (NCBI): domain Eukaryota; kingdom Viridiplantae; phylum Streptophyta; class Pinopsida; order Pinales; family Pinaceae; genus Pinus; species Pinus albicaulis. Next base: position 336,590,563 of record CM076576.1, read on the forward strand.
TCTCTCAATCTAGACCATCAGATCAAAAAAATTAATTATCCTAATCACAAAACATGCTCCTTCCGATAAGGGGTTACGCCTATCGGCGTAATTAATATTATTAATAGTAAAAAAATCGAGAGTCAAAAGTGCTTACAAAATTTAAAATTTAGTGTATTGATACATATTTTTTTTAAATATATATATATATGTTTAATTCGTATATTAATTATTTTATAATTTATAATAATAAAAATATACAATTACAATTTATTTTTATTATATTTTTCTAAATGTGAATTTTCTAGCTTTATTATGAGATAAAAATTTAGATGCCTATAATATTTACAACTAAAATAAATATCTATGTATTTTTAATAACTTCTAAATAATATATATATATGATTGATTGTAAGGATGTGGTCCAAATGTTATGTTATGTTAAGTGGGGACACAAGTAGTGTCACTACAATATTTTTTTGAAAAATATATTAGTTGTTTTTAATGAAGCTTTTTTGAAGTTTTTTAAATAATTTTTTTGATGTCTACTTTCTTTAAAATTCTCAATAAATTTATTGAAATTATTAAAATCACAAACTTGATAAATAACCCTATATAAATAAATTTATATAATAAATATCTTAAATTTACTCACGTCTAGATTCGAGGTAGAGTGTTTTGAAAAAATAATTACAATGGAAGGGAACGACGTGGAAAAAAGTACTATCTTAGATCGACGAGAAGGATGGTGACGATACCCACAACATCGCTGTCAGACTATGAAAATTAGGCGCATGACCTAACTTCATATCTTATAGGCTACAATATGTCTCAGCGGGATATCTGGGTCACAGGTAGGCCATTTGCTGGCGCTTTTAGCACGCTGTCCCACCTCACATCTCTTCTATTCGCCCAAAGCTCATAATCCTTTTACTTCTGTTTCTTCTAATGTGGTAATCATAGCCAGAACGTATCCCTTCCGTAAGAGCTAACCCTAAAACTTCCTAACCTAAAATGCCGTTGTTTAACCATTTAATTTTTTGAAGGATTTTGGAAATAAATTTTTATTTTCAAATTTGTTTGAAATTTAGTAGAACTCGGCACAATCTGATCATCTCAGCGGTTTTTCTGCATTTGAATGTCTTTTATAGAGCTGAATTTGTTTATTCATTTAAATATGGCTTAAGTAATTATACGAAAAATTATTTTGCCAAATTCTCACTAAAAACTCCGAAAACATAAAATAACTATACTACACTTTATTATATTATTAGATTAATTGGGCTGTAGTTCTGAGTTTCGCACTTCAGTAGCTTACATAACCAGTCTCTGAAGAAAGAGTGTTCAGTGTACGAATTTTATTGGCACGCACAGTGGCACTATTCTTTAAACAAAGATTGTTGAGTGCGTAAGAATTTATTGATACACAAGACTCCGGTGTCATCGCCTTATAATGAGGTAAATAAAACATTCATTTCGATGGACACTATTTCCACGTGAAGTTTCATACTCTCTTCGCAAAGAGATACAGCCATTTCTTATGTGATGAAAAATCGGTGCCATTTCATTCATCATAATGCCCGCTTTCAAGACGGCCACTGTCCACAATGTTATGTAATATTTAATGCTAGAGCTGGTACGGGCTATCTAGAAATTGTCTTGGTATATGGCAAAACACAAACAGAACGTCATATATTATCTAATGGGTAAGATGCAAAACATGAGATTGTTTCCTACCTTTAGAGGTGTAACCCTCTTTGTTGGAATGTTTCAGAATTCCAAAATAATAAAACTGCCTTCCTTAACACAAAGAAATATTCAGAATTTCATTCACAGTGACAGAGTTTTCAACTAAAAAAAATTTCTATTTCATAAAAAAAACTGTTACAGATTCTTCCTCAAGAGAGGGATTACAAAATAATTTTAGTTTGCTACATGAAACACAGTTCAAAAATTATCTCTGTCGTTACTAAAACAAACAACTTTGCTTGTGTATCTAGTATTTCACCTTCTTTGCACGAAAAGTCCAAAAGCTCTTTCTCTCTGGAAAATACACTGCTGTGTATTTCCAAATTCACACTCTATCTTTTTCAAACACACTCTGTTGTGCATAAAATTCTGCTCTGTAATAATTAAAATTACAACACTCTGTTTTTGTATTAAAACAAAAATATCTCAGCCCAGTTCCATTAAATGTCATTAATTAACACACCCATAAAATTCAAATTACAGATAATTCTTAATGGCTTCAATAACACATCGGCCACAGCTCTAAAATGCATTGACGGCAAATAGCTTAGCAGCCTTTGTGATATTTCTCTTCCTTCCCGCACTCTTTGTGCAATGAGCTATTACATTGTATTTTCCTTTTTTTATATATACTGCTGCTATGTAATTATTACAATACATGCCTCACGGGCTTTTTAATATATCTGTCACATATATTAAAAACAAAACAAATAACATATAAAATATTTAAAACCAACTATTATTTTAAATCATGTGCGATGGGCATAAAAATTAAACCTCGCAAGTCTTTTTTTTTTAACACATAATGTGTGGGCCCAGCCCGGATGATGTACAGCAATTAGGGAAGTATGTCCTCGCCCACAAAACTTCTTTGGACCCTGCGGACTTTGCCTTAGCCTCAAGTCTAAACTAATTTAAGTATTTGGGAAGTTGGAAATTAATTCCAACACTCCCCCTTAATTTCATTACTTGGGTTTTCTGCATACCAGGCACTGAAAATATTCAAAGCACCTGTGAAGTGACTTTGTGAGGATATCACAGAAAATTGATCTCTGCATGTGCAATGTTGCAAAACTATCTCGCCATTTCTAACCAATTCCGTATGAAATGAAACTTGGTGTCAATGTGCTTTGTCCTTTTATGAAAAAACATAATTTTTAGACAATGCAATAGCTGAGCTATTGTCACAAAATATCATTGTCCCTTTTACCTGTTCTTGACATAAGCTTCTCAACATTTTTCTCATCCAAAGTCGCTGACACGCTCGTGCTTTGCAGCTGCCACATATTTCGACTCTACGTGAGACAACGCTACAACGGGTCGTTTCTTAGAAGCCCATGAAATGGCTCCCGAACCCATGTGAAAAACATAACCGGAAGTGCTCTTCCGATCATCTACACTTCCACCCAATCATTGTCGATGTATCCAACTAAATCGAACATTTTTGAAGTAGTATAAAAAATACCAAACCTTTTAGTACCTTTAACATACCTCAAAATTCTTTGCTTTGCTTGCCAATGTGCATCCTTTTGGCTTTTCCATGAACTCTGGAAATCAAACTAACGACATGCATTATGTCCGACCCTAGTGGAGTCAAATACATGAGGCTGCCAACTATGCTCTTGTATAAACTAGGATCAAAATCCTTGTTGTTCGTCTCTCGTTTGAGTTTTAATCCCATCACCGTGGGAGTGATTGTTGCTTTGCTATTCCACCATGTTAAATCTTTCAAGCACCTCATTAACATACTTTTTGCTGTGAGATAAAAAACCCCATTTTTCATCTTGTTCTACTTCTATTCCCAAGAAGTATCTCAACAAACCCATATCAATCATTTCAAATTCTTCTTTCATGATTTGTTTTAAAATGTTCAATAAGGCAAATCATCATTACAGTAAAAATAACATCATCAACATACAAAGACTACTATCAATAGTACCGTCTTGTTTCTTTGATGTAGAGGGTGGGTTCTCCCTCACACTTCTCAAAACCATTTTCTAGTAGATATGAATCTATCCTCTTCGTACTCACGCTCTTGGCGCTTGCTTGACCCATAAAGAGCCTTTCTTCAACTTGCATACTTTGTGCTCTTGGCCTTTCTTTTCATAGCCGAGAGGTTGTTCAATGTAAACCTCTTCCATTAACACTCCATTTGAGAATGTCGACTTCACGTCCATTTGGTAAACTTTCCATCTTTCTTTTGTCTTGCTATGAGACAACATGGCTCTCACGGTTTCCATTACTGCAGCCGTCTGTGAAAAGTTTTCCTCATAATCTACGCCCATGCTTTTCTGTTTATAGCCTTTGACCACAAGCCTTGCCTTGTGTCTCTCTATCTTTGCCTTGACATTACTCTTGGTCTTGTAGACCCATTTAACACCAATGACTTCTTTACCTTTTGGGAGTTCAACCAAATCCCAAGTTTTGTTCCTCTCTATGGCATTTATTTCCTCATCCATAGCTTCTATCCATTTCCTATCCTTGATAGCTTCTTCGAAATGAACAGGATCATGAACATGACAATATAAAGCAAACAAAGAATTGATACCTTCATTTGTAATATCATGTTCATAAATATCTTTCAAACTTCTGAATTTCTTACCTCTTTCAGTAGATGTACAAATGCTTGAAGAAGCACTTGAATTTCTCTCGTGGTGTGCTTGGAGAAGCACTGTCATTTCTCCTCAAGGGTGTGCTTTGCTTTGCTCTGTTTGTTGGTGTTCTGTTTGGGGATGTATTTCAGCCAACTCATCATCATTCTCATCATGAGACAAACAATGTTTTACATTCATTTGTTTTCTCTATGCTTCCATCCCAAGCTTCCTCTTCGATGACCGAACGTCCCTCGCTCACAATAAAACTTCTTCTTTGGATGGGTTATATAACCCTGTATGCCTTGGATTCCTCCTTGTATCTCAATGAAAATACATTTCTCCCCCTTCGTTTGTCCAACTTCTTCCTTAGGCTGATCCGGAATGTGTGCATAAGCCACACATCCGAAAACCTTCATGTGTGTGACACTTTGCTTTGTGCCACTCCATGCCTCTTGAGCACTTTGTTCATAGCTGCTTTTGTAGGGCACCTGTTCAAAATGTATGCTGCACATGATGTCTGACCAGCCCAATAATCATTAGGAAAATGCTTTTGCCTTTTAACACTCCCTCGCCATGTCCATTATGGTTCGGTTCTTCCTTTCTGCCACTCCATTTTGCTAGCGAGTATATCTAGTGTGAACTCGTTTATGTATTCCATTTTCTCTACAAAACGTAGAAAATCTTTAGATATATACTCACCTCCTCTATCGAGTCCTAAGGACTTTGATATGCAACCCACTTTGGTTCTCAACAAGTGCTTTGAAATTGCTAAATTTTTCAAACACTTCACTTTTATTTTCAAAAAGTAAACCCAAGTTTTTCTTGTAAAATCATCTATGAATGTTAACGACATAGTGGTCTGCTAGCAAGTGATGGAGTTTGCATCGGTCCACATACATCCGAGTGGACAATCTCTAAGGGTGCTTTTGCCCATATGCTTTTTCCGAAGAGAAAAGCTTTCTCTGTGTTGTTTCCCAAGAATACAACCTTCACAAAGATGTCCGGTTTCTCTATCAATGGTAAACCACTTACCATTCCTTTTACCATTCAACAACTTTAGACCTCCAAAGTTGAGATGTCCAAATCTCAAGTGCCATAACCAATTATCATCCTTTGGTTCGCTTTGGAAAGTCTCTGTCTGCAATTTGCTCTGCTTTCTCTTCACCATTCTTCAAGTCTGCTCTCATTCTAGAGAGGAACATCCTTGTTCCTTGTCATCTTCACTTCAGCAATACACTAGTTTCTTTGGGTGGTTTATCCATGATGGTACAAACATCATTGTCAAAGAAAACATTATACCCCTTATGGACAAGGCTGTCCCAACACTTAAGAGGTTACACTTCATTCATCGGAACATAATAAACATCTGCTATGGTTTTCCTTTGCACCTAATCCTTGTTAAAAACATTTACAATCTCCTTTTCCCATAACGAAACTTTGCTATCGAGTTCCTAGTGTGACTTGTGACTTTGCACACTTTCATCTAACATAGAAAACATTGCTAAGTTTCTGTCATATGGTTACTACAACCGGAGTCTAGAAAACCATATATCCTCATTCTTTTCTTCAACCATATTACAAACTAAAAACAAATTACTTTGATTGTCTGTTTTCTTTTGTGAAATTTGCACTAGTTCTACTTCTCATATCATTGCTTCTTCTTTCTACATTCATTAGCATAATGACCATATTTTTTTACAATTATAACATTGGACATTGGATTTATCATACCTTTGTCCTTGTGCATTCTAACTGATCATTCGTTGGGTCGTCGCCTTGGCCTTGATCTGATTTGGATTCTTGCCCCTTCCTTGAGCATTTGCTTTGGATTTGTCTCTTCCACCTACTGTTTTGGCTTCCGCCTCTTCTCTCTTGTTTCCTTTGCCTTGCCCTCTTCCTCTTCCGAAAGACATCCGGGACTTAAAGGCATGTTCAAGAGATGAGTTTCTCACTCCTACCCAATCTCTGTTCATGGGTAATCGAAGTGATGCATGTAATTCATCCTCTGAAAACTTTGTGAGATCCCTAGTCTCCTCTATGGTGGTGACAATCACATCGAATCTTGAGGGTAAGCTTCTCAAAAGTTTTCTCCACAATCCTCTTGTCTTCAAGAGTCTCTCCATGAGATCTGATTTGTGTGACCATTCCAATCACATGAGTGAAGAATGAGTCAATAGTTATCCGACTCTTTCATACGGAGAGTCTCAAAGTCTCTCCTCGAGCAACTTTGAAGTTTTTGTTGTCTTCACTCTTTCCATTCCCCTGATAAGCTGTCTTGAGAGTTTCCCATGCTTCTCTGGATTTCTTAGGGCTGCTGCTATCCTTGGAAACACACTCTCATGCAGCTGCTTGATACAAGAAGAAAAAGAGCCTTGGCATCTTTCTTCTTATTGTTCTTCAACTTTTACTCTCTTCCCGCTTGATAAAACATTAAAAACTCTCGCTTCATCTCTCTGGCTCTTCAAAGCCATCCTCAACTAATTCCCATAATTCTTGGGAGGTAAATAAAGCTCTCATGGTTATTGACCGGTAATCATAATTCTTTCCCATTGAAATTGTGGGAGATGGACATTTCCCAAACTCATACCAGTCGTTAGAACACGCCATTACGCACACTTAACTATGATTTAAAAAACACTTGATTGTGTATTAAAATAGCTCACTGTTTTGCAACGAGTATCACAACAAATTTTATAGAGAAATACCTTTCGATTCTTCTTGGCTGAACCTTCACTCTGTGGAGAAGGTTGCTGCAACAAAGAACTCCTATTCCTTCGACTTATTTGACCTTCAAATAGCTCTGGATTAGCTACGATACCATGTTGGAATGTTTCGGAATTCCAAAATAATAAAAAGCGCTTCTTTAACACGGAGAAACTAATTAAAAATTTCACTCCACGGTGAGTTTTCAACTCAAAAAAAATTTCTATTTCATAAAAAAAACTATTCTGATTCTTCCTCAAGAGGGATTACAAAAATAATATTTTATTAGCTTGCAAACACAATTCAAAAATTATCCTCTACGTCATTTACTAAAACAAACAACTGTACGTGTATACAAGTATTTCACATTGTTGTGCAAAAATACAAAACTCCTGTTTGTCTCTAGGGAAAATACGTTGTTGTGTATTTCAAATTCACACTCTGTCTTTCAAACACACTCCTTGTGCATAAAATTCACCTTTCTGTAATAATTAAAATTACAACACTCTGTTTACGTATTAAAACAAAAAATATCTCGGCTCGATTCCATTAAATGTAATTAATTGACACACCCGAGAAAATTCACCGCTTGAATAATTCTTAATGGCTTCAATAACCAGTCGAAGCAGACTCAAAATGCATTGATGGCAAATTGCTTGCCTAGCATCGTGATATTTCTTCCCTTCATACCTCTTGTGCAATAGAAGCTGATACTGACTGTCTTTCCTTTTTTTATATATACACTCTGTTTGTGTAATTAAAAAAAATTACAATACATGCCTCACGGGCTTTTTAATATATATGTCACATATGTCAAAAACAAAGCAAATTACATATAAAATATTTAAAACCAACTATTGTTTTAAATCATGTGCGATAGGCATAAAAATTAAACCCGCAAGTCTAACACATAATGTGTGGGCCCGCGCTTCGGATGATGTCGACAATTCGAGGGGTATGTGCTCACTGCGCCCACAAAACTTGTTGGACCCCGCGGACTTTGCCTTGGCCTCACCTCATCTGCGATTTATTTGCGTATTTGGGCAGTTGGAAATTAATTCCAACAACTACATTTCATCATTCGATTGAAAATGTGAGAAAAACATTTTTTTGTCAGCAACTGCAATATGTCCCGGTGGGATATAAGGGTCACAGCGTGGCAGGTGCTCGTGAAGCTGCAACCGCTTTTAACAGTTTGTCTAACTGTTATAGTTAGTCCAAGTGTCTCAGTTTAGTTTCAGTCTATCCAGTTTGGTCGAGTTTAACTCCAATTATTTATTACCGATGTTTCCAATGTAATCTATTTAACTATTTCGTAATATTGAGATGAGCAATCCTCTGCTCCACTTCTTTTCAGTTTTTCAATTCTTACCAGAGCTAGCTTGCATAAGCCTCCCTAGAGAGCAGCAACAGAGCCACGAAGGAGCAGTAGGGAGGAGAATTTGGTTGGTGCGACTGTCAAGAAAATACTCGCGCCAACGCGCCGAAACAAGGGATTGGCGCGAGAATGTAAGCCATACCCGCACCAGTTTTTTGCCTACCATGGTTTTACAATTAGTCGCGGCTGTTTCATTCGGGACCGCGCCAGTCTGCGTTAAAGGTTTTTTATGCTGCAATAATTTGAATTTTGTTATGGAAGGTAATTCGGAATGCATGGAGCTACGAATTTTTTTCAATCGTTGATTCATTTATTAAGAAGGACAATGCCCATTCATCGATTTAAAAAAGGTGAAAGGCCTTTTTGGCCAAGTTTTTTTTTATATAAAAAAAACTTGAAATTTTTTTCGAAGGTTTTTATAAAGAGAATATGGTGAAGTACTTTTGACAGCGGGGACTACCCATAGCCCCGGTTTACCTTGGTCCCAACCTCAATATGTGTGTAAATGCATCCAATTTTTCTTGCCCCAATCAACTTCACATCTCGGGCAACTCACACTATTCTATTTTCTTGGTCTGGCAATTAGATAATTAATCTAAGGATTTTAATATCTCAATCTGAGATTGAGATATCAATCCAATTTCCTCCTTTAGTAATGACCTCCCCAAGACATACAAAAATGCTCTCTTAATAACAACCCCACAAAAAATCGGTCTCGTATCAAAAACCCTCAGCACACTTCATAGACATTCATATGTCGACCCCCAGGTTTATTCATTCGCGAGATCAACACTCCTAAGGTCCAATCCTTTACTCACCCTCGGCATATTAAATCACATCACACATTTCGTGTTTCGCCCCCTTCGCATATTCAACATCCTCTATTAACCCTGCAAACCTTAGTTTAAAAGGTCCTAATTAATATAATTTAGAATTGGGGCCCAGCGCTGACGAGCCTCCATGGTTTAAAGTCTTCCACAAAACTCTCCTTCTCTTTCAATTGACTGCCCCATGCTGTCAACTTATCTCCATCATCAACGGGATCTGCATTCATCAAACATTTGTTAAAACAAAGTCTCTAAGGCCTCAGAGCCTTTCCTTCTTCTGTCAGCATCTCAATATGTTGTCCCAAATTTTTTTCCTTCTCGATCAGCACATCAGAATGCTGATTCCAATTCTTCAAAAATTTCTTGAGACTACCAGCTAGCCTCTCTTCTGCACCATCCCATTCAAGGATTTCTTTCTGCTCTAGTTCATAAAAATGAACTCTCTCATCTTCAATCATCTCTGTCCTTACCATCTGAACACCTTCTCTCTGTGGTTCTGTTATCTGCGCCAGACCACTTAATTCATGCCACAATCTTGGCATCTCCTCCAAGAGAACATCTTCAACATCTTCATTATCTTCTGATGTCACTATCTCCTCAGTATTCATCAGAATAAAATCCTGATTTCCCATCTCTGCAAAGACTCCAGCTACCTGTCCATCATTCCTTACTTGGCCATTCATCAAAACCAGCATGTCATTATAAGCATTAATGACAAATTTATCTTCATCATCTCCATTGAAACAATCTCTTCTATAAAATAAGGAATTAATGAATTCCCTCTGCTAAAATAGTTCAATCTATTCTTCATCTAAAAGATACTCATCATATCTTTCTTGGCAACAGTCAGATTCATTCATCATAGTCCCATCATGTGAACTGTCTTCCTTAACACCCGTATTCACACACAACTTGTCAGTTGTAAAAACATAAGACCTCATGGTCTCATTTAGTGATTTGATCACCACATCTTCTTGTTCTTCCAAGTCTTCCACATGCTCCAGAGATTCTCCAATGGTATCTTCTTTAATTTCTTCATGCTGTCCAACTTCCAGCTTCTGGCCAATATCATAACCTAAATCTCTTATGCTTCTAATGTGTGGGAAAGAAGAACCTTTCTCCAACTGTGCATGGGCATCTTCAAAACATGTAGCTGCTCCATTTTCTTCCTCACTGACAACATCAGCAGTTTGTATTCTCTCACCTGCTATTCCTCCAAATATGTCAGATGTAAGGCTCTTGGACCCTTCGGTCCCACTTGAAGCTTCAGTCTCCAAGTCCTTCTCCAGATACTCAATTACTCTGAGTATTTCCTTTTTCTTCCGAGCATTCATCATCTGCTCCTTCCTTTGTAGCCTTTGCCACTTTATCTTCTTCTTCATGAGCCAACCAACTCTCTGGCTTTCTTCTATCCTTCTCTTCAGTTCGTTGAGCTCTTCCTTGATCTCAGCAAATTCTTTCCAATATTCTTCATCTGTGAGTCTCTTCGTCATGCCATTTTCTTTGGCATCTTCCCACACTCTGTTGTTGTGGCTTCTTTCAAAACCTCTACAACCTCTGCAGTCTCTGTTATAGCTCTCAGTAGCCATTTTCTTCTCTAGGAGTTCTTCACTCACAAGCTGCACTAAGCCTCTACAACTGCAAGCTCTCTTTCTGCAACTCACCTCACCAATCCTTCCCTCTGGATCCGATTTTTAGCAAGTACTGGTCCCCTCTCTCAGGAACCTTCTGAGCACTCTCTTATGCTCTCTAGGCTTCATTCTGCAACTTTCTCAAGAACACCCCTTTTCTTCTTTCATCCAACCTCAGTTGGGAATTATTTCAGGTTCTGCCACACTCTTTCTACACTCAGAATCCCTTGTTGGACTCTTCTATCACTGCTCTGAAAGGTTGTGATCTGCCTCTGCTAAGATCCCTCCTCAATTTCTTGCACTCTATATTCTGCAAACAAATCCTTCCAACCATAGTTCAAATAAGGATCATCATCTTACCTCTCAAGATGCCTGACTGATCTTGCTTCTTCTTTCTCACCTGCACTGCATCTACCTGCTGCAATCTTCAATACACTCTGTCTTCAACTCCAGATTCTGTAAATCCAAGTTATCAACCTTCACTGCATGTCAAATCAAATCTGCATTTTTCTGTTAAACAGATTTAAACTTTAACTTTTCTTTCCTGTTCAGTACATGTGCATTTCCAAAACAAACTTTTCAACGAGCTAACTAAATTCTAGCTCTGATACCACTTGACAGCGGGGACTACCCATAGCCTCGGTTTACCTTGGTCCCAACCTCAATCTATGTGTAAATGCATCCAATTTTTCTTGCCCCAATCAACTTCACATCTCGGGAAACGCACACTATTCTATTTTCTTGGTATGGCAATTAGATAATTAATCTAAGGCTTTTAATATCTCAATCTGAGATTGAGATATCAATCCAATTTCCTCCTTTAGTAATGACCTCCCCAAGACATACAAAAATTCTCTCTTAATAACAACCCCACAAAGAATCGGTTTGGTATCCAAAACCCTCAGCACACTTCATAGACATTCATATGTCGACCCCCAGGTTTATTTGTTCGTGAGATCAACACTCCTAAGGTCCAAGTCCTTACTCAGCCCTTGGCAGACGCATATATTAAATCACATCACACATTTCGGGTTTGGCCCCCTTCGCATATTCAACATCTTCTATTAACCCCGCAAACCTTAGTTTAAAAGGTCCTAATTAATATAATTTATAATTGGGGCCTAGCACTAACGAGCCTTCCCCATCCCACGACAAAGATCACGTCGCCTTGCTCCATACGATCTGATGGATATCGCTAGGCGTAGATGCACGAATGATAACACGCGATGACGCGCAATGAAAGTGGTTTCTCCAGAGCCCTTGAAGCCACGTGTTGGTCAATCTATGGAATCGCTCCCAATTCCTCCAATACCGCTCACCGTGTAAAGGTGGTGCGATCAAACCCACCAGTTAGCTCTAAACCGTGTTCACTGTTCCTCCTTAGTGGTTCCACTCCTCTACTCCAGGTTTTATCGTGCTTTCTTTTGTTATGTTCCGCCTCTTTCCTTCCATGTTCCGTTCATAATTCCAAAGTGTTAGTCCGCGTTCCACCGAGAGTTCAACACCAAATACTATGTTTTAGTTCTTCCACGTTGTAACTGATACGCCCTCGCTCCTCGTTCCTTTCTCCATGAATGCCAGTCAGTTCCTTACTAATAGCATCGACACTTCCATGTGGGTCTTAAAACCATATCTTTGTTCATGACATATATTCAACGAATATATAACTCCACTGTCTACCAGTTTGGGATACACTGTCGACCGTATTAACATCAGTTCCTCTAACTATATACAGAGGACCATTAATCCCATCACAGGGTTTGTTAATTATCACGGATTTCAATTATCCTCCATCAGGATGCATACATATGTTCACACAGAACTTATTCAAGCAAAGCGAATATACATTCACACATGATTTAACTTGAAAAATTCACATACAAAACTAAATCACAATATACATGAGATACTGAACAAATTCTTTCTCATTAAATGAATTCTCTTACAGACTTCTTATCTCGGCGAGGTCTTCAACTCTACTACCTTCTTCCTCACTATCTCGATCTATGTAGCTCTCTGCAGGTATAGGCAGGTCTATGTGCAAGTCCCTCGACTCTATCACAGAGGTTTATTTTTATACATATTGGAAATCAATCGATTCAGTTCCTTGATGACTCTTGGACTCCTAAATCTAGCCTAACTTCTTAAACTGACTATCTCTTCAGGTGCCCATCAATCATTCGAGCAGTTACAATATTTTCCCTTCTAATTAACTAAAATAACTCAACTATGAATATTTACATGGGGAAACAAAACATGAGACCCCCCTTAGGTTTATTTATGTACAAAAAGTGTCTTGGGCCTAATGCCCCTGCATCAACTTTTAAAAGAAGTTTTTCCTTTGAAAACAAAATTTGAAAAAGGGTTTCAACAAAAAAGTTTTTGAAACATTAAAACGGAAAAAGTTTTTAAAAAAAGGGATTTTAACTATTTTTTCCATGAATTTTTAGAAGAGATTTTGTGAAAGGATTTTATGGCATGTAAAGAATTTTTTTTAGAGGTTTAAAAAAAATAAAAACTTCGAACCAGAGTTCAAATAAGGCTCATCATCTTACCTCTCAAAATGCCTGACTTATCTTGCTTCTTCTTTCTCACCTACACTGCGTCTACCTATTGCAATCTTCAAGACACTTTATCTTCAACTCCAAATTATCTAAATCCGAGTTATCAACCTTTACTGCATGTCAAATCAAATCTACAATTTTCTGTTAAACAGATTTAAACTTCAACTTTTCTTTCCTGTTCAGTACATGTGCATTTCCAAAACAAAATTTTCAACGAGCTAACTAAATTCTATCTTTAATACCACTTGACAGCGGGGAATACCCATAGCCTCGGTTTACCTTGGTCCCAACCTCAATCTATGTGTAAATGCATCCAATTTTTCTTGCCCCAATCAACTTCACATCTCGGGCAACTCACACTATTATATTTTCTTGGTATGGAAATTAGATAATTAATCTAAGGCTTTTAATATCTCAATCTGAGATTGAGATATCAATCCAATTTCCTCCTTTGGTAATGACCTCCCCAAGACATACAAAAATGCTCTCTTAATAACAACCCCACAATGAATCGATCTCGTATCCAAAACCCTCAGCACACTTCATAGACATTCATATGTCGACCCCCAGGTTCATTCGTTCACGAGATCAACACTCCTAAGGTCCAAGCCCTTTCTCATCCCTCGGCAGAAGCATATATTAAATCACATCACACATTTAGTGTTTCACCCCCTTCGCATATTCAACATCTTATATTAACCCCGCAAACCTTAGTTTAAAAGGTCCTAATTAATATAATTTAGAACTGGGGCCTAGGGCTGACGAGCCTCCCCCTCCGACGACGAAGATCACGTCGCCTTGCTCCATGCGATCCGATGGATATCGCTAGGCGTAGATGCACGAATATTAACATGCGATGGCGTGCAATGAAAGTGGTTTCTCCAGATCCCTTGAAGCCACGTGTCGGTCAATCTATGGAATCACTCCCAATTCCTCCAATACCGCTGACCGTGTAAAGGTGGTGCGATCAAACCCACCGGTTATCTCTAAACTGTGTTCATTGTTCCTCCTTAGTGGTTTCACTCTTCTAATCTAGGTTCCATCGTGCTTTCTTTTGTTATGTTACACCTCTTTCCTTCCAGGTTCCGTTCATAATTCCGAAGTGTTAGTCCGTGTTCCACCGAGAGTTCAACGCTAAAGACTATGTTTTAGTTCTTCTGCATTGTAACTGATATACCCTCGCTCCTCGTTCCTTTCTCCATGAATGCCAGTCAGTTCCTTACTAATAGCATAGACCCTTCCATGTGGGGCTTAAAACCATATATTTGTTCATGACATATATTCAACGAATATATAACTCCACTATCTACCAGTTTGGGATACATTGTCGACCGTATTAACATTGGTTCCTCTAACTCTATAGAGAGCACCATTAATCCCATCATAGAGTTTCTTAATTATCATGGATTTCAATTATCCTTCATCAAGATGCATACATATGTTCACACAGAACTTATTCAAGCAAAGCGGATATACATTCACACATGATTTAACTCGAAAAATTCACATACAAAACTAAATCACAATGCACAAGACATACTAAACAAATTCTTTCTCATTAAATGAATTCTCTTACAGACTTCTTATCTCGACCAGGTCTTCAACTCTACGGCCTTCTTCCTCATTATCCCGATCTATGCAGCTCTCTGCAGGTATAGGCAGGTCTATGTGCAGGTCCCTCGACTCTGTCACAGAGGTTTATTTTTATACATATTGGAAATCAATCGATTCAGTTCCTTGATGACTCTTGGACTCCTAAATCTAGCCTAACTTCTTAAACTGACTATCTCTTCAGGTGCCCATCAATCATTCGAGCAGTTACAATATTTTCCCTTCTAATTAACTAAAATAACTCAACTATGAATATTTACATGGGGAAACAAAACATGAGACCCCCCTTAGGTTTATTTATGTACAAAAAGTGTCTTGGGCCTAATGCCCCTGCATCAACTTTTAAAAGAAGTTTTTCCTTTGAAAACAAAATTTGAAAAAGGGTTTCAACAAAAAAGTTTTTGAAACATTAAAACGGAAAAAGTTTTTAAAAAAAGGGATTTTAACTATTTTTTCCATGAATTTTTAGAAGAGATTTTGTGAAAGGATTTTATGGCATGTAAATAATTTTTTTTAGAGTTTTAAAAAAAATAAAAAATTTGAAATTGTGAGAGCCTTGTGAATGTGAATGTTTAAAAGGAGATCTTTTTTGAGGAACAAGTTTTTTTTAGAAGAAAGGTATTTGATGCATATGTAGACGCCTCTGCTTGTGGAAGCCAGGCAACAAGATCATGGGAAAATCCAAGAGGCTAAAGCAAAAGCAGATTATATTCGAGATCTTTCTAGATCTAAAAATCAAGAGGAAAAAAGATGCTTATGCATTAAGATGCATAAAAGAATCAGTCAATGAAAGTATACCTCCCTTGATTTCAGATGCCAAGAGAGCCAAGGAGACATGGGATAACCTTGAGAGATGTTTTGGTACAAGGGGGAGCGTTGAAGCAAAGGGGAGCTTTGAAGATGAAGATGAAGGTGGATTTGTAGCAGCAGATCTATTACAAAATGAATAGTTTGTTGAATCTCACTGTGCGCAGTCACAGGTGGCCGATGTCTGCGAATAAAGTGCAGATGAAGCAGAGAAGCAGCATGAATATTCTTGTGAACCCCACTGTGCACGACCCCAAGTGGATGAAGAGAATCCAGCAACAAAGATTGCTGAAGACGATTTCATGATTCCAGCAACAGAGCTTGCTGACGAAGGTTTGTTGATTCCAGCAACACAGCTTGCTGATGATAATATGGCGATTCCAGCAACTGAGCTTGCTAATGATATGGTAAATACAAAGACTAATATTGTTGATTTTGACAGAGAATTTTTGGCTAATGATGACTGGTTGCAGATGATGCAACAAAAACAAGATATTGACATGATGCTATTTGGTGAGATAAACCCACTGCAGTTAGTGGAAGACAACTTGTTTGCAGCAACATAGGTTAGTGAATAAGAGACAGAGAAAAAGATAAATACAGAGATAAAGGCAGAGACAAAGACATAGACAGAGACAGAGGAAGAAGCAGCAAAGGAAGCGCAACAGCAGAAAGATCTCATTGCAAAGAAGAAGGAGGAAATAGAGAAAGAAGAAGAGACAGAAGCAAAGAAAGAAGTCTGTAAAGGGAATGCAGAAATAGAGATAGATACGGAAGCAGAAAAGGAAAAACAACAGAAGAAATCTCTCACTGCAAAACAAAAAGACCAGAACCAATGTCGTTTTGAATTTTTTTTTATTCTAACATTGATTTTCAATGTGGAGGTACAAATAATGATTATGAAGAGGACTTCAAGTTCCTTGAAACATGGCTTGCAACACCATGTCTGGATGGGATATACACAAAAGATGTAGATATGAATGATGAAGATAACATGCATGATGAACATGTCAATGAGATTTTCAGGTATTGGAGTACTGAATAAATACGATATTATTCTAATCTTATATTGCAACAGATTGATGATGATCAGTGCATAACAGAAGACAATATGTGGCAGTAGCCCACATTCAAGTCGATTTTTGAAGAAGTCTAGAACATGCTTAGATAGCCTGGAACAGTAAAAGACCTCCACCAGCAGATCAAGAAACCAATCTTTGAAAGATACAGCAAAGCAAAAAATCTGAAACAATTTAGAGGCTACGGAATTTGGAAGAAGAGAAGAAGAAAACCAAATTTAGTTGAAGTTAAATTTTTTTAATCGTAAGCCCCCCTGAGACATAGACCAGCAGGTATCTGAATTAATTTTTTATGTGGTTGAAATTAAAGGGGAGTGTTAAAGAACATAATCTCAACCACCTGCTAGGTGTCGAATCCATTAGTCCAAGTGTCCTAGTTTAGTTTCAGTGAGTCCAGTTTAGTCCAGTTTAACTCTAGTTATTTATTACCGATGTTTCCAATGTAATCTATTTAACTATTTCATAATATTGAGATGAGCAATCCTCTCCTCCACTTACTTTCAGTTTTTCAATTCTTGTCAACCACCTGCTAGGTGTCGAATCAGTTAGTCTAAGTGTCCCAGTTTAGTTTCAGTGAGTCCAGTTTAGTCGAGTTTAACTCCAGTTATTTATTACCGATGTTTCCAATGTAATCTATTTAACTATTTCGTAATATTGAGATGAGCAATCCTATGCTCCACTTCTTTTCAGTTTCTCATTTCTTGCCACTAACATCTCAGATATTCACTTATAGTGTCGTGTCTTCACTCGAATTTCAAAATTTGGTCTTGCGGTCGTGATTGCAGTAACTATAGTCAGGCAGTTTCCTTTCTTCCTCATCATCATATTTTACTCTTAGAGGTTGTCAACTATTTTAGTGAGGACAGCCTACTATACAAATGGCTGTACTATCTTGTCTCCTATTCGTGGCTCTTTTTTGTAAAGTGATAGGCTAGCCTACCAGGGCATGAATGCCTATTTAAAAATAGCTCTCCCTTAGTTTAATCACAAATCTCGAAAACCTCTTTTTGAAGAAAAACAAATTGTGTATTTGGTTGTGGTCATGTGGGTATGCAAATACCCAAACGAGTTCGCAGTCAAGCACGGGGGAACTCACATCATATTGGGGTTGGAGAGGACCGGAACAAGAATAAATCGCAGGCTTGTCTGCTGCCATACTCGTGATGCCCATTGTTTTTTCGTGTATTTGATTGCATAGTTGAATTCAAGTGATATTTAGTCTTCTTATCTTGCAGGTGCAAAGAATGGATGCTGGATATATATGTGAACAGACTGTTGGAATGTAATTTCCAACCGCTCAGATCAGCTTGCAGGTGGAAGCACGTTCAAATAGTGCACAGGTAAAGCGGCGGCAGGTTTGAACAGATCAACGGAGTGCGGGAGGTCGAACCGCTCGACGGTTAACGGGAAGGCACCCCCCGTAGTTGACTGGCCGATCGGGGTTTGACTGCCGATCAACGGCTATGATGAACTACGGGGCCTCACCCCAATTGATGCGTACGGGCAAATGGCAGCCCCCGTAACCACCAGGAGAGGTGGCTCCGCCCACATGCTCCGCCCACGCGCCACCAATCTGCCACCACCATGAAGAATCTGCCAAACGATGCCAAAATTCAAATTTGTCATAAATTGTTTTTGCGGTGCTGACAGAATTTTAATGCCATAAATGAAAATTTTCAAGCGGTGATAATTTTTCAATTATGTCAATGAATGACATTAATTGTTTTTAGATATTTTTCTTATTTTTATATATATAAAACAGAATTGTAATTTTTTAGTTGTTGTTGTTGATATATAGAACAAAGACGTTCTATTTTTTATGTAAGCACAACAGTGCGTTTGTAAAAGACAGAGAGAGCAGAATTAAAATTTTACACAGCAGTGTAAGTTTTATTAAAAACACAGTGAGTTGTTTTTTTTGTAAAAACAGTAGTAGTGAATGAAAAAATTCACACAACAGTTTTTTTTAAGAGACAGAGAAAGTTTTTTTTGTTTTGGAACTGTGCTTAGAAGTAGTCCAGCAACAGTTGTGATCCCTCTGTGATTGAGGAAGAACTTGTAACATATTTTTTATGGAATAAAAATTTTGTTTTATAGAGTTGAAAACTCTGTTTTCTGAGATTGAATTTATTTCTCTGTGTTGTGGAGGGGAAGTTTTAATTTCTCCATTTTTAATTCTGGAATTTGCAATATTCCAACATGGTATCGGAGCAGTCTAGGCTATTTGAAGGTCAAATAAGCTGAAGGAAAGGAGTTCGTTTTTGCAGAAGCCTCTCGAGCAGTGTGAAGGTTCAGACAAGAAGAATTCAAAGGTAATTCTCTATGCAGTTCTGTGTTACTGTTACAGTACAGTTAGTTAATTTTAAAACACACAGTCAAGTGTTTTGATTCATAGTTAAGAGTGCAGAATGGCTGGAGCCAGCACTGGTATGGGTATGGGTAATATCCATCTCCCACAATTTAATGGGAAAAATTATGACTACTGGTCAATAACTATGAGGGCCTTATTTGTCTCCCAAGACTTATGGGAATTTGTTGAGGATGGCTTTGAAGAGCCAGCAGATGAACTTGAGTTTAATATGTTAACTCAGGCAGAAAGAGAGATTCTGAAGAGAAATAAGAAGAAAGATGCCAAGGCTATTTTCTTCTTGTATCAAGTAGTACATGAGAGTGTGTTTCCGAGGATAGCAGCAGCTAAGAGATCCAAAGAATCATGGGAAAATCTCAAGACAACTTATCAGGGTATGGAGAAGGTGAAGACAGCAAAACTTTAGTTGCTGAGGATAGACTTTGAGACTCTCTGTATGAAAGAGTCAGACACTATTGACTCATTCTTCACTCATGTGATTGGAATGGTCACACAAATAAGATCACATGGAGAAACTCTTCAAGACAAGAGGATTTTGGAAAAACTCTTGAGAAGTTTACCCTCGAGGTTTGATGTGATTGTCACCACCATAGAGGAGACTAAGGATCTCACAAAGTTTTCAGTGGATGAACTTCATGCATCACTGATGACCCATGAACAAAGATTGGGTAGGAGTGAAAACTCATCTCTTGAGCATGCTTTCAAAACCCAGATGTCTTTCGGAAGAGGAAGAGGGCAAGGCAGAGGAAGAGGAAGAGGCAGAAGCCAAAACAGAGGTGGAAGGAACAACCCTTCACATTCACATGGAAGGTGCAATAGTCAAAATCACAACCACAGCCAAGGCAGCCAAGAAAGTGGACAGTAGAATGCACAAGGACAAAAGTATGATAAATCCAATGTCCAATGTTACAATTGTAAGAAATATCGTCATTATGCTAATGAATGTAGAACGAAGAAGCAAGATATGAGAAGTAGAACTAGTGCAAATTTCACTAGAGAAAATAACAACCAAAACAATTTGTTTTTAGCTTGTAATATGGCTGAAGAAAATAATGAGGATTTATGGTTTCTAGACTCCAGTTGTAGTAACCATATGACAGGAAACATAGCCATGTTTTCTATGTTAGATGAAAGTGTGCAGTCACAAGTCACACTAGGAACTGATAGCAAAGTTGCTGTTATGGAAAAAGGAGATGTGAATGTTTTAACAAGATTAGGTGCAAAGAAATCCATAGCAGATGTTTATTATGTTCTAGGAATGAAGTGTAATCTCTTAAGTATTGGACAACTTGTCCATAAGGGATATAATTTTTTCTTTGAGGATGATGTTTGTACCATCATGGATAAACCACCCAGAAATCAGTGTATTGCTGAAGTGAAGATGATAAGGAACAGGATGTTCCCTCTCAGAATGAGAGCAGACTTGAAGAACGGTGAAGAGAAAGCAGCAGTTGCATAGGAGACTTTCCAAAGTGAACCAAAAGATGATAATTGGTTATGGCACTTGAGATTTGGACATATCAACTTTGGAGGTCTTAATTTATTGAAAAAAAAAAGGAATGGTAAGTGGTTTACCATTGATAGAGAAACTGGATAGCCTTTGTGAATGTTGTATCTTGGGGAAACAACACAGAGAACGTTTTCCTTCCGGGAAAAGCATAAGGGCAAAAACACCCTTAGAGATTGTCCACTCAGATGTATGTGGACCGATGCAAACTCCATCACTTTCAAGTAGCCACTATGTGCTAACATTTATAGATGATGTTACAAGAAAAACTTGGGTTTACTTTTTGAAAAACAAAAGTGAAGTGTTTGCAAAATTTTGCAATTTCAAAGCACTTGTTGAGAACCAGAGTGGGCTGCATATCAAAGTCTTAAGGACTGATAGAGGAGGTGAGTATATCTCTAAATATTTTCTATGTTTTTGTAGAGAAAATGGTATTCAAAATCAGTTTACAACTAGATATACTCCGCAGCAAAATGGAGTAGCCGAAAGGAAGAATCGAACCATAATGGACATGGCGAGGAGTATGTTAAAGGCAAAGCATTTGCCTAATGATTATTGGGCTGAAGCTGTACATTGTGCAGCGTACATCTTGAATAGATGTCCTACAAAAGCATTTATGAACAAAGTGCCAGAAGAGGCATGGAGTGGCACAAAGCAAAGTGTCACACACATGAAGGTTTTTGGATGTGTGGCTTATGCACACATTCCGGATCAGCTAAGGAGGAAGTTGGACAACAAGGGGGGGAAATGTATTTTCATTGGATACAGTGATGAATCCAAGGCCTACAGGTTATATAACCCATCCAGCAAGAAGTTCACTGTGAGCAGGGATGTTCAGTTCATTGAAGAGGAAGCTTGGGATGGAAGCATAGAGAAAACAATGAATGTAAAACACTGTTTATCTCATGATGAAAATGATGATGAGTTGGTTGAAATACATCCCCAAATAGCAACACCAACACAAGAGCATCATAGTACACCCTTGAGGAGAAATGACAGTGCTTCTCCAAGCACACCACAAGGAGGAAATTCAAGTGCTTCTTCAAGCATTTGTACATCAAATGAAAGAGGTAAGAAATTCAAAAGTTTGAGAGAAATTTATGAAAAAGATATTGCAAATCAAGGTATCAATTCTTTGTTTGCTTTATATTGTCATGTTGATGATCCTGTTCATTTCGAAGAATCTATCAAGGATAGGAAATGGATAGAAGCTATAGATGAGGAAATAAATGCCATAGAGAGGAACAAAACTTGGGATTTGGTTGAACTCCCAAAAGGTAAAGATGTCATTGGTGTTAAATGGGTTTACAAGACCAAGAGTAATGCTGAAGGAAAAATAGAAAGACACAAGGCAAGACTTGTTGTCAAAGGCTATAAGCAGAAACATGGGATAGATTATGAGGAAACTTTCGCACCAGTTGCAAGAATGGAAACCGTGAGAGCAGTGTTGTCCATAGCAGCACAAAACAAATGGAAAGTTTACCAAATGGACGTGAAGTCAGCATTTCTGAATGGAGTGTTAATGGAAGAGGTATACATTGATCAACCTCTCAGCTATGAAAAGAAAGGCCAAGAGCACAAAGTATGCAAGTTGAAGAAAGCTCCTTATGGGCTGAAGCAAGTGCCAAGAGCTTGGTACAGTAAAATAGACTCTTATCTACTGGAAAATGGATTTGAGAAGTGTGAGGGAGAACCCACCCTCTACATCAAAGAAAAAGACGGTAAAATCTTGATTGTAGTCTTATATGTTGATGATGTTATTTTTACAGGTAATGATAATTTTCTTATTGAACATTTTAAAACAGTCATGAAGGAAGAATTTGAAATGACTGATATGGGTTTGTTGAAATACTTCTTGGGAATAGAAGTAGAGAAAGATAAAAATGGGATTTTTATCTCACGGGCAAAGTATGTTAATGAGGTGCTTGAAAGATTTAACATGCAGGAGAGCAAAGCAGCAATCACTCCCACAGTGATGGGATTAAAACTCAGCAGAGAGGACAGCAGTAAGGATTTTGATCCTAGTCTATACAAAAGCATAGTTGGCAGCCTTATGTATTTGACTGCAACTAGGCCGGACATAATGCATGCTGTTAGTTTGATTTTTAAGTTCATGGAAAAGCCAAAGGATGCACATTGGCAAGCAGCAAAAAGAATTTTGAGGAATGTTAAAGGTACAAAAAGGTTTGGTATTTTTTATACTATTTCAGAATGTTCAGATTTAGTTGGATACACTGACAGTGATTGGGCTGGAAGTGTTGATGATCGGAAGAGCACTTCCGGTTATGTTTTTCACATGGGGTCAGGAGCCATTTCATGGGCTTCTAATAAACAACCCATTGTAGCATTGTCTACAGCAGAAGCAGAATATGTGGCAACTACAACAGCAGTGTGTCAAGCAATTTAGATGAGAAAAATGTTGAGAAGCTTATGTCAAGAACAGGTAAAATGGATAGTGATCTTTTGTGACAATAGTTCAGCTATTGCATTGTCTAAAAATTATGTTTTTCATAAGAGGACAAAGCACATTGACACCAAGTTTCACTTTATACGTGAATTGGTTAACAATGGTGAGATAGTTTTACAACATTGTAGAACTGAGGATTAATTTGCAGATATTCTCACAAAGCCACTTGCGCAGAAAAGCTTTGAACATTTCAGAAAATTCTTGGGTATGCAAGAAAACCCAGTAGTTGAAATTAAGGGGGAGTGTTGGAATGTAATTTCCAACCGCTCGGATTAGCTTGCAGGTAGAAGCACGTTCAAACAGCGCACAGGTAAAGCGGCGGCAGGTTTGAACAAATCAACGGAGTGCGTGAGGTCGAACCGCTCGACGGTTAATGAGAAGGCACCCCCCGTAGTTGACTGGCTGATCGAGGTTTGACCGCCGATCAACGGCTATGATGAACTACGGGGCCTCACCCCAATTGATGCGTACGGGAAAATGGCAGCCCCCGTAACCACCAGGAGAGGTGGCTCCGCTCACATGCTCCGCCCACGCGCCACCAATCTGCCACCACCGTGAAGAATCTACAAAACGGTGCCGAAATTCAAATTTGTCATAAATTGTTTTTGCGGTGCTGACAAAATTTTAATGCCATAAATGAAAATTTTCAAGCGGTGAAATTTTTTCAATTATGTCAATGAATGACATTAATTGTTTTTAGATATTTTTCTTGTTTTTATATATATATAACAGAATTGTAATTTTTTAGTTGTTGTTGTTGATATATAGAACAGAGACGTTCTATTTTTTATGTAAGCACAGCAGTGCGTTTGTAAAAGACAGAGAGAGCAGAATAAAATTTTACACAGCAGTGTAAGTTTTATTAAAAACACAGTGAGTTGTTTTTTTTGTAAAAACAGTGGCAGTGAATGAAAAAATTCACACAGCAGTTTTTTTTAAGAGACAGAGAAAGTTTTTTTTGTTTTGGAACTGTGCTTAGAAAAAGTCCAGCAACAGTTGTGATCCCTCTGTGATTGAGGAAGAACTTGTAACAAATTTTTTATGGAATAAAAATTTTGTTTTATAGAGTTGAAAACTCTGTTTTCTGAGATTGAATTTATTTCTCTGTGTTGTGGAGGGGAAGTTTTAATTTCTCTATTTTTAATTCTGGAATTTGCAATATTCCAACACAGACAAAACCTTTATAGTACGTGGCTTCTCTCCGTGAAAAGACGCACAAGGCAATGGATGATGAGACTAGCGAACGATGTTCACCAGTCATTACCGTGAGTGGAGATAACAGTATACAAGTTTGACGCTATCCCCTCTGAGCTTTCTTAAACATAAAACCTCTCATGGTCTCTTGAAGCCGTCCCACTCACTCATGTCCATTACGCTTCCCTGATCTGCCTCAATATTGGTACATAGAATAATCTCATCCCCATCATGTTCCAAGATTGTTGTGGCTGTTTCCCATATTCGTTTTCCATTTCCACCTGGCCATAGCTCATGCATTTCTTGACCTTGCAAGACACTTTCTTCTGCTTGGAAGACTAGCCATAGAATCTGCACTAACTGCAGCCGAATTCGTACATCTCGAAATTCAATTACAACCAATTACAAGTAATCGGCTTCGAATGACGGTCAGTCAGCTCTCAATGAAGGTTAAAGTTACATGCATATGCCCTTTCATAACTAAGCTTGTGTTTGCCAGGTTTCAGCTGATCTTCGGGTATTTACATAGCTGATTTAGTCTACTCGAAGCAAATATGTAGTTAAGGGTGTTGAAAATGTACCAACTTTATTGTAACTATATAGTCTGTATAGGTATTTAGAATTTACTTTAATCCACGTCATTTCGGTAACACTGATGTCATTTTCCAAACAAATATACATCTATTCCATTTATGGAAACTATATTTTGCAAGTAATCTTGAGATACCAATTATGCCCTATTTATAAATTGCTTGTGTATATGATAGCAATGAAGTGTCGGCGTCGATTTCATCTGGAATGTAAATATATTATATTTACATTGTAAGTTGAAAAAGATGAATTTGTTTGGCCGCTTTGCTTTTCAGCTGTAACGTCAATTTTTTTTACAGTGCACATTAATATTGTACGTTTTTCTTCTTCAGATTCAGCGATCTCTTTGCAGTTGATGGTATCATGTTTTGAAAAGTAAATATTATGTGGAAAGAGTGCCAATTGTAGTAATTTGATTCTTGTTGCATCGTTCATTCTTTGATTTGATTGCACACGGGATCACAACATGAGGATTTTTATTTTTTTGTAAATGTATGTCAGCAAACTGTGTTTCTTCAATCATACTTCCTATATCAAAAACATCTTCCACGTTTATATTGTTAGAATGGAGAATTTTGTAATCAATAAAGTAGATAAATATCTTTCTTATTCAGCTGCATTGTTCATTCTTTGATTTTATTGGGCACCCGATGACAAAATGCGGATTTTTATTTATTTTTAAATGTATGTGAACAAAACTGTGTGTTTCTTCAATCATCCTTCTTATACCAAGAACATGCGGCGTGCCATGAATCACACCTATATTGTTCTAGGGCTGATTTTATGTTCGAAAATAGTGTGGCGTCGAGAACTATTTAGATGTTTACTTTCCAAGAATTCCAGTCTCGCTCATCCATATCGTAGGAGATGGAGATTCTAGGTATTTTACAAATCTCATGATCAGTAGTATTGGTATCTTTAGTTTTGGATTGCAGATTTTTAGAATATTTCAAAATATTCTAAACTCTGATTGTTACTACAGAAATTCATAATTATCAGAGAATTCAATTATTTCGCCCTACCATCAGATTCTGAAAATCGACCGTCGACCTAACTTCGAGAGAACTTGAACACAGTGTCATGGATCAAATGCAATGCAAGTTGCCACAGCATGAATAAACCAATGAACCAAGGTCTCTTATTGGCATTCAGGTTTGTTTATTTTTACAATACACCAATGTCTCTGGTTGGCATTCAAGGTTGTCAAGTATTTTTAGAATACACCAATGTCTCTAGTTGGCACTCAAGGTTGTTAATTATTTTTAGAATACACTAATGTCAGTAGTTGGCATTCAAAGTTGTTCTTAAATCAGTACAGCCAAAGAATGCACTTAACTCGTAGTGTACTTTTTGGCTTTTTCGCAAAACTATCACTGTACTGTATTTTGGCTTTTTGGGAGAACACCAATATTGGATTTTAGGCTTGCGGGAGGAGATAATCAATATTTCGTTTCAGGTTTAGAACAATCGATTTCTCTTTATAAAAATATTTTTGTTTAAGAATTATTAATATTGCATTTCAGGTTTTAAAACAATTGCTTTTTAAAAGGTATAAACATTATTTAATTTATTTATCATTTTTTTTAATGTTATTAATCATTTTATTATCTTAATAAATACACAATATAAAAGGTGTATTTTCACAAAAACATTGAAATAATAGAATATATATATATATATATATATATATATATATATATATAATTTATTTTTGGATTTTTAATATTAATGTTAACTACTTCTAATATTAATTTTATAGGTTTATAATAATAATAATCTTTTTTATTTATTATTTTTTGTTCATAATATTAATAATCTATTGAGTTTATTAATCACATTTGTGTTTATCATGATGATGGTTACTATTAGCGAAGACTAATGTGGTCTATCTAACTTTAAGAAAGGAGAAATAATCTAAGTTTGATTCTTCGTAATCTTGTTTTTATGGTAAAAAAGAATGGAAATAAGTGCTCCAAGATCGCCATATGTGGGTTGGCTTAAAAGGTCTAGGGAATTGAGAGCTAATGCGAGTAAGAGTAGGGCAAGGAATTGAGAGTGAATGTGAGTAAGAGTAGGGTAGTTTAAAAGGAAGTGTTTTTCATCTTCAACCTGCTTATAATTGGAAATCTGACAGATTCTATTGTTCCAAGGGGCCTTGGGAATAGACCACCGCCCGATCTCACTATGAAGCTCAAGAGAATTAGTTCTTATCTTAGTGATGCTCATTTTTTTCTTATTGTGGGAAAACACAGAGAGATAATTTTGATTATCATGGGTGGATTTGATCACTTCCTTATAGTATCTTAGCTTCCTTTTACCCTCCAACTCTTGATCCTTCCATAGCTTGTCCTTAAACTTGGAAGTAATAGTGTTTTTAACATTATCTTTTCTTTCCATATTGAGCTCCTCCTTAATTCTCCAACATTTGAGCCATGACAGGGAATCCCTATGCCACCCTCACTTGAGGCGAAGGTGAGGATTTTCACTACCTTTAGAAGCAATTTTAGCAAGCCTTTTTGGTTCCATGTTTTCAAGCTTCTTATACATTGGATATCTAAACATAGTTGGACTTTCAACGGGGAACAAATCAGATTCTATCAAGAGGATAGGATAGGGAGTATTTCCCTTGATCTTAAGGTTGTAGGTTATGAATTTATTTTGAATAATCTCAATATTCCTCCATGACTCTCTGGATATACTGCAACCCCAAATTTCACATCCGTATAAGACAACACATGTGACAAGGGTCTCAAAGAGGAAATTTTTTTTTCCTCCAAATGTAAAGATCGACCAACTTACAATTGTTTTCAAAATCATAAGAAGCTTTCCAGCCCCCAATAATCCTTTTCTCAATGCTATAATTCCACTTGAGATGATGAGGGAAGTCAATGCCCAAATACCTGTACTAAGAAATCTTTTCTAAGCATTCATTATTATACACGAAACCACCATGGGTGATGTTTTTGGATTTACATATTAATGTTACCATTATTAATATCAATATTAATATTGTAAACTGAGGAAATTAATATTATAATAAGTATAGTATTATATTAGGAGTTGTCTATCTAGCATACAGAATAGCCTCGCTGAAAGATTTTTGCCGGAATCCGGTAAAATAAAATTCAAAAAATCAAGTAGTTGGAGTGTTTGAATTGCATTTTTTATAGTGGAAATGGATTCATCATTGTCAAAAACCCTTAGGACGCCTAAAATACTGAAGTTTAATAAGTGTAAACAATATTCTAATAAATCTTTGTCAGATTTTTTCAAAATCTCTGTCATTATGTATGTTGGGTAGACTACAAAATTATATTATATTTTAGTTTAATATAGAATATATATTTAATATTATTAATATTATATAATAATAGCAATAATAATAATACCACCATATTATTGTTATTATTTTATTATTATTATATATTATTATAATATACTCAATATTAATCCACTAGCCTCGGATAGAGGGTGATCAAGGCACACCATGAAGATAAATTATGGATTCAATTCCCAAAAAAGTGGTATATTGGACATGATGAAGATGTAGTCTTTCCAAACTTACAAAAAGAAATATATATATATATATAATCATTAAAATAATTTTAAGAGATAAATAAGTATTATTAATAATAAATATATGGTATTATTATATTATGTTAATTATGTTATAGTTTGAAATTTAAACTATTAATATAATATTATATACTAATTTAATATTATATATATGTTATTATTTATTAAATTATTCATAATCACAAATAGTCAGTCTTTAATAGCCACTTTTTTTATACATTTAATAATTATTAATATGGTTGATATATGCTTCTCAATATCATTAAGATTTACTAATTTGGTTGTATATATATTTCATATAAATTTATGGGCATATATCAACCACATTAGTAAATGTGGTTATACAAATATGTATATAATTCAAAATGTATACATCTATAATAAATTTATTTTTTTAAAGAAAAAATGTATACATATATAATACATCCATTTATTTATTATTAATTTATTGAATAAATTATTTAATTATAAGTACTTATTAGATATATAGTTAAATTTTATATTCAATGAAGACCCACTTTATTTAATTTTATAAATTTATCATGGAGAAATACATGAAAGATTTAATTTTATAAATTTATCATGGAGAAATACATGAAAGATTGTGTTTACAATTGAATAATAAATTGTAAAAATGTAAAGAAATAAATGAAAATGTAATTAAGAAAGTAGTTTTTTCTCACTCATATATATATATATATATATATAATCAACTTTATTTTTAATATTTTTATTTTAAAAATGATTTATTTTAAATATTGATTTTGATATCAATTTTTTGTTTTTGATATTGATATTTTATTTTTTAATTTTAGTAATAAATGATATAACAATTACATCTTAAAAATATTTGAAAAAATTGTTTACACTATCTTTACAAGTGAAGAAACAACTAACTGGTAGAAGTAAATGGATGTTATGTTTTAGAAAAATTGCAAATTAATATATCAAAGTAGAAAAGTTAATTGTCTATTAAGAGAAAAGCATTGGATTACATTTTTGGTGGGTAGTAACATTAATATTATATTTTTATACAAATACTTGCTTAAATTATGGTGGCCAATAATTTATTTACTTGAATATGAGTTGTTTTCAATGATTTTTATTTTTGGTTGTTTTCCTATGAAATTTAACATTGAAAAATCATTACACAAATATCTGAAAATCATGAGAGCTGAAGAATGATATCAATCACAAATGACCATAAGAACTTGAAGATAAGAAAGTAAATATAAATATTAGAAAGTGTAATTTGATTAACTAGGTCTTAGGAGGAGAAAGACAGGAGCAATCTCCATGTAGGAATTAGACAAAAGACGTGAAACACGATTTTCCATATTGTTTCCCATGGTTGTATAAAAAAATCTTGAGATACAAGTTAAGGTTCTCGAGGGCACTAAAACAGAAAAAGATATATTTAGGCTAAAAATTTACCCTTGCTCTATTGTAGCTTTTTCAAAATTTCCATACATAAATAAATAAGTAGTAGTGTTTTTTTATTAATTTAAATTCTAATTTGATTCAAAATTATTGTTTTTCAGATCATGATGCATACATAAATGAGTACTAGTAGTGGCTTTTACTTATTTATGTTTTAATTTGATACAACAATATTTTTTTAGATCGTGCTTTTTTAACTGAATGGTTATTGTCCTTAAATCCAAGTGCCCCATTTATGAAATAAATATGTATTTCCCAAAAATGCTTATATTGTCTTCATGGTTGTGCAGCTTCATATTTCATGCAAAATAAATTGGTTTCATGTTCTAGTATTATTAGCCTTGGTACTTCTCTATTTCAAAGCATAATGATTCAAACTCATTTAATTATATTATAACAATATTTACTATTGTAATGTAACCATATTTATTTTTTTAAAAGCTAAATTATCTTTTTTATCAATTAATTTAGAATGGAATATATTGAGGTGTAGAAAATTTTTGTAAATAGCCATGGTATCAAATCATTTGGAACCTAATATTTAATAGTTATGGTAAATGTTTGTTAATAAGGTTAAGAAAATTATTTTTAAATAAATCAAAGATTTCATAGATATAACATATGAAAATGCATGGGTATTTATGTAATAAATAATGAGGACCCTTTATTTTTGAAATAAAATGAGATATCTTTAAAAAGGTTGTTATTAAATCTTGAAGTCTTTGAGGTTTTCCTTATCAAACTCAACTATCTTAAGGATTAACTCTTATAATGTTTCGATAAACGAAAACATGATATGCCTTTTATTATGAAATTGATATATTATCGGAATATTTTCTATATCGGACTCACAATAAATCCTAACGTTCGTTTTAAGAAAGTTATTATAAAATCATACCCCGATAAAATTATCTCGATAATTTCTTTAAGGAAAGGATTTACTTTTTATAAGAGAATATTATCATAGAATGCATGCCCTACAACTTCCACCTGTCATATTAGAACTCCAAATATTGTAACATCTTAAACATGCCCCTAACGAAACCTCTGATATCTATAACCTTCGATGAAGTTCTTCTTCGATACTTTTATCACTGATACTTAATGTCGCCCACCTCCGATAATTTTGTCACTGATATCCATCTGCTACCATCAGAACTTTATATCAGGAGAAAAAATTTTGTAACCCTCGATAATTATATCGCCAATATAAAACATCTGATATCGATTCCTACCTTCTCTCTCTTGACCTTTACAATGGAGTTTTTTCTCATATTAGAAATTTGTTTTATCGTATGTTTTAATATAAGAGAAATTTAATTCTCTCGGTATTTCCTTCTAATATTCTGACCGGTCATGGGCCCATGTGAACTCACGCCTCCGTATTTGATGATAAAAAGTGGTTAATTTATGTTTTCGATAACAGAATCCTTTTCAATCATTTTTCCTTGAGTTTACCAAACGCTACATTAAAGAGAGTGAAAATTAGTTATTAAGAAACATCATTATTGATTTATTTCCTGAGCTAAGTATATTTATCACTCTTGTGCTTTGTTATACACTAACTTCAACCATCATACTAGTGAAGAAATGTCTAAAGCTACTAAGGAAAAAAATAAAATTGGAGTACAACAATGACTTATTGCTGATCCAAGGTAAAATCTTAATACCCTTAACCAAGACCTTTTACTTCGCCTGATAATTAGAATTTCATTTAATTAAGATGTTGAAGAACATAAATGAACAATTGTAGCTATAAATAAAAGGAGCATAAATGAACAAGATCAACAATCATAAGAACACGTCGATTGATGATGGAGTTCGTCCAGGAGGGACTACATCTCTGAGCCTCGGTTTCAAGATGGTGTAGGCTGCTGCACTATGTGTTGTAAGAAGAAGATGTACATGGATGTCTTTCCCTATGACATACAAGGAAAAATTTCCCTCACGCAGGAGTGGCTTGACTTCTTTAAGAGATGTTCCACTCCAGAACTCTCATACATAAAGAAATACTCCTATCAGTATGACCATAGCTGACATGTAGAAAATAAGAGTATCCCGCCAATCCTAGCAAACAAGGGATCTCAACAATACACATATGAAATTGAGAATCCCGCCAATCTGGCATAAAAGGGACTCATACATGACACAAATCCATAGCTGAAAGTACATAAATAACAGCACAAAGCAAGATCCCATGACTCAGGTATCAACCGAGATCTGCAAGACATAATGCATCTCAATGAGAAATAAATGAAGAAGTACATGGAATCCACATCATATACCTCATGCTACCATTTGCTGAAGGCTGAGCTGCTTTGTGGCTGAATCTGAAAACACCATCAATCGTGCGGCGTCGAAAAAGGTGAAAACGACTACTCACATGCGGAAATCTGACACCTGCATAACCCACTTCCAAAAGTGGCTGAAAATTTGAAAACTTAGATGAAGAAACTGAGTACGCCATCAGACTCGTGGCGTTTATTAGTGCTGAAATGACATAAAAATTTTCCCATTTGGACAAAGTCAAAAATTTTCCCTCCTGAAAATTGGCATCAATCAAGGTTCCCCCTGCCTCTTTTCTGGGTCATGGTTCCACATGACCTGCAAATAAAAGAATATTAAAAATTCGAATTCTCTGCGCGCTCCGCTCCTCCATGGCCTAGGCACATTGGTGAAATGGTGGGTTTAAATATATTTTGTGGGTGGACTTACCCATGTCCCACAGTTGGCGCATTGGTAAAATTGGCATGTGGTTGAGGAGGGGTGAGGGGGTCAAATCCCGCCGCTCCCAACATAGCACTAAATATATTTTTTATAAGGCGCATTTTCATTTTAGTGTGGGTTAGGCCTGCATTGGGCGGACCACCTAAAAACCCACCATACGACATTTATATTTTCATGGGGATATGATTTAATAGGACTGCCGCATGGGGCGGGCCAACCCACGTGGCTGGCGTGGGTTCGATACCCGTCGGTCCTGAATTTTCGTGACGGTTTATGTCGTGTGCATATATATAACAATATATGGTGTCTTTTGGTTTGGGTGGCGGGGTTGACCGTTGACCACCCCATCATTTAACATGGCTTTGTTATGCAGTTGGGTGAGGTAGTGAGGGTGGTGGCCCGTCACCTCCCTTTTTTTAATTTAATCTTGTTTTGTTAAAAACAATGAGCCATTTTAAAAATACCGGATTTTTGACCATAGGAGGCAAATTAAATAGGCAACAATTTCACCCAGAACCTGGCTTAAGTGTGCCAGAATCCGGTGGCCGGGTTTGGTCCAATTTGCATCCTCTTTAAGGTTACCCAATCACCAAGTCAAACCAAAACTTTGACCGCTCCTAACTCCTTCATACGAACTCGGAATTGAGTGCCATCTACGCCGTTGGGATACGAAAGACGAGATATACAACATGAACATGGTTCGAGATATTTTTTAACACTTTGATTTTTGAACCCTCTATGCTGAGCCACTTGTACTTGTACCTGTTTAATCCACCTGGATTAGTCCTCCCCATTAATGATCTTTTGGTCCTCCAAAAGCATAAAGCTTTACCTTTCATCAACTTGTCTGCAAATGTCGTTGAAAGGCACATCCCCACATGACTCCTTCACCTGGAGTAATTTGGAATTAAGATGCAAAGCCAACAACTGTAATTGCAGAAATGCAAATGTCTAAAAAGGCACATCCCTTGAAGACTCCTTCACCTCACGTACTTCAGAATTAAGATGCAAAGCCATCACCTGCAACTGCTGTTACGCGAATGTGTGAAAGACACATCTTTTGAAGATTCCTTTATCTGTCATATTTCGGAATCAAGATGCAAAGACATCACCTGCAATTTGTTGCAACACAAATGTTTGAGAAGGCAGATCCCTCGGAGACTCCCTCACTTTTTTCCTTCAGAATCAGAATGCCAAC
Organism: Pinus albicaulis; assembly: GCA_034641835.2. Lineage (NCBI taxonomy): Eukaryota > Viridiplantae > Streptophyta > Pinopsida > Pinales > Pinaceae > Pinus > Pinus albicaulis. The sequence continues at coordinate 336,624,553 of CM076576.1, forward strand.
ACCGTCCTAAAGCTGCAACGAACATTACATTCTTAATGCAACCAACAATGACCCAAATAGTTCCATACTTGCCACGAGTTTATAACATGTACTCGATGGTCAAGCTTACATGAAAAATGGAAATCATACCTCAAAAAAATTACAAGATCAGACCTCATTGTCGCATTTCTAAGTGATGGTAAAACTCCTCATCACTTTTACATGAAAGAAATGTATCAGAAGACTCATAGAACATGACCAAAACATAAACGTCGAATCTCGAAGTGATGGAAACACATCATCACTTTTACATGAAAGAGATCTAACAAACGACTTATAAAACAAGGCCAAAAAAATGTCATGGTCGCTTAAGCGAGTGATGGAAACACATCATCACTTTCATAATAAAAACGCAACAAATGACTTACAAGCATGGCCATGACAAGCTTAACATCTCTAGAAAAAAACAATCTAGAAGAAACATTTCTGATTTATTAAAACAGGTGGATCATTTCACTGTGGCGAACTTGCTTGTCGATCAACTCTTTCGACTGGTGTATGCACTGGCACTTTGGCTTTACGGCGCTGCTCTAGATGAAGTTTCCAGCATGTGGCTCTTTGGTGGCCACTTCGATCGCAATGGGTGCAAAAGTTATTTTTCCTCCAAACCTTCTTAACTGAGTTCTTTTCCTGTTGGGGAGAAGGCTTTTCATGCCTCTTCCTCCTTTGCGCTGCCATCCTCTTCCAGCACTCAGAAATCACATGGTTATTTAAACCACAAAAAAAACAATTTTTATGATGCCATATTTTACGACTGTGGCTATCAACATTCTTATAGTCAAAATGCACTCTGGAATAATGAGACTTAGTACACCTTTTGGGGTGGTCTCTGGTGCGATCATGATGATGGGAGCTCGCCTTGGTTCCTTCACTACAACGTGCACTGCCATGGAATGATGGCGAAGTGTCCCCATCATTCCTCTTCCTTGGAGAGTTCATCATTATCTATTTTCCCTTGATGTCCTTCGAACATCCTTCGCCAGTGTACCCCAAACCTACATAATGAGGTCATTGCACAACCTCCAATGGTTCGGTTATGCCTTGGCCACGAATGCCAAGTCCTCCTCCTCTGTACCCCATTTTGGTGAGGAGTCTCATGCTGGTACCTGTGATGGCTATCTCCACACTTCCAACTGAAATTATATCATGTGAAGAAACTGAAGCAAAATCAACACTATTTACCTTAGGTGTTGATTGCGAAACAGATGAAGAAATTTTTTGTAAGCCTTTGTTGCGCTTCACTTCCGTCCATGCTTCGGACACGGCTTGTAGCTGAACCTGCAACTGCTGTGTCTCCTCCTTCTCTTCCTGTAGGAATGATTTTAAGGCATCATGATCTCTCTGAAGAGTTTCGTTGTTGCGTTTCAAATCTTCCCACGCCTTTGTTGTGGTCTGCAATTGAAGCTGCAACTGCTGCTTCTCCTCCTTCTCTTCATGTAGGAACACCTTCAAGGCATAATGATCTGCTTGCAGAATTTCATTTTTGCGCTTCCAATCTTCCCACGCTTCTTTTGTGGCTTGCAACTAAAGCTGCAACTGATGTTTCTCCTCCTTCTCTTCCTATAGGAGGGTCTTCAACTCTTTGTTCTCTGTTGCTTGTTTTTCGTAAGCCTCGTACAATATGTCCACTTTCTCGGACACCCTAATCATGGTTTCACACATGTCCTTGACACTCTCCATGGCACAACTCAACGAAAGTCCAATTATCACGCCCTGCAATCCAATCAGCAAGAATACCTGCTCCGATACCACTTGATCCAGGGTAAAATCTTAATACCCTTAACCAAGACCTTTTACTTCAGCTGATAATTAGAATTGCATTTAATTAAGATGTTAAAGAACATAAATGAACGATTGTAGTTGTAAATAAAAGGAACATAAATGAACAAGATCAACAATCATAAGAACACGTCGTTTGATGACGGAGTTCATCCAGGAGGGACTACATCTCTGGGCCTCGGTGTCAAGATGGTATAGGCCGCTTCATTATGTGTTGTAAGAAGAAGATGTACATGGATGTCTTTCCCTATGAAATACAAGGAAAAATTTGCCTCACGCAAGAGTGGCTTGATTTCTTTAAGAGATGTTCCACTGCAGAACTCTCATGCATAAAGAACGACTCCTATCAGTATGACCATAGCTGACATGTAGCAAATAAGAGTATCCCGCCAATCCTAGCAAACAAGGCATCTCAACAATACACATATTAAATTGAGCATCCCGCCAATCTGGCATAAAAGGGACTCATACATGACACAAATCCATAGCTAAAAGTACATCAATAACAACACAAAGCAAGATCACACAACTCAGGTATCAACCGAGATCTGCAAGACATAATGCATCTCAACGAGAAATAAATGAAGAAGTACATGTAATCCACATCATATACCTCATGTTGCAATTTTCTAAAGGTTGAGCTACTTTGCAGCTGAATTTGAAAACACCATCAATCTTGTGGCATCAAAAAATGTGAAAATGACTACTCACATGTGGAAATTTGACACCTGCATAACCCACTTCCAAAAGTGGCTGAAAATGGAAAACTCAGATGAAGAAACTGAGCACGCCATCAAACTCGTCGCGTCCAGTAGTGCTGAAAAGACATAAAATTTGTCCCATTTGGACAAAGTCAAAATTTCACCCTCCTGAAAATTGGCATCAATCAAGGTTCTGCCTGCCTCTTTTCTGGCTCATGGTTCCACATGACCTGCAAATAAAAAATATTAAAACTTAGAATTATGTGCGTGCTCTACTCCTCCATGGCCTGGGCGCATGGTGAAATGATGGGTTTAAATATATTTTGTGGGCGGCCTTACCCATGTCCCACTGTTGGAGCGTTGGTAAAATTGGCATGTGGTTGAGGAGGGGTCAGGGGGTAAAATCCTGCCCCTCCCAACATAGCACTAAATATCTTTTTTATAAGGCGCATTTTCATTTTAGTGTGGGTTGGGCCCGCATTGGGCGGCCCACCTAACAACCCACTATACTTCATTTATATTTTTGTGGGGATATGGTTTAATAGGACCGCCGCATGGTGTGGGCCAACCCACGTGGCTGGCGCAGGTTCGATACCCGTCGGTCCTGAATTTTCGCTCCATTTTATGCCGTGTGCATATATATAACAATATATGGTGTCTTTTGGTTTGGGTGGCAGGGTTGACCGCCGAACACCCCATCATTTAACATGGCTTTGTTATGCGGTTGGGTGAGGTGGCTGGGGTGGTGGCTCGTCACCTCCCCTTTTTTAATTTAATTTTGTTTTGTTAAAAACAATTAGCCATTTTAAAAATACTGGATTTTTGACCGTAGGAGGCAAATTAAATAGGCAACAATTTCGCCCAGAACCTGGCTTGAGTGTGCCGGAATCCGGTGGTCGGGTTTGGTCCAATTTGCGTCCTCTTTAAGGCTACGTAGTCACCAAGTCAAACCAAAACTTTGACCGCTCCTAACTCCTTCATACGGACTTAGAATTGAGTATCGTCTACGCCGTTGGAATCAGAAAGATGAGATATACAACATGAACCTGGTTCGAGATATTTTTGAACACTTTTATTTTTGAGCCATCTGTGCTGAGCCACTTGTACTTGTACCTGTTTAATCCACCTGGATCAATTGCTCCGATAGTAGAAATTGCTAAGGAAAAGAAAAAAATGCCAAGACTATTTTCTTATATAGTTTGTTCTAGAGACACTAGGAATTCCTCATTGGAAACCATATATAAATACTTAGAAAAGGAAAAACTTGTTGTCACGAAGAGAATTGTAACAATTGAAGACTTTGAATCAGTTTCAAATTCCACTTACGATGATTTAGCCAATTCTTTCCTAACCAGAAATTTTGGTTAAAAGCCTTCATGGCGTGTACTTCTGGCATTTAATTTCAATCTTTTATCCAATTCCAAAACGTCTCAGGCATTGGTTCCCCCATAGCCAGAACTATCTCTTAACGTACAACATGTTTTGGCACTGTTGTTGGGGAACAAAGACATGAAGTTATTTTTCCCTCGGTATTGAGATTTATTTCTGAATGCTGAACAAATTTTAGAGATAAAATTTGGTTGTTTATTATTCACCTGGTGACTCCACTGATGAAGGTTTCATTAGAAGATAAATTTTTCTAGCAATAAAATGAGGAAGCACCATGGAAAAAAAAACTATCAAAGTTTGAACTTTTTAAAGGAAGTCCTATTTTTTATTATCACTTCAATAAAATTTTTTCTCTTACACATCAAAAATATTGTTTCATGCTTTATTTTCTTAGAATATTGTAAGACTCATCAAGCACATTCTTTGTTGGAACAAGAACACCTTCCTTCTTCCTCTATAATTGATTTTGGGATGGATTTATCTCCTGAATCTGAGAACCAAAATGATTGTTGCATTACAATTTCTGACGATAATCAGTCATAATTTGAGCATAAAGAATATGATTCATCATCTTTGGCATCTACCACTTTGCCTCACAATAAACCCACTGCTTTTTAGCTCAAAGTCAGAGAAATTTTTAATCCCCTTAAGTTGCCACCTGTTCTTCATGATTACTCTCTGATATGTTTCAAATACCTGCCTCATTTTAGTTGATAAATTTGTATTATATCGAAGCAACATGTGATTGCTTTTGAATGTTTTATACACATTTTTGAAATTATTCATGAAGATGTTGCTTTGAGGTTATTTTATCATTCATTAACTCGAGATGCTCAACAACGGTTTCAGTGTTTAAGGCCAAATATAATGAGTTCGTGACATTTTTTTCAAGATATTTTCCCGAGGCATTTGGGTGAACACAAATGTCATAAGAAATATCTTTTAGAACTATATAATATGTAGAGGGAGAGCAATGAATCAATCATCAAATTTAATAGGAGGTTCCACATGTTTTACTACAACATGCCCCTATAAATTCACCCTCTTGAAGCTGCTGCTATGGTATACTATTCAGCAACTCTTCATTCTGATGTAGCATTTTATCTCAAGGAAAGGAGATCCAAAACCCTAGATAAAATGTTCATTGATGTTCAAGAAGATGAGGATAATATTTGGGCTTGTGGGAAGCTTCCAGATCAAAATACTCCTTCAAATCTGGAAATAAATCAGCGGATGGAGGAGTTGAAATGACAATCATCTGATATAAATCTAATTTCTTCTTCTTCTTCTTCAAATTTTACAAGTTGCAAGTCAAATTCTTTGGAGTTAAACAATTTTTCTCATTAACTTTTTTTTACACGTGGAGTGTATGATTTTTCTTTTCATGATGTGATGGATGGTTTTGACATGGTGTTTCTTGAGGATGATATTGCCGAAATTGGGGCCATGTGCACACATTATGAGAAACATTTCGGTGACAATAATCAAAATTTTTTAATTTCTAGAAAAATCGTATCACATAAACAATTTGTTAAATGAGAGCACATGACATCTTCTCCAAATTTTTAGGTGGTTCTAGAAGAATGTGAGAGATTGAATGGAGTGTTGTGTAGGGATATCTCTTAGGAAGAAATTTGTTTATCTGATTACAAAAAGAAACAAGTTTTTAATAAACCTCAAGTTCAGGATTCAAACATAGATGGTGGCTTCCCTATACAAGAATAATTATCTCTTAATCTATTTTATGACCAAGTGGATGATTATATGAAAATTTTCTTCAGTCAGCAATAGACATTTATACTAGGGTGTGTGAAAAAATTTGTCTCTCAAATTTTTTTTGTTGTACATGGCAATTTTCATTTTTGAGTTTTAGCAGTATGGAAGCATTAGTTCTAACACCCTGATGTTGTTGGTGCCATTGGAAGGTAGATTTCACCTAAAAGGCTCCACTGTGTATGTGGTATCACTTATACAAAAATAAGTTCAGCTCTTGGTGCCATTGGAAGGTAGATTTCACCTAAAAGGCTCCACTGTGTATGTGGTATCACTTAAACATAAATAAGTTCAGCTCTTGAGCATTTTATTTCTAGTTAAAAATTTTACTTCAGTTGTAGTTGATGAATAAGGGATCCAACCCCAGTTGAAAATAGATTTCAGATTGTAAGAATGTTTGGTTTCAGTTCTTCATATTTTAGAGTTTTAGACTCCATGCCCAATAGAGGCCACTGATCTATGGTTCTCAGCATTTTGCAAGAAAAAAAATGTCCCCATATGGATCATGATGTTGTAGCTTATTTTTTCCATTTGCAAAAAGCCTCACAAAGGGAGGCTATCTCTATGAGACTGTGATGGAGGAGAAGTACAAGAAGGAAGATGCATTTTGTGTTGATGACTTTGTGATCACATGTACTATTGATAAGTATACCGAGAGTGTTTTATATCAAATTGAACCAAAAGTGTTTGAAGTTGTTGTATGTCATATAGATCAACCTACAGATAACAAGGTAGAAGTAAGTTCAATAAGATCATTGTTAGCAGATGAAAGGAATATAGCTAGTCACTTGAGTGAAAATGTTGTAACGGATTTGAATCTGAAGCTAAGATCAATTATGAAAAAGAAGTTGTTCATGTCACATAGGATAATGCATATTACAGGTATGCACATAGAATGAAGGAACAAAAATCTGTGGAGGAAGACAAAAGTAAATATTTTCACAACTAAGAGAGAGAATATCATTAAACTGAACAAGATTGGTCCAGTCTTGCCGAGAAGGCAAAATTTAAAGTAACCAAAATTCTTGAAGAGCCTATGGAGCAGGAAGTTGTGGAGAATCAGTGTATAAATAATCATCTCAATGCTCTTGAGCTTAAATACAAACCTGGAAGCTTGCAAAAACATTACATCTACCAGAAGATGTTGGATATACATGTGAAACTGCAGGATACTTCTTGTTTTTGCATGTTTATTCTTGAAGAGAAAAATTTCTTGGTGTTTGTGAAAGTAATCAGGGTAAAGATTGTTTTCTGAAAGAAATATTCCCATTTTAAGGAGTTCTTCTCAGACACATCTCAACCGCTATTCACAGGCTTTTCCTTTGAATGAAACATGCGTGCAACAACACATTTTCTTCCTCCATCTTGCTACCATGTTTCAATAAATTAAAGAGTGTAAGCCATTTCAATTACTCAAATAAACTGTTGACCGTGAAAATTGTGTCATAACCAAGCAAGCCAAAGTTGTTGTTATGACGTGTACCCATGCTGCACTTAATAGAAAAGATTTTGTTCTGTTAGTTTTTAGGTACGATAATTTACTAATGAAGGAAGGCACATGATAGGAAATAAAATTTTGCATGTCGTGTCAAAGGGTTGACATCATGAAACCGTTTTCCTTTTTACTATCAAATAACAAATAGAAAGCGAAGAAAACACATACATCTCCAAGTAGTGAAATTAAGGATATTTTTTGGGAAAATTGTGTTGAATTTTAAAGATCCGCGACATGGGTTTTCTGCAGAGAGCCCCCAATTGACTGGAACGTGGAAATTTTCCAAATATTTGAAATGTTTTTAGATATTTCACAAGTTTGTTAAACACCATTTTTTGCTAAAAAAACGCCATGCAAGTTGTGAATCCCTGGCAGAATAAAACATAAACATAAGGATGAAATGATAGGGTTCGTAGCCAAGCGTTGGATGACTAGGTATCGAGAAAGTTCGAATTATGGTGGCTAAAATAACCTTTGGGATGAGAATAGATCGAAAATATCTGTGCATTGTATGTCATTTTAATATTCTGAAGTCTATGGATTCATTTTATCAAGAATCCGGAAAAGAAAGACACGATCCAATGGATAGAGAAGTTGTGGCCTTCTGTCAGGCTTTGTATCTGACGTTATTTCAAAATTACAAATATTCTTAAGGAGGCAATGTGTAATTTCCCTGCAGCTGAGGTTGCTATAACAACCAGAATGCTTCTCAAAGAGGCTGCTTACAGTGTTGTTGGAGTCAGTCATTATGAATGTTAAACTATTTCAACTTCAAAGAATGGTTGAAGGAGCGCTTTTACTTGAGCTTCATAACACACATTCAGATGGAAGCATAATTCATCGCAGGGTTGCATTGATTTTGGACCAATGGGTATCTGAGATCGAAGAAGAGAAAGAGAAAGTAAGAGGTAGCAATAGGACAGACATATGTGCAACAGGATTTCATCTTCAACAGTTCGTTAGAGACCAAATAAATATGCAAAATGGATTGATGGATAAAATATCATGTGCCCAGATCCAACGGCAACCCAGAGGCACAAAAGGCACGGGACATATGCGAAGTAGAGAACCCGTAGACAATTTTCCCAAACTTCCATCAAAGAAATCGACGGTTGATATTCAATGTCACATCACCCTATTCATTTCTGGAAAATTCCAGAATGTTCTTTTGTAAGTGGTTTTATAATTTGAATGACGGGACTCGCTCCAACTACGCTGAGAATAAATACGCCTACAGCTTCACTTATGTGACTTTTAACAAATTTGGGCCCATCACCGTTATTTGTATTTCATTAGCGTTCCGTGGAGATAAAAAATGTATTGGCCTTTTTGTTATAGTTTGAAAAGGAGTGAGACTTATTGTTGTAACTAAAAATTGAATATTATATATATTATTATTATATACAATATTTTAAAAGTTTTTCTTAGTTGTAAATATTTTAAAAGGAAAGGAAGACAAAGGGAACCCTTTGGTAACCATGCCAAGAATCAGTTATAGAAACTGAATTGGGTTGGAAAAATAAAAATAAAAAAGGAGAAACGAAGGCATCGTAAGGGTTCAAAGTCTAGTCTACATCACTGAGTATTGTAAACCAGAATTTTTGGGAAGCTTGAATAATATATGTTATTTTAATTTCAACATTTGTGTAGCACTGATTGTTTTCCCCATGTGTCCCATAATTTATACATGTTTTTCCTTTTGTGGACAGTGTAAGATGGAGTTGGCGCTTTAGTTTATGCTTTAATGAATTTACTTCACTGTACTCATTAAATGTCGTTGTAATAATTAAAAATTAATCTTGAAGCTCTTAACGAAGCTCTCCACATCAGTGAATCTCATTCATATGCTTCTTCTTTATCCATCATGCTTTCTATACAGTTGAATAACATATTCTTAATTGCACGTGTCAAAATTGTCTCCATTTTCAGCTTTGCATCTCCACCTTGCAACTCTCATAGCCTCTTCCCACTTTGTTTTAGAAGGATAGAGTTTCAAACCATAAATTTTGGTTACACTCCTGCATGGCATGTACTTCCGACCATTAATTTCAATCTTTTATCCAATTCCAAAATGTCTGAGGCACTGGTTCTCCCACAACTAGGAACTCTCCTGAGGTAAAAAAAAATTGGCACTACTGACAGGCAATGGAGATACATAGTTATTTTTCGCTTGGTATTGAGATCTATTTCTTGATGGTGAACAAGCTTTATACATAAAATTTGCCTATTTATTATTCACCTGTTGACTCCATTGATGAAGGTTTCAATAAAAGATAAATTTTGCTAGAAAGAAAATGAGGAAACACCATGGAAAAAAAGGGTATCAGAGTTCGAGTTTTTTAAAGGAAGTCCTATTTTTTATTGTCAATTCAATAGTTTGTATTCCCTTACACATAAAAAATATTGTTTCCCACTTTATGTTCTCATAAGATCTAAGACTCATCAACAACATTCATTTTTGGAACAAGAAGACCTTCCTTCTTCTTGTATAATTGATTTTGGGATAAATTTCTCTCCTGAATCTCAGAAGAAAAATGATTTTTGCATTACAATTTATGAAAATAATCAGTCATAGTCTCAGCATAAAGAAGATTATTCATCATCTTTGACAGCTACCACTTTGCCACACGGGTAACCAACTTCTTTTCAGCTCAAAGTCACATAAATATTTAAGCCCCTTAAGCTGCCAATTGTCCTTCATGATTACCCTCCAGATGTCTCTAATACCTGCCTCATTTTAGTGGAGAAAGTTGTATTATAGCGAAGCAACATGTGCTGGATTTTGAATGTTTTCTAGAAAGGTTTAAAATTCTTCATGAAGATGTGACTTTGAGGTCATTTTATCATTCATTAATTGGAGATGCTCAACAATGATTTTAGTGTTTAAGGGAAAATACAATGAGTTCGTGGTAGGTTTTTCAAGATATTTTAGGTGCCAGATGTTTTTACTTCAGCAAGCCCCTATAAATTCCCATCCTCAAGCTGTTGCTATGGTATACTATTCAACAACTCTTCATCATGCTGTAGCATTTTATAGCGATGTAGATTTTGATAACATCCTTTCATTAATGAAATTTTTTGTGTGGATTTACAAAAATAAAATATTACTAGAGATTTAGGGATAAATCCTAACAATTAATGATCTCAATCTTTCTAGAGGGTACTTCCTCTCCCTCCATAGGTTAATTCATCTAGCATCGAAAAGAAAAAAATTAAACATTTTTATATTTAAATAATGTTATATATAGATATATATATATGATCTCAATATGGAAAAAATAGTTTTGCTAAGCTAGCTTCCTCATCAGTACAAAATAATTGTGTTTAGGATCGTCTCAAATTAGCAAGTTATGAGAGGGTTTATGTGTCTTTTATGAAAAATTCATTAAGTAAATTAGTTGTTAAAACACATGTAAAACATGTAAATTGAAGATAAATAATACACAGCAAATACATTATACAATATCTAATAACAAATTTCACCCCTCGTGGACTACATCTCTATGGACCTGCTTTAATGGCTTGGACCTCTTTGGATTCATGGTCAATTCTAGGATTACATGCACCTACAATGCTCAAATGGCTCTACAAATTCCTCCATTGGATTCAGCAGACCCAAAAAGCCCTAAGTATACTCTTCTAGCTTTACAAATGGTCTTCAAGTGATCTAGACATGGCCTCCTCTCTTGCTGGCCCTAGGCTTATTTAATCTTCAAAGTGGAAAAATCAGTAATAGAAGTGCTCCTCTACCTCCACAACCTCCACCGTCATGCTCAGATCATTCAAATCATCTAGGATTGACTCTTTTTTAGCCTAATTTGGTTGAAATATGCCAAATTTATGGCTTCTTTAATATTTCCTAGAAAAACTCCTCTAAAACTGGAGCAACTCTAATTAACCCTGACAATTCTGGAGCTAGCACAGAATTTGGCAACCTCTGCCAACTTAATCCACCATTAAAGGTCAGATTAATTAAATATAATTGAGCATTAACTGTATTTTAGTGTGTTAAACATGTTTAAACAAATCCTTATTAAAAAAGAATTAATGCATTATAAAGCATGGTTAAGGGTTAATTAAACCCGTGTTTAATGCTAGTTCCACACCATTAGCAATATCTCCTGCCATGGTTCTGAGAATTGGTCCTATGGATCGAGGGCTGGCCCTTTTTAACGTTTGACACAAATACAATTCACGCTGATAGGTTGTTAAGAACCATGGTTGTGGCCTAGTGATAAGACCTACGCGTAGTGTGGAGGAGGTCACGAGGTCAAGCCTGACCTCCACCCTTCCACTTGTATACAATATTTTTCCTCCCATAACAATATTAATTTTTGATCTTGGACTTAACCAACTTCAGCCTTTGGGAGAGGCACGTAGTGGCCTCCGGGCTAGCCACGTGTCAACATCCAATTGGTTCCTCAAAAACCAACCATAAACTACCACATAGCCTAGAAAATTAGGCCAACCATATTTCGACACTTTTCAACACTCCATTGGCAAGAGGAAATCCACTATTGACCAATAAATTAACCTTTTTTTGAAAATTTGCTTGTTTGGAAAAGAATACATCTGGCTCTAACTTTGTCATACGAATTCAGTTTTTGATGAAATGAAGTGCACTGGATTCCTGGTGACGATTCCTATCGGGTTGTTCTAGTTTGGAGCAATTCTTATAACTTTGAATTTTTAGCAAATTTTTTCCCCCAATTTACTTTATGATCACTCTTTCCCACTGAAAAGATTTTGGAGCCACAAAATCTACTTATTTGATGAGAGTTTAATAGTATTGTCTTTTCGAAGTTCTATAAACTTGATTATACTTTGAAAATATTCATGACAACCACTTTGGTTCAATGACATGCCTTGCCTTGCAAATGTCTTGGAACTTCAACCAATTTCCTCCTTTCATTGCTAACCCAATCTAAAGCTTTTTGGCTGCTTGTTGACTAATTAAACACCTTGATGTACCACAGTGATCCCTCGGTGCCTGGAAAGCTGACCGATGATCTTCTCATTGAGAATCATGTTCCTTTGTTGCACACACATGCATTCGATGCAAGCTTCTCCTTTGAAACCACTTTTCCAATTTAAGCTCATTTGAGTGAGTTGTAGCAATGAGTTCCAATATCAGTAATCACAAGAAAATAAATTACCATTATTTTTACCTCCACGGTTCGAAATTCCACATATGGAAGAATGTATTGGCCATCTCTTTCACTTCTTGGCGTCAACACATCAAATGGTCTACAGTGGTTGCTATTTTTATACATGCTTTTTGGCATCTTGTCCAATTTTCACTTCTTAATTCTATCATGCTACTCATGCCATGATTTGAGAATGAATGGTAATCATGAGCCTCTCGCTCAAGAGTGGACCTTCCAAAATACTGCAACATCTTATCACTAGCAAAACCATTCATCTTGAAAAACACATCATGCAAGAAACACAAATTGACAACCACTTCCTTTTTCTCCTTCAAAGCAACAAATGTCACATCCTGTAAAAATCACCATGAATTCTTATATCTTGGTGTAGAAGCTCATTGACCAAACACAAGTTTACAAAACATGCCTCTTCAAACAACTAAATCTCATGTCAAAAAAAAACCAACACATGTCAATCACTCATGCATGTTCAAGCACAATGAAACTATACAAAATTCCACTCTTCACACACACTCTCTCATGCATGTATACAATGCTCAACTCTCTCACTAGTACAATCACAAGTACAAGAACCCCATCTGTATGTACAAGTACTTAAAGAGTTGAAATGACCAAATTTTGACCCAATTCGACCTTTGGTATTATTGCAACAAATTTGGTCAACATACTCCACTTTCAAACAACTTCCTGGCATAAACATGCAACATGAATTATAGAGAAAAGGAAATGCATTCACATGCAAATTGCAACTAAAAATGATCATCTTTTTTGCATCCAAGTGAGTCAGCATAACTCTACTTTTCCAACATCTTGCTGCATGAAATATGCAACATTATTTCAAGAGAAAAGAAATGCATTCAATTGGAAAATAAATGAATCAAATAGGAGAGATTTCCATCAATCATAAAAAGAAATGCAAGGCCTTATTTGGTTAAGAAATCTAACATATCTTTCCAAAACATTTCAATGGCGCTTCTTTCAGCTACACTTCATCATGTGAATCATCCTGATGCACATGGATTATGGAATCCTCATTTCCATTTGTATCGAGGTCTCTTTCCACCTTCTTCAAATGTCATGGATGACTTGTTAGATACAAAGTCCAACATTTCTCTACAATATGACCATGCTTATGGCAATGAGTAAAAAATTATTTCATCTTCTTTTCCACACGGATTTCTTTATACATTGGAACTTTGGAATTATGTCTCATTTGTTTTGAAATTTTCCTGTGCATGGATATCTTCTTCCAACACCTAGAAACAGTATGGTTATTCAAACCACAAAAGGAACATGTAAATTTTCTCCAAATCTTATGTGAGGATTTACCATGTTTATCATAATCAAAATCAACTTCATTATAGACAGATTTATACCTTGGGCATTCACCTTTAGAGCCTTCTTGATGAGGTGAATTTGATGAGGTAGTGGCTCTCTTCAGAATACCAACAATGGCTTCAATGACTTTCAAGATTTCAACATCCTATTTTTTCCATTTCCATTAGCTACATTCTTATGAGCATCTTCTTGCAAAGTGGGTGTAAAATTTTTTCATTCCTCATGAACACAAACTTCACAAGCTTGAGGTAATGAAATTGTAATGAAAGTATTTCTTGGAACACTTTTTGTGCCTCCTTGGCTTTGGAGCATTATCCAACATGTTGTCCATAACCAAGACCCAAATTCCTAGGCCTTTCCTCAACAACGATTGGCTCAACTATGCCTTGTGCATGTTTTCCCAATCCTTTACCTTCATAACCTATCTTGATCAATAATTTTGACCCTATTCCTCTAGTGTGTCTTTCAAGAGCACCAAATCATTCATTTTTAGAAGAAATAGAAGATGAACTCGATTTGCATAGCTCATTTCCATGCACATACTTGGCTAGAGTTTCCCTGGAATCATGGAGCTGAATCTCCATCTCATTCTTCTTTGCAAGAAGCTCTTGTTTCTCCTCCTTCATGGAAATAAACTATTCTTAAAGTATAGTGCTCTCTTTCTCATCTTCATACATCTCTTGCACCATATCTCTCATAATGTAGGGATTCTACAACATCTATTTATCAAAGAGTCTTGCTAAGGAATATGGATTAGAAACAATACTTGATGAACCTGCCATCACACTTGTAATGCATAAAAAGCTTCTTTCCTGTGATTTGAGCGCTGAGTCCTCAATCTTGAGATTCTATTCTCTTCAGCTTACACGCAAAAACTCGCACACACTTAAATTTTCCTTGCACAATTACAAAACCAACAGTTAATTCTATAGCTAACCTTAGCAAACCCTTGAGATAAACTTGGGCTAAAGTGATCTAAAATGTGCTCTGATACCAACTTGATCTGAATATTGACAAACTAGTTTTGTTGTGCTAGCTTCCTCATCAGTATAAAATAATTGTGTTTAAGGATGGTCTCAAATTACCAAGTTATGAGAGGGTTTATGTGTAAAGTTTTGTGTTTTTTATGAGAAATTCATTAAGTAAATTAGTTGTTAAAAACACATGTGCAAAAATTAAATTGCAGAGAAATAATGCACAACAAACACATTACACAGTAGCTGATAGCGAAGTTCACCCCTCCTGGGCTACATCTCCATGGATTTGCTTCAATGGCCTGTCACTCTTTGGATTAATGGTCAATTCTATGACTAAATGCACCTATAGTGTTCCAATGGCTCTACAACTTGCTCCATTCGATTCATAAGACATAAAAACCCCTAAGTAGCCTCTTTTGGCTCTGCAAATGGTCTTCAGGCCATCTAGACATGGCCACCTCTCCTGGTGGCTAGGCTTATTTAACATTCAAAGTAGAAAAATCACTTACAAAAGTTATCCTCTACCTCAGAAACCTACACCATCATGCTCATAGCATCCAAATCATCTAGGATTGACTCTTTGTGAGCCTAATTTGGTCGAAATATGCCAAAGTTATGACTTCTTCAATATTTCGTAGAAAAGATCCACTAGAATTGGAGCAACTTGAGTTAACCCTGATAATTCTAGAGCTAGCACTGAATTTGGCAGCATATGCCAACTTAATCTGCAATTAAAGTTTGGATTAATTAAATATACGTGGGCCTTAACTGTAGTTTAGCGCGTTAAAAATGTTTAAACAAATCCTCATTAAAAAAGGATTAACACATTTTAAAGAAGGGTTAAGGGTTCATTAAACACGTGTTTAATTCTAATTCCCCACCATTAGCAATATCTCCCACCGTGATTCTAAGCGTTAGTCCTGTGGACCAAGGGTTGGTCCTTTTTAACCTACCGAAATCTATGGCTTAAAACAAATACAATTCACATTGATAGGTTGTTAAGAACCATGGTTGTGGTCTAGTGGTAAGACCTGCACATAGTGTGGGGGAGGTCATAGGGTCGAGCCTGACCTTCGCCCTTCTGCCTATATACAATATTTTTCCTTTGCACTTTGAACTTTGGGAGTGACCAAACTTTGAACTTTGGGAGTGACACGTGGCACCCTCTGCACTAGCTATGTGTCAACATCTAATTGGTTCCTCAAAAATCAACCTTAAACTACCAGATAGCCCAAATATTCGGGTCAAACTCCATTGGCGAGATAAAAACTACTTTTGACCAAGAAATTGACCTTTTTTTGAAAATTCGCATGTGTGGAAAAGCGGACAACATGCTCTAACTTTCTCATATGGAGTCAGTTTTTGATGAAACAAGTGCGTCTGATTCCTAGCGATGAGTCCTATTCGATCGTTCTGGTTTTGAGTGATTATGAACACTTAATTTTTAGCAATTTTTTTCCCCCAATTTAGTTTCTGATCAATATATGGTTCAAATCTATATAATTATATTCACGTGAGTGTTTATTTTGAAATTTTAATTTAATTTTTAATAATTAATTGATAGATAGATTAATTCATCCATATCCAAAACAAATGATTTATTTATTTATTTAAACAACGTTTTATTTATATAAAAAATTATTTGATTGAAATTTATATAATTATATTAAAGAGTGTTTATTTTGAAATAAAGATTTAAAATTTTAATTTAATTATGAATAATTAATTGATGGATAGTCTAAATTTATTTATTTATTTTTCATCATTCAAAAATAATTCATTAGATTTTTAGGAAAGGATAGCTTACAAAACATGTCTCAACATTCCCCTTTCTCTTATTTCTACCAGACTTTTTGAGGTTGGGGAAAAGAGGATACCATATAGGACACTTTACATTATTTATTTCCCAGAGGAATTATATCCATAATATACTAGGAGAAAATAAAAAAGAAACCAAAATTGACCACATCATATCAAGGAGGAGGATGTGGAGGGAATATAGTGGTGATTACAAAATAACCAACACGATCATGCATGTCGAGATCGATGAGTTCCACCCACGCTTCGAGGCTGCGAAGGTGGTCATTTGTGCGACAGTGGTTGTGGCGGAGGCAATATAATATTTCCAGAATTTCATTATGACTATATTGAATATCATTGAGATAAGACACAATCTTGATTTGGTCTTCATACCCGTGGTCCACAAATTTCCATATCTATTTGGACATTTTGAATCTTCTCTGCTATGGACTCCATGGTTACAGAAGCCTCTATATGACCTGGAGAATAAATTAGAGATATAGCCACTGCCTCATTGGTTTCCCAGCTAGCCAAGTTTCCACAGGACGAGCTATGGCTTGACTCGGGAAACTCTGCATTAAATTGCTCACCCCCCCACGGCGAAGATAGCCCCGTTGGTGGGGAATTATGTGCTTGGCATGAACAGATAAGCAACTCAAAAGCGGGGTCGAGGACTGCCTTTTGTGGAAGTTGCAAAAAGAGTAATAGATACCAAAACCCAAAGACAAATACCCCAAATGGACACACACCATAACCTAAATACCATAGAATTTGAACCAGAATGAGCAAGCTTCAACCTAGGCTGAAGAGTTGCCCAGGGCATACACTGCCCATCAACCTATTAACCCTCTGAGACAAGCGACACTGCACTAGGTGGGAAGATAGAAAAACTCAATAAAACCTACCTCAAATGGGAAAACATGCAAACAATAATACTCACCAATGACCGAAGTGACACAACCCCCACACAAATAAAAACCAGAGGTGGCTTCCAACAAGGAACCGTTGACAGGATGTTCAAAAACAAACAACATATGTGACCTCCCACTATAATTAAAAGCAGAGTGTGTGAGAAAAAATGTGGATATTGATACCCTTTCCCGCAGGACGGAGGAGAGGTCCAAGAGCCTCCTATTCCTTATTGAAAACCGGGCGATAGGATTTCCAACTAATGGTGTGAAGCCGACTCAGAAAGCCATTCACAAAGGTTCCCGGATCCGAGGTGCAGGACCAAAGTCGAATTCAGCTGAAACCAAAGAAAACTGAGCTTCACCGTTCATATAAGGTGATGACCCTAATAAGTCTCCATGGACCTTATCTCTCACACCACGTTTCTCCGCTCGACCCAAATTCATCGCGCTTAATTCTAGACTTGAAAGGAACACTCACATACCCTTCAATTAAAGTGATGGATTTGCTAGAGAGATCTGTACTCGAGTGGAGTTAATGTAAGGATGGTGCATAATCACAGACTTAATGACCGCGTGGAGGAGGGGTGGACTCTTAGGGCCTCCCATGTGCCTTGATCACTCCCATAGTCTAAATTTATTTCTTATTAATATTATTAATAATAAAAAAATAGAAGGTCAAAGGTGAAAAATATAGACATTGTCTTTAATCATATTTTTTGGAAAATTTTCAAATGGTTTTTTATAGTCTATTTTCTCTATTTTCTTTAAAATTCAACAATAATTTATTAAAATCACAAACTTGATAGATAACAATAAATATTTTAAATTTACTCACATCTAAATTTGATAGTTTTGAATAATGATAATTACTGTGGAAACAGACGAGGTGGACAGCAGCACTCACTTCTAGAAATGTTAGATTGACGGGCAGGATGGTGACTATATCAGCAACGTAGCTATCGGGTGACTATATCAGCAACGTAGCTATCAGGCTGTGAAAATTAAGAAGTTGTCTACCTAGCATGTCGAATAGCTAGGATGGCAGTTTTTTTGCCAGAATCTCGTAAACTAAAATTCAAAAAATGAGGTAGTTGGAGTATTTGAAATCCATTTTTTATAGTGGAAATAAATTCAGCCCTATAAAAACCCTTAGGACACTCAAAATACTAAAGTTTAACATAAACAAGATTCTCGACAAATCTTTACCAAATTTTTTCAAAATCTTTGGCCACATTCTAGACCATTCTGCTGCTTTTTTAAGACTGCGCGGAAAATTAAGAGCATGGCCTAACTACATATCTTAGAGGCTGCAATGTCTCAGCGGGATATCTGGGTCACAGTTTGGCCATCTGCAGGCGCTTTTATCACGCTGTCCCACAGCACATCTCTTCTATTCGTCCAACGTAGCCTGAAATCATCGCTTGGTCAAAGCTCATAATTCTACCTTTTACTTATGTGGTAATCATAGCCAGAACGTATCCCTTCCGTAAGAGCTAACCCTAAAACTGCCTAACATATAATGTTGTGTCTGTACAATATATCTTTTGAAGAAGCTACCTTATCCCTCTTACATATGGAGCTTCAATCTGGTGTACTAGATGCTGTCGCTTAACTATTTTGTTTTTGGAAGGATTTCGGAAATAATTTTTTATTTTTCAAATTTGTTTGAAATTCAGTAGAACTCGGCACAGTCTGATCATCTCAGCTGGTTTTCTGCAATTTGAATGTGGGTTGACTTTGTTTATTCATTTACCAAAACTTATTTTGCCAAATTCTCACTAGAAACCCCGAAACATAAAATAATTATACAACACCATAAAATAATTATACAACACTTTATTATATTATTAGATTAATTGGGCTGTGCTATCCCAGTTCTGAGTTTCGCAGTTCAGTAGCTTACATAACCAGTGTCTGAAGAAAGAGTGTTCAGTGTACGAATTTTATTGACACGCACAGTGACACTAGTCTTTAAACAAAGATTGTTGAGTCTGTAAGAATTTATTTATACACAAGAGTCCGGTGTCATCATCTCATAATGTAAACAAAAACATTCATTTCGATGGATACCATTTCCACGTGAAGTTTCATACTATCTTCGCAAAAAAATCCAGCCACTTCTCTTATGGAATGGTTTACATTAATTTCATGCATCATATTCTTATGTGATGAAAAATCGGTGCCATTTCATTTATGATAGCGCCTGCTTTCAGGACGGCCCCTATCCACAATGTTATATAATATAATGCTAGAGCTGGTATGGACTATCTAGAAATTGTGTGGGTATATGATAAAACACAGGAAGAACATCATATATTATCTAATGGCTAAGATGCAAAACATGAGATTGTTTCCTAGCTTTACAGCTGTAACCACATTTCATCATTTCATTGAAACAGTGAGAAAAACATTTTTTCTCAGGGTCAGCTACAATATGTCCCGGCGGGATATAAGGGTCACAGCGTTGCAGGCGCTCGTGAAGCTGCAGCCCCTTTTAAAACTTTGACTAACGTCTCAGGTATTCATTTATAGTGCCCTGTCGTCACTCGAATTTCATAATTCCGTCTTGCGGTCATGACTGCAATAACTGTAGTCAGACAGTTTCCTTTCTCCATCATCATCATATTTTGCTCTCACAAGTTGTCAGGGCCTACCATACAAGTGCCTAACCTATCGTGTCTCCTATTCTACGCTATTTTTCGTAAAGTGATAGCCTAGCCTAACGGGTATGAATGCCTATTTAAAAAGAGCTCTCCCTTTAGTTAAATCACAAATCTCGAAAACCTCTTTTTGAAGAAAAAAAAATTGTGTTTTGTTGTGGTCATGCGGGTATGCAAATACCCAAACGAGTTTGCAGTCAAGCACGGGGGTACTCACTTCATGTGGGAGTTGGAGAGGGCCGGAACAAGACGAAATCGCAGGCTTGTCTGCTGCCATACTCGTGATGCTGATCGTTTTTTCCTGTATTTGATTGCTTAGTTGAATGCAACTGATATTTAGTCTTCTTATCTTGCAGGTGCAAAGAATGGATGCTGGATATATATGTGAGCAGACATAGCCTTTAGAGTACGTGGCTTCTCTCTGTGCAAAGACGCACACGGCAATGGATGATGAGAATAGCGAAGGCTGTTCACCAGCCATTACTGTGAGTGGACATAACAGTCCACAAGTTTGGTGCTATCCCCTCTGAGCTTTCTTAAACCTAAAATCTCTAATGGTCTCTTGAAGCCGTCGGACTCACTCGTGTCCATTTCGTTTCCCCGATGTGCCTCAATATTGGTACATAGAATAATCTCTTCATCGTTCCAGATTCTTGCTGTTTGGTTGTTCCATTGCAATAGCTCATACGTTTCAAATACTTTGGTTCTTTCTTGTGTGATAGCCATAGAATCTACACTAACTGCAGCCGACTTCGTCCATCTCGAACTTCACTTACCACCAATTACAAGTAACCGGCTTCGAATGACGGTCAGTCAGCTCTCAAAGAAGGTTAAAGTTACATGCATATGCCCCTTACCTATAGAGGTTAAGTTTAAGCTATTTCATATCTAAGCTTGGGCTTGCCAGGTTTCAGTTTATCTTTGGGTATTTACGTACCTGATTTAGTCTACTCGAAGCAAATATGTAGTTACGGATGTTGAAAATGTACGTATTTTATTGTAACTATATAGTCTGTATAGGTATTTAGAATTTACTTTAATCCACGTCATTTCGGCAACACTCATGTTATTCGCCAAACAAATATACACCTATTCCATTTATGGAAACTTAGAATACACCAATGTCTCTGGTTCGCATTCAAGGTTGTTTAGTTTTAGAATACAACAATGTTTCTAGTTGGTATTCAAGGTTGTTTATTTATTTTTATATGCAATGATAAGGGGAAAATGTTCTTAAATCAATACAGCGAAAGAATGCACTTAAGTAGTAGTGCACTTTCTGGCTTTTTGGCAAATACTAACGCTGCACTGTATTTTGGCTTTTTGGGATAACACGAATGTTCGATTTAGGCTTGCGTAAGGAGATAATCAATATTGTGTTTCAGCTTTAAAACAATCGATTTCCCTTTATAAAAATATTTTTGTTAAAGATTTATCAATATTTCATTTCAGGTTTTAAAACAGTTGATTTGGCTTATTAAAAATGTTGATTTGGCCTCTTAAAAGAAAGAGCCATTATTTAATTTATTTATTATTTTAAAACAATAGTTTATTAATCATTTTTATAACCCTAATAAATATATAAAATCTAAAATGTGTATTTTCATCTTAAAAAATGAAATTATATATATATATATATATATATATATATATATATATATATATATATATATATATATCTATTTTCTGGATTTACAATATTAATTAATGTTAACTTTTTTTAATATTAATTTCATATTTTTATACTAATAATAATCTCTTCCATTTATTAATTTTTTTTTCATAATATTAATAATCTATTAAGTTTATTAATCTAATAAGTTTATTTTAGTTTTGCAGTGATAATGGAATTTACTGCAATTTAACATTAATAATGGGGAACAGAAAGAAAAAACCAAAAGAAAAATCTACATCCAAATTGTGAGTGACCATTTATATTCTAAAATGGTAAGGCAAGGGTTGTTGAGAATAACTACCTCAAGGAGCCATGTAGTATACATGTTTGATTTATATTTTTGGGTGAAGATTTTTCTTTTTGTCATGTTTTTTTAAATATATAAACAAAATATTGTTATTTTTTATATCGTTAAAAATATTATATTCAAAAAAAAAAATTGTCTATGTTCAAACATGAAAAGCCTTCATCACTTAATTCTTTAGTAAGGAATAAGGATTTGTATAAATTTTTGGTGAACCACTACTAATTTTGCACATTTGCATTTTTAATCTTACATGTTAAACTGTTGAAGAAAACATAAATAATGGTAGGGATTACTCCCCATAGGGATATTTGTTTCCATCTTGTTTTCCATGCAAATTTTGCTTAGTTTATAGTGGGAGTAAATGATAATAAATAGGTTATTTATATGAGTATGATGTATCCAGATGGCGCAAAGGAAGCAAGAAGCCCTTCAAAGTTATGGTCCAATCAAATATTTGAATTTTTTTTCAATAATATTGAAAAATAAATATTTTCTTTTTAAAATTAAACATTATATCTTGAATTGGTCATACTAAACTAATAATAGTGAAGAGAAATAGAATATTGTCATGGAAAATACAAAAAAGTACTTTTCAAAATAAACTTACTATATAATTCAAATAATTACTTGGAGTGACTCTCTATCCAAAACGATAAAAAACAAAGAGTTTTAACTATACTACTTAATCATGATAATGAATATTTTTTTCCCAATTAAACATATATATATATATATATATATTAAGTGATTAAAACTATTTCTAGAACCATTAGAAAAAGAGAAATTTTACATATTGTACTGAAATCAAAATCAATAAGAACTACTTTTAATATATAAAAAATTCTCTCAAACTATAGATTACTACATACTTTGGTGCAAATCATGTCCCTTAAACATTAATTTGGAGGCCTACGTCAAATATCACTAAACACTTTCAACAATAGATAATATGTCAAGATTCAAGGAAATGGTATTTGAGAGATTTCAAATGTTTCATATGCATGTGCACATAGAGAGCCAGATAGTCTATACGTAGAAAAACATCTAAAGGAAAATGTGTATTTAATAGTAATCCTCGTTGTTAAATTAATGATATATTTTATTTCTTTTTATCATTGGGAATTAAGTAAAAGGTCGGGAATTAAGTAAAAGGTCGATTATAACTAAGAAAAAATAAAATAAATAATATATATTTGAAATGATAAATTTTATTTTAAAATAGTGGAAAAAAGTCATTATCTTTAAGATTTAAATGTAAACATGCGTTTGATTACATTAAAACTTTAGTTCATATTATAAAAAGTATCGAAATTCATGAAAGGGGAGCGAGATATGATAGGAAATGGTTGTCCTCTCACCCTTATTAAAAATATTACAAAGTAGGCCAGGAAAATGGATTCCACATTGGAATTTAATTTAAAGACTAACTAGGTTAAACTTATTCCATTTTTTTACTTATTCAAGAAATATGCAAGAAATATAATACAAGTAAAACGACATGAATTTATAACGTCGAATGAATATTATTTTATTATGTCAATGTAAAAATGACTTACAAATGACACCTTAGTAACACTTTCTATATAATAATTAGCTATATTTCCACCTTAAGGAGGCTCCTTTCCCTCGTATGCTCCACTCAAAGTTTAGTGGTAGAAGTGCAGTCCTTAATTGTAGAGAAAATGTTAAAAATGACACCTTAGAAACACTTTTTATATAATTATTAGCTATATTTCCACTAAGGGAGGTTCCTTTCCCTTGTATGCTCCACTCCAAGTTTTGTGGTAGAAGTGGAATCCTTAATTATAGAGAAAATGTAGAGAAAATGTTAAAACTTAAGATGAAATTTAGACAAAAATATCTTATTTTGGATTGCGGATAAAATTAGTGACTTTAATAGCTTTATTTATAAGAAAAAATAGTGTACAATGTTTTAGGGATATCGTGAATGTGAACCGTCTCATTACATTAATGAACTAATAGTATAAGGATAAGGACTAAAGGCTTTATCTAACCTTTTATTTAGTAATAACACCCTGATAAAGTAGAAATTTGAAAACAATGACATTTTTATGAGGTGCACAAGCATTAATGAGCAATAAAAGTCCTAGTTTTCTACTTTGACGCCATAGTGAAAGTATTTAGAGTTTTAGCAAATTATACATGAACAGAAAAGTAGTTAAACACTCACTATGAATTTTGAGTGTGAATTTGAACATTATGATATGAATGCAGTCACACCTTCAAATAAATGAGGGATAATTATGCAAAGGTGATATTTCCAATTGAAACTACACATGACAACATAAGCGAGTAATGGGCTGGTAAAAATTCCCCTCTAATGTATGAGGTCAAGAGAAAATTGTATTATGTAAACATGTTATCAGTTTATTTTCGACAAACCATTAAGAAATAACTAAGAAATTAATCAAAACATGTCATCAATTTATTTTCCACAAACCATTAATAAATAATGAGGTAAGTAATAAATCAGTAGAAATGAGTTTTGACCTGAAAGGGAAATGAAAAACCACTTGCAAATAGTGAACCAATGGGGTAAATTTTGCGCATAATCTCAAAACCAACAAGGTTAGAAAACCCTAGAGGTCATGGAATTATAAGATCATGTCATAGTATATTAGAGTGTCACAATATTATGCACAAAGAAATCAAGATTAAGGATGATCCAATCAAATTTCATAAATGTGGTCAATATCACATTTGGTATGAATGCATAGGAAGGAAAATTTTCAATCACAGGTAATGTTGGATCAGAACAATTAAAGTCGTATTGAATAATTAAAGGGACTAAAGTCTAGAAAGAGTTAACTATTAGGAAGCACATCATAATTGGCTCAAGGAATATGGATCCTTGTTGCTAATGCAACCTAAACAAAAAAATGATTAAGTTAAAATGGTCGATCCTACAAGGGGCTCAAAAATTATTCAAAAGTGACATGCATGTACATGGTACTCAACTAGAACTATCATAGTGTATTATTTTTAATCCTGTGAGAATGAGATAGACTTTATCATATGAGAAACTAGTAAGTAAAGGAGAAATGACGGGTCTCCTTTTATAGTCTAAGGTAACATTTTAATTACTAAAATGGATCCAAGATACAAAATTTGTCTATATCAAATCTATGGAATGGATTTTTTAATGTTAATAAGTGAAGTTTGACTAGAAGTAAAGTATAAGGAAAACTTTACCAACAAGAATGTGATATAAAATAAGGATAGTAATCATGGACAAGTTAGAAAATAATTAATTGTTATATTTAAGAGTCCATTATTTAGAGCATCATAGCAAGGATTTCTTGAAAATAAATGTATAACATATTAAATGATAGTATACAATAGGTTAGGGGTTTAAAATGAAAAAATAGAAGTGTGATAAAATAGGCAATTATAAAAAATACAGTAAAATTACTAGGATGTGATGAAATTTAGAAAATAGACTCAACATAACATGGGGACTAGGAAGACTCTAAGGGTTTAACTATACTAAGGATCTAAACTAGGGTGACTGAGGATGCTCACAAGAAATATCATATATATTATGTGTATTCTAATGAGCATTTTTATGGTTCCCCAAAATATTAAGTCATTCAATTGGATAGTAGTACATGAAACAAATTAGTGTCCTAAGGATGGCTAGATTAATAAAATATAAACAATGATGACACACGGAAACAACCAAAGGGTTGGCACTAATGGAAATATTAGTTGATGGTAGATGAGTGTTTATGAAACAATGTAAGCGACCTTCATAGTATGGTTAAGCTAGTAGACCAAGGACATGCATTTAATTCTAGAGAATAATAATAATGTACCATTTGGTATTCTAGAGAAAAAAATATATTAATCATGATGAGTATAAGGATACGACTAAAATTTATGATACGCGCTATAAAGGCTCCAAATTTTCATGGAGAAACATTCGCATTGGCACCAATTTGAAGGAGGCTACTAATAAATGTTACCTTTATAAGTAGAGCACTACCATGAGGAAAATGTGGATGGCATAGACCACTTGTTGAAATAGGAGGGAGGTTTTACAAGCATATTCCACGAGTGGAAATAAATGAAAATTCAACATGATTAGAGGGGAGATAAAAGTTGTATGCTAATTTTGGAATTATACTTGAAGCAGTAACAATCAGTTTATTGAAGGTAGCTATTAAATAGAATGGTTCTCGCACACATGTTAATAATAAATGAAGATACATCCTATTGAAGATGGGTCATGAGATGATGAAAAAAATGATAGCCATAATAGTGAATTTGAGTTCCAAAAAACTCAAATTGATCTTTTTGACATGATTTTCAAATATTTTGAAGAGTTGAAATTCAACAATAATTACCATTGTTTAGGATATGAAAAATATGGTAGCTTTTACATCCCATATTATTCCAAACTAGTTCAATTTATGGGTGTAGAATTCCTTTATGGAATTTTAAATACTTGAAAAGTTAGTGAAGAAGATAAGAATGTTAATGATATATTTAACAATAAAAACATTCCAATAATTTGGTTAAATTCTAACATTGTCATTAGTTTAATCACATGTTAATAAATTTTTTGATCTCCAACCTTATCTTCATTTTTAAATGACAAATTATCATGTAGAGAGATGTTGAAATAAGAAGAAAACCGATGAAATGAAAACAATTCATTATGTTGGATAAGTTCTTGGAGATAGAATCAACAAGTCAAGAAATTGCATATGTCTTACTATCTAGTCCCAATACAAGTAAAAACACATTTGAATGGATAAAAAAAAATAGCATTCATATAGCTAATCAAGATGAAGATTTTAACCATGGTTGGGCTCCAATTATACAATTCTTGTAAATTGAAGCATGATTCAAAGGAAAAGGTACCTTATTTATTTAAATAGGGGTTATAAATTGATGAAATACAAATGGTAAGTGGTCAACAAAAAAATAACCATGTTTTATATATTTATCGTAACTCTTTATATGTACGATATATGAATTATTTTTATAATTAGAAGTTAAAACTGTTTTAAAAAAATGTAATCATCTTGAATTAAATTTTCTTCCTAAATTAGCTAGTGTATGAAAAAATCTTCCAAAATATTGCAACATGTTTCACGTTTAACTTTGATACAATTTATTTCACAATTTTCAATCAAATATTTCACAATTTTCAATCAATACCAATAAAGGAGAGCATCCATTTGTGAGGATATAAATGTATGATTAAATTTTAATATCGGGTGGAGAGATAGGTGAAAACTAAATGTGACCTCGATATATCAAAGGGTTGAGAATTAACAAGTTTAATGTTGGTAAAAACATATCAAGTATAAAATAGTTAGAACGTAACCTTTTGAGTTTCACCCAAGGAAATTTCACACATGTGCATATGTAAAGCAGAGTTTGTTTTGAAATAAAGATTTTATTTTCATTTTCTTTCCATGGGAATTATTATTCATTGATATTTTCACATGTATTGTTGAATGAGTGTTAGTGATGTATAATAATCTAGATAGATATATATTTATATCTATAGACAATACATTATACTCTTTAGATATGCATTTATCATATTATCTCAAAAATAAATAATTAGAATTTTTGAATGACACATCCTTTATTCACAATATTTATTAACCTTCATGCTCTTCACATTTATTCTAGTCTTGAAGATGCACTTAGTTGCTGGTTTCGAAACATCATCTATAATACTTAAATATGTGGATATTCCTTTATCAATTAACAATATAAACCATAAAAAATATTAAAATAATAATCATATCTTGGTATGGGAAGGGAATTCATTATCAATTTTAGTTATTTGAAAATTTTTTCTTTAAGACAAAATGAAGAGAAATTTATCTTGATTTCTTAAAATACTACAAACATAAAAAGATGATTCTGAATATATTTAGGTTAACCATTTACTCAAAAATAATTGTTCTGATTCTACATTTAACAGACTTGAAATATGGCTTCTTCATGGAGAAATGAGGAAATCCAAATAATTCCTCGACCATATGTCCGAAAAACCTATGAATTCACATAAAGATCACTGCAACAATTGAATTTGAGTTATGGAAAACTATTTTTGTATGTGCTACTATCAAAATTGAAAAATAGGATAAGAAAATGTATGCTTGAGAGGACATAAAATTGAGGAAATTACTAGAGTAGAATTTTGGTCTATATAACAACCTAGATACTATAAAATTTGAAGATATAAATGTTGAACCTATTGGAGCAAGATATAATCTTGAAAAATCCTCAAGTAAATACATTTCCTCAATAGGCATTAAAGAATCACACACTGGAGATAAAAATTCCTCAACATGCATCCTACACATCAATCAAAACAATAGTCGTAGTGATATAATTTGCACAAGAAATAATGGAAGGTTTGTTTTATATAATGATTATGATGCAGACAATAAGGCCTTTCACAATAATGATCAAAATAATCCAATAAATATAAACATTTTGGACTCCCACAACATTGTTCAAAGTAGTAATTTTGGTAGTGGGAATATCCATGCGCATGATTATGATTTATAGGAGGGAAGGGAGATATAAAAAAACCATCCTCGTGATGAAAAAAACCAAGATATCAACATTAATATCATTGGTGATTACTATGACAAGATTTGAGTTAGTTAGATTTTCTTCCAAAGAAAATCTAATACGTCAATCTGCTGGATTTGTATTTAGATTTGAGTTAGTTATTTCATGCCCTCTTTGGAAGCACGAATATGAAACATGTTTTGGTCATATCAACAAAATTCATTTTAACTTACGGCTCTTTTCATATAATGATTTAACACCGAACACCAAGCCTCCTCGAATCAACCTCTTTCATATAATTTTGAAGGTGGAACTTTTATCTTGGAATAGAATATTTCTCATCTACTAGATTGAGGGATTTGTCACTCTAGAAATAACGCTCCATAGTCGTTACTGCGCTGGTTCGATTGAGCGTTTCTCTTTTTCCTGGTGGATCTGTATCCTACGGCAATGACAAAGCCGACACAGCTGAATCCATGCTCATGCATTCTGGATGGGATTATGTTGCCAATACTACGGTCTCATTCACGCTGGATAGTAGCAAACGCTGCCCACCTCCATCGAAATACTACTTTAGTGACACGGTCCACGTGGTGTCATGAATGGAGAGGTTACTAAATATTACTAACGCATTCCTGGGAGGCACTGAACGCAACGTTGGGCCTTGGAAACTTTCCTCCGTGAGGTGGAAAACGATATTCTTTCACACGTGGCGAAGAGGCATCAGTGAGCCGTTCCATACTGGAAACAGGAGGAGGGTAGGAAATAGCTGGTAAAGAGCACAGTTGGTGCTGACAAGAACGTTGAACCCACTCCAAGTTTTAAACACAAACTTTGACCACATTATTATATCCGCTCCAACATTTCACCATGGTTCGAAACTCCACCGTCGACATGCTTGCATCCATTTGTACACACCATAGTTATTATAACATGCTATTATAGGTTCGTTATGATGTTTGGCTCCAGGTTTAACGCAAAGCTTTTGACGAATATATACATATCTTCTCCAAGCATTTACCGTAAGTTGAAAACCCGCCAAGAAATATTTAAGCCCACTTGTAATGCATTTTCATATAGTTCTGACTGCGTTTTAATCGTAAATTTGGCCACCTTACATATCTGCCTCATTAATTAAAAGTTCGGCATAAAAGTATTTGGTGCTAGCTGTAATGTTCCTCGTATGTTTTTTCTTGGCAGTCTCATATGGTTTTGAAATCATATGCGTTTGCGCTTGGGCATTAAATATACAACATAACCTTGGTCCATTGAATGTGCGCCCCTTATAATGTTTCCACATAGTTTTTCTCCACGATCTCCTATGGTTTTGAAACCACATGATTCCTTTGCCTTGGTTTAATTGTACAACGTCTAAAATCATTAATCTCGTCCAATTTCATTAATCTCATCAATAAATATAATACTTGGTGTAGACTGCCTAGTTTCAGCAAACAAGCTTCTAACTCTCGAAGGCCCAACACCAAAAAACATCTCCATGAAATCTGAGCCACAAATTGAAAGAAAAAGGGACTCCTGCTTCCCTTGCTGTAGCTTTTTCCAAGAGAGTTTTCCCTGTGCCAGGAGGACCCATTAAAGGGCACCTTTTGGAATTTTAGCTCGTAGCTCTTGGTACTTTTAGGATTTTAAGAAAATGCACAAACTCCATGATCTTTGATTTGCTTCATCACAACCAAATACATCCTTAAATAATACCTTGTCCTTTGAATTTTATCTAGCTTCGTCACATTAGCTTTGCCGATGTTAAAGAGTCCACGACCACCCTTGCCTCCAGGTCCACTTATGCCCAAGCCCCTTTGCATTCTTCGCCCAAAGTAAATAAGAGACCCCAGAATCAATAATGTAGGTGAAAATCTCAACAACTCTTGGTACCAGACCATTTCTGAAACATATTTTACAGGAACATAATCATGAGGACCAATACCCAACGCTTATTGTGCATCTTCCAACTTCTACTCAAAGGATTCAACACTACCAATATTAAAAGAATACTTATGTTGGCTACCACCCTCAGAGGAGGTCCGTCTGACATATATCTCTACATCACTTCTTTCACTTTGGGTAGAATTATTTGGTGAATTTCAAACATAAAATTTAGCTACAGATTTGTTTGAAACCACAATATGGTCGACAAGCCCAAGTTCCAAAAGTTTATTTTTGAATTCCTGAAAACTAATCTCTTCAGATGTAGGAGGCTTGATCTTATTTCCCTCAGTGCCATGACAATCATTGATGAGTTTATTAGTCGTGGGATTGACCTGTATAAACAACATAACATTAATTAGTTCACAGTTATTCTTTGCGAATGGTGCCCCTAGATAAATTATATGAGACCAACGAACATAAGAGACGTATTCAAACAACGTGCTTAATGACCCATGGTGAGGGGGTTGTTAATGTACATGCTGAATGCACGGAAAGTTCTTATTCGAACGTATGCTGGTGATCCCTCCCTCACATGGTGCGATTGCAGCAACAACATCTGATCATGATGGTGAGAAATCTCATGAGTGGTTTGGGATAGGTCGCTAGGATGTCATTGACTGCAGGTCGGGTGAAAGACTTTAATGACTAAGCAAGCAGAGGGGGACCCAAAATTTCGAATATACCCAAAATTTTGGGTGGTGTTGTAGCGGCTACAAAAAATGGCGAACCACTGGTAGAATCCAGCATCTCTATCAATATCACAACAATAGTCTGAGTCCGGATAGTGATGCAAGGGAATATTGAGCAAGTTTTGCGGGTACCCTTTGTAATACTTTGGCCCTTTATAGGTATGCCTAATCCTTGCGCCTCAGCTAGGTCTCGCTAATTAGAAACAAATCAAAGAGAAATATCATAGACGCTAGTAGCTTGTTGATGATGTGAAGAGCAAGGCAGTGGGTTTATTATTTTCAGGAATTTTTTTTAAAGTAAGTTTCTGGTGTTGCTCCACTGCCAGCAGGCCTGGACAGCACCTCGGCGGAGTCACTTCAAGAAATCACAAATGTTGCTCCACTGCCAGCGAGCCTGGTTAGTACCCCGACAGAGTCGTTGCATTACCTCTCTGCGCAGGAAGCCTTTCTCGATCCTTTACCCTTATTTGTTTCATGTTCTTGTAGCACTTATTTTCATGTGCTCGTGCCACTTATTTCTCATGGGAAGATGAGGGATCCCGACTTATTTTACGAGAAAGAGAGGTTGTTTCTTGTTTTACAGAAACTGAAAGATATCCTGATTTGGGTTTGCCCTTGCGCCAAACCTTCACATCCCATCTACCAAAATAGGCGAAGTGTGCAAAATAGATCATTAAGATGTCCAAGGCTATGCTGGGCACAAGGCTTAGGCTTACGGGTATTAGGTCATTCAAACTCATTAGGTCTTCCACAAACAACTAGCTGGTATCTCCCCGGCTAATAAGTTTAGACTCATAGGATCTTGTTGAGAATGTGACTTCAATGACTAGTCCTAAGAGATAGCTGCCTCTTGAGATAGCCACCGCAACCTCATGCAAACAATGGGGTTACTATTTCGACAATCGGGGCAAAACAAGACCGCAAGGTGGTAGGGTTTCAATGAGGGATCATGCAGTGATCGGTGATATGTGGAATATTTTCAAAGCTATATCAACAATCTGCAGAAATGATGTGAGGAAGAAAGTGCACGACGCAATGTAACCACGAGGCTCAAGATGCAATACAATGCCATGTGATGGAACGATCCAGTAGTTGGAGGTGGAGAGACAAGGCAAAGCACATGCAATGATTATCTAAACATTATGCAACAATAGGGAAACTGAAAAAGCATGCATTCAAAAATACATGGAACCTTTTAATGCACAAAACTACAGAACGCAAGAAAATATAGCAAGCATAATTATAAACCATGAAGTAAAACCTTAGCAAGTAAACCTAATTAATAACTTGACAAACCAAAGCTTTATTAGAAGATTCTAGCTAGCCTACACCTAAAACCCTAGCTTAACCAATGATGACCTGCAAGAACGACAGTGTTTGCAATAAGGGCCAGCATACAAAATCGTGCACCAACAGCAAGACTTACCTGAAGAGCATGTGCAACAGCAAGAAGATCATGGATAATTACCAAATAACATATGAGAATAGATTGTGCAAGCTGAATTCCACTCTCATCCTGATAGAAAAAAATATGTTCTTGAAAATCAACATTTATAAATGACACATAACCATTCATGCACAATTCTGGATCTGAGGGGTGATGGGAAAGCATTGCCTATTTGCAGGCACATCCACTGGGTAGGATCCATCGAACCAAACGGAAACCTCATCATGGTTTTGAGGATGGTCAGTTTTATGGGATGGAAACAATAAGAAAGTGCCAGGCGAATTATAGATTATTGCGCATCCAAGTGTACAAACCCTAGTTTCGAAAACCATGGTCCGGGGTTTCTCCTTGGTTTGGTCAAGGGTATGGGGATCCGAATCCACTTTTAGTGGAGGCTGCAATTCCTTACCATTTTGAACAAAATCCGAACCTTCGAGCAGGAGGCTTCCAAACTTTGATTTCTTGTTGAGACCAACAGGCAGATTGTTGTGATCATGAATTGTGGTGAGTTGCAAACTATCAATGGGCTTTGTATCAATTCGATCAAATATTTGTGCGCTGACAGATTGATAAATCGATGTATCAGATTCTTTATATTTGCCACGATGGGGTGAATTCGATGCGGTTATGCTGGGAGGAGCACGGTACTTGGGGATTGTCATTCCAGAAAAGTTAATCCGAGAAACCCCAGTTGGAGTTATTTGAGGGGTCTTGTCAGAGTCGGAAGAACCTGGGGTAACATTCGACAAGAGAGGGAGTGCTTCGATTCCCTTGTGGGTACTCGAATCCTCATAGAGTGAATTATCTAACTCTAGTGTCTCCATGTGGTCGGAAACTACCAACGATTTACGAGTGACAGTCCTCTGCGGCATTAGTGAATATGTTTTTAGATAAGCAGTGATCGTTGTAACCATTGATTTGACCAAGTTGGGTCCCTGGCATGTTGGGCTCCCCAAGAGTTACCGACTGGGGTGGATCAATAAAAAGGACATATTGAGGTTGCCCAAATAGGAAATCGCTCCTATGGTTGTCTAAAGATTCCGAGTGAGAAAGATCAAATCTAAAAGATTCATCGATTTTGAACTGTGATTTTGAAACACCATCTACATGCTTATGATTGTCACCAATACCAGTATAAGGAAATTTTGAATGTCTCGAAGAAATTACTGGTGTGGCAGGATCGTGAAATAAATCGAGGAATAATGAACGAATAGATTGAGTTGCAGGGGCGTAAACCATACAAGGCTTTTCAACATGCGCATCCGTGTCATTCAGAGAAAACAATGATCTGGCAGGTCCTGTAAGGGAATCGACTACATCCGGGATAGGAGTCGATTCATAATCAGTATGTGAATCAGATTTAGGACTATGTCTAGGGAAACATAGAGTGGGCTCGAGGTAGGTTTCATGAACCAGGAGAGATAATGTGCCACGATAGTTTTCAAGCACTGATTCGACAGGGTGCGTGAAAGATTCAAAGGTAAAACAGTCATTGACTTGCGGGTCGTCATAGGGAACACTAGGCTCAGGCTGGGTTGCTAACTGAAATTTTTCAAGGGAAACGAGAATCACATAGCTGAACTGTTCACTTAACAATTCCCAATCGACATCCTTTTCAGGGAACTCAAAACAATAATGAACAAAACTGATAGAAAATTCATCAAGAGGTTCTTGAGGTTCCATTATGATGTCATTTAGCTTTATCAATACACTTTGAAAATCGTACCTGTGAAAAGCTCGTTGTAATTCACTGGCGAGTTTTTCAAACGAATGGATCGAAGCTTTCGGCAATGTGCGACACCATTTCTTAGTGCGACCTTCGAGGGTGAGGAAGTAAAGCAGACATATCAAACCTTCATTTTCAATTTCGTAGCGCTCACCAAAGTCATAGAAATCTAAAAGGTGTTGGGTTATGGACACTCCATTTTCACCATTGAATTTTAACTGGGACAAGTGATACATAAGTTCATCGGGGATGAGACATCGAGGTTCATAAAACTCTGACAAACATCTCGGGAGAATGATTTGGGAATGAGCCATTACAGATATGAGATTAACTGCAGGCTCTCAGGGCTCAGCTTGTCATCTGGCCCTCCTTCTAGCACCAAATTCTGTTGATGGGAAAATCTGTCCAGCCAACAGTAGGGGATCTCCCCAGTAAAAGGTCCCAATTATACCTTGAACCGTTTGGAATAGGGATCCCGTCCGGGGTGTGGGTCCGGCTACCACTGATTTCTCCTTTCTTTGGGTCTCGCTTAAACTCTATAAAATAGTGGATACACACCTAACCAAATGATACAAGACATATGATTGATGCATTAAATATACATGCAACACTATGAGTAGCAAGAGGAAATAATAGAGCATGAAGACTGAAGGAAGTGTTGTTAACAACACTTCATTAGGGTCATGCTTGTAAACTGTTCTGACCACGAAAGAAACAATTCCTCATGGCAAGAAGACCCTTCACTTCCAAAATTTTTTAAATGATAGCAAAAATGCTAATAAACAAAGCCATCAACGTTCATTAAGAAAGTGAAATGAAGTCAACCACCATTAACATACTCAACAAACTGTTATGCAACTGTGATATGAATTGAAGATGCAGTTCCCTTAATCTAAAGATGTTCAGAAACTAAAAATATAATACTCAATAGTGCTCATACATAAGACAACACCAGATTCACAAAGGGATTTTTCAAAATGCTTGTATTAATGCTCAAATGTATACAGATAATACAATGTACTTAGCTCGAGTCCCAAACAAAATATCTTTCAACAAGTTCGGAAGGAAGTATTTATAGAGCAAAGTTTTCCTTTTGGGGTCCCTAGCTTTTCAGCTTCCCAACGGTTGGGCTACCTTGCGACCCAGTCTTGGACCATCCGCAACTTGCGACCTCAACAGACATGCGACCTGCGACCTCAGCAGATATGCAACCTGCGACCTCAAAATATATGCGACCTGTGACCTCAACAGATATGTGACCTGCGACCTCAGCAAATATGCGACCTGCGACCTTGCGACCTAATCGCAGGGTCGCTGGATCGCACTGTTGGGCATTTAATGGGGGATGTAACTTAGCAACCTGGCGACTGTTGAGCTCCAAAGATGTCCTTTTCTTTCACCACATTTCACTTCATTTCCTTTTTTCCTTATCAATTACAGGCTTAAATGATCAATAGGATTAATTAAAGCTACTTTAAGAATGTATATAATGACTAACTTGCTACACTTTCATGGTTTTGTTGTTGTAGTAATTTTTGACTAGACTTAGCTACAAAATGCAGCCATTCTGTAGCTAGTTGCTGATTCCGCAGCTGTCTTCATGTTTTCACAGGTTCCAGGTGTCAGCTCAAAGAAACACGCATATGGGTAAATTCAAGACTTCATCCACATCATTCCTTTCTCTGTACGAAGTCTAAGCAGAATTCTACAGGTGGTTATGCATGTGGGAAACCAAAACTAGGAGATAGACTTCTAATAGGACAAGGATTTTACATATGTACTTAATCATAGTATGAGACCACCACCAGAGTTCTAGTTTGATTTTAGTTGGGAAAGACATTTATTCCTGTTTTATCTCAAGGGAAGTTATGTAATTATCTTATAAGTATGACTCGGGAGAGCGAGAAACAACTAGCTAGATTTATGTTTTGTTGCTAGATCTCAGAAGACCGTAATACTCTATTTTAAAGTATTTTCCATTTTAATGAAAGAAGGATCTCTTTATTGCAATATTTGAGGCAATCTTGAGGATATTTGTATGCTGATCCAGTGGTAGAGGGCCCCTACTGCCCGAGAAGCTTTGTGCACATTGCTTAGATAAGTAACTTTAGCCTCGTTGAATTCCTAGTTTAAGCAATTTTCTGAACTTTGTGTTTTGTCTTCACTTGCATTGGATGCCACAGGTTATTCTTGTTCTTACGAATTATTCCAAAATATCACTAATATTGAATGAAGTATAACTGTAGTATTTTAGGAGTTAGTTTCATTTCTTTGAACTTTATGTTTTTGTGCTCAATTACATCAGTTGTTACAGCTAGTCTTGTTCTTATTTATCTCTTCCAAAATATCACTAACTCTAGATGAGACATAGCTGTGGTGTTTCAAATCTTACTGCGTTTTTTTGAAATCTATGTTATTATTCTCATTTACATCACATGTTACATCCAGTCCTATTCTATGAATTATTCCAAAATACCACTAACCTCGAATGAGACAGAGCTGGAACATTTCAGTGATTAGTTGCATTATAAGTGTAGTTGTAGTACTCCGGAGATTAATGGTGCACTAGTTCGGTTTCTGTTCACTGTATTTCAAATTAGATTAATGGCACTCTAGCTCAGATTCTTTTCACTTTATTTCAAGTTTGGATAATGGCATTCTAGTACAGTTGTGGTCACTGTATTTCAAGATTGAATAATTTCATTTTAGTTCAGCTTTATCCATTGTATTGTTAGTTTTATTAGTCAGTTATATGCTAGTTTTGTTCCATTAAATTTCAAGGCCTTCATTATTTACAAACTACTCTTGTTATTTATCTCTTCCAGTACATCATCATATGGACAGGAATTAGTGATATTAGTTCAAGGCCTTGACTGTTCTGCAATCTCTTATAATTGTGCAAATAGCCTTTTCCCAAAAACTATTCCAAAAGACTTCTAATTTCCGAATAAGGCTTAGTAGTGACAATTTAAGTTGCAGAATGGATCAATTCCAGTGTCATAGGTTAATTTAGAGTAGAATTCCTCACTGTGTTGCAGACTATCTCTTCCAATATATGTTCCAAAAAATTTCTAGCCATGGATAAGATTTCCTCTGTGATCTTGTAGGTCGTTGTTTACTTAGAAGAACCTCATGGCACTAACTTATCCTTTTCTCAAAGCTATTCCAACATATTTCTAATGAATGAATGGGATTGAGCTCATGTTGTGAGTTATTGAGTTTTTGCTATGAGTTATTTTTCTTGTTAAAATATTGCATTTTCTGTTCTCAAGAGCCATACATAATTTAGAATAGGTTTTTCTCTGTTTTAGTGTGACAAATAACTTCTCTTTGCCAAAACTTAGTTCTTTTCCCTCTTAGAATAAAAACACAAAAAACCCAAAAACATAGGAAAAACACTAAACACAATGTAGTGAGAAACAAATACCTAGGCACATATAGTGCAGTTCACTTCAACGGTTTACTAACCCTAGTTGACAATTTAGGGACACTAAGTTGAGCAGACATTTTGGTGCCATTGCCGGGGAAGTGTAACTAGGTAGCCTTGTTTCTTACCTCCCAAAAACAATGATATGCGTAGAGAAAGAGACTCAAGTAGTATATTCATAAGAAGCAGAAGCTTGATTCCTAGAACACCACTTGTTTCACCAAGACCAAGAGCCAACACACCTTCAACTCAAACCCAAATTCCATCCTTTACTGATTCTAGACTCTCATAGGACATAAGATCAGATATTCCATTAGAAAAACCTTCCACTTCATCCACTGAACCTGTCTTAGAAGAAGATTCAAGGATCCCTGCTAGAGATACAAACTTTTCCACTTCCACAGAAGAATCAACTATGGCAGAAGAAGGGGGAGGAGTCTTTAATGGAGAACACACACTATTTGGAGCGGGTAGAGGTAGAGGTAGAGGAGAAGGAGGTAGAGGTGCAGAAGGAGAAGGAGGTAGAGGAAGAGGTAGAAGAGAAATGGGAAGCTCTTTTGGGTTTCCTATAGTAGATGAAGAAACCAATGCAACTATGAAAAACATTTCACCCTCTGTCCTTCCAAACTTTTATGGACTTAAAACTGAAGATCCTAAAACCTTCCTATTTGAATTTGAAGTCCTATGTAGAACCTATGACTACTTGCAAGATGCTCAAAAACTTAAACTATTCCCTTCAACATTGAAAGGAGCAGCATTAAAATGGTTTATGAGTTTAATCAACAGTTCTATTAGGACATGGGAAGACATGAAACAAACATTTCTAGAGAAGTATTTGGATTACTGTATTCCAGTAAACCATAAGGAGGAAGTGTTAAAAATGTTACAAAAAGAGGATGAAAATTTGGAAGATTTTTTGGAGAGGTTTAACTATAACATCAAGAGGGAAAAAATGGAAAACTTAGACCAAGACACCTTGAAAGCTCTCTTGTTGAAGAAAATTAGGGATGAATGGTTAGATATCCTTAACATGATGGGAAAAGGGGATATATCTCAGCTCACATTACCTGAAATAGCTGAATTATGTATTAATATTTCAAGAGGGAAATCTAAAAATGTCAAAGGACCAAGAGACCCTGCTCTTGCAAGGGCAAGTAAGTCTGCTTTTGGGACAGTAAGTTAGGTAGAAATAGGACATATGCTTTATGAATTCAAATCTAATATCTTAGGGAGTCTTAGTGAATAAATAGACACCCTTAAGTTACAAAACAAGAAAAAATTTGAATCTGATGCCTTAGCAATATTTTGTCCCAAATGTAGAAAGAAACATGCCTTGAGAGAGTGCCCTTTGGATGCAAAAGTTTTAGAGACTTGTGTAATTTGTTCAGAAAAACATGAGACCAAGAGTTGTCCTTCAATTCCTGGTCTTAAAGCTGTCTTTCAAGAAGAAACTCCTACAAGTTCCACAGAATCTCTCAATTTTGTCTCCAGGAGGCCTTGGCAAGGACCTCAAACACAAGGATTTCATGATCAGTTGTATAATCAACCCCCACCAAATTGGAATTCTTGGCAGCAACCTTGGCCCCAATTTCAAAATCAATCACAAACTTGGGCGCAAGGAACACAAAATCCCTATGGAAGATACTCTCAGTATTACTAATATCCACCATCCTATCCAGCATATCCACATTTCCCTCCTCAACAAAATTTTCAACAAAATCCTCAACAAAATCTTCAAAATCCACAACATCAAAATCAACCACTTCCATTACCATTTCCTCAGAAAAAAAATCAGTTTCCTTCCCAACCCATATGAAACCCCAACAATAAGAATCCTTAGAACACATACAAGATAGAAGGCCAACAGTTTCCAACTTATTTGATCACTCCTTTAGACCTCAGTGATGTTCAACTTAATTCTGGAAGAATACTTGAAAAGAGGAAACCTTCTGTAATCATACAAGAGCAAGACAATTCTGAGGAAGATTCTCTACGGATAACTAAAATTCTTGAAGAGAACACAAATTTCCAAGACTCAAACATTGAAAAATCAAAACAAAAAGAACCAATAATTTCAACTCCTATATTAGAGTAGCCATCAACATCCACTTCTACACCTCCCTTTCCAGAAAGATTACAAATTGATAGGGGTGTAGAAAAACAAATTATGGTGCCTAATTATGATTTCCTAGATGAGCTGAGAAATGTTTGTATTAAGATCCCATTATTGCAAGCAATCAAGGAAATTCCAATTTTAGCAAAGACAATAAAGGAGTTGAGCATGAAGAAAACAAGAAAAAGAATAAGAGAGATAAAGAAAATTCAACCGGAAGGAAAAATAGCAGATATCATGATGGGTAAGATTTCTATTCCAAAGTATCTAGACCTAGGAAATCCAGTTGTTAAAATTCACATCAACTGAATTGAGATCCAAAACACACTTATTGATTTAGGAGCAACAATCAATATTATGAGTAGACAAATCATGGATAAACTGAAACTTCCTAATCTTCTTTTTACACCCACATTATTACAATTAGTAGACAGATCTGTGATCAAACCTGATGGGGTAATAGAAGACATTCCAGTGTCCCTAGATTCTTGGGAATATCCTGTGTATTTTATGATCCTAACTCCTAAGAATAATCTAGGAGAGCATCCTATTATATTAGGAAGACCTTGGTTAGCTACAGCTGATGCTTTCATTAGTTGTAGATCCAGTGATATGTATATCTCTGATGGTATTTCAACCAAGAAATTTACCTTGTATCCTCCAGCAAGAACAATTACAGAATTAGATGATACTCAATGGATAGAGGATGAAGAAGACTTACAACCTCTCTTCACAATTTCAGAAATTAGTGAAGATAGCCAGATTTTGAATACCTTAGAAAACTTTGAATCCTCTTCGGAATATAAGCATGAAAAATTTCAAGAAGAATGCAACATTGAGTTTTTATCATCAAGGCAGATGTATCTTTATTCCATGGATAAATTTGGCAACTCTATAATTGAGATATTTATAGGCAAAACCTTAAACATAAACAATAACTTAGAGAAATCTGAACAAGAAGGGCTAATCAAGATCTTACAGAGACATTCTTCTGCATATGCATGGGAGTACACTGATATGAAAGGGATAAGCCCCAATACTTGCACTCATCACATCTATATAGAGGAAAATTGTAAACCAATCAGACAACCTCAGAGACGGATGAATCCAAATATTAGGGAGATTGTTACGGAAGAATTGCAGAAATTGTTAAATGTTAACTTCATCTATCCCATTTCAGATAGTCAGTGGGTTTCTCCTTTGGTAATTGTGCCAAAGAAAAATGGTAAATGGAGGGTATGTATTGACTACCGAGAATAAAACAAAGCTACTCTTAAAGATCATTTTCCCCTACCTTTTATAGATCAGGTATTATATACATTAGCTGGCAAAAAGTACTTCTCATTTTTAGATGGGTTTAGTGGTTATAATCAAATCCAAGTAGCACTTGAAGATCAAGACAAAATCACATTTACTTGTCCTTAGGGTACCTATGCTTTCCTTGGGGTACCTATGCTTACCGAGTATTTCCATTTAGATTCTGCAATGCACCTGCAACATTTCAAAGGGAAGTACTAGGAATCTTTTCAGATCTAATACATGATTGTGTAGAGGTATATATGGATGATTTCACATTTTATGGAAACACATTTGAATAAGCCTTAAAAAACTTGGAAATTTTTTTAAAGAGATGTAAAGAAGAAAATCTTTCACTTAGTCATGAGAAGTGTTTTATGATGTTTATTGAAGGAATTGTTTTAGGACATCACATTTCAGGGGATGGGATTAGAGTTGATGAGTCAAAAGTTGAAGTCATCTCTAACTTATCTATTCCAAGTTGTCAAAAATATGTTAGGAGTTTTCTAGGATTTACAGGATATTATCGAAGGTTTATAGAAAAATTCACCAAGATAGCATCTCCACTTTTCAAATTACTTACCAAGGACTTTGAATTCAAGTGGAATCCTGATTGCCAGTTAGCCTTTGAGACCCTGAAAACAAAAATTTCTGAAGCACCTATTTTAAGGGGACCTAACTGGAAGTTACCTTTTCATATTTCAACAGATGCCTCTGATACAGCTCTAGGAGCAGTATTGAGACAAAAAGACTTGATTCCTTATGCCATCTATTATACAAGTAAAAATTTGACTCCTTCAGAGTTAAATTATATTGTAACTGAAAAAGAGCTTTTAGCTGTTGTTCATGCCATAAACAAATTCAGACACTATATAACAGGCTATGAAACTTTTGTTCACACAGATCACTCTGCAATTAGATATCTAATGAACAAATCAATTACTAATGGCAAAGTCATAAGATGGTTA
Source organism: Pinus albicaulis (assembly GCA_034641835.2). Classification (NCBI taxonomy): domain Eukaryota; kingdom Viridiplantae; phylum Streptophyta; class Pinopsida; order Pinales; family Pinaceae; genus Pinus; species Pinus albicaulis. Next base: position 336,666,742 of record CM076576.1, read on the forward strand.
TTGCTTTTATAGGAATTCAACATTACCATTCTAGATAGGCCAGGAAAACAAAACACAGTAGTTGATTTCCTATCTAGACTCGAAAACATCAAAAACAATACTCCAGTTGAAGATCAATTCCCTGATGAATATCTTTTTGCAATTTCTACTCAGTCTCCTTGGTTTGCTGACATTGCTAATTATTTAGTTTCACGGAAATTTCCTTCAATAATGAATGCAAGATACAAAATAAAGATCATTTATGACAGTGCAAAATATTCATGGGTTGCTAATGAGTTATACAAAACAGGTCCAGATTTTATCATTAGGAGATGTGTTCGGGAAGATGAAATGCCTGAGATCCTCAAGGCATGTCATGATGAACCTTGTGGCAGACACTTTGCTGATAAAAGAACAACTTATAAGATCCTTCATTTAGGATATTATTTTCCATCCCTTTTTAAAGATGCTAAAGAGTATGTCAAAAGGTGTGACAGTTGCCAAAGGGTAGGGAAACCTTCTCCTTCAGGTGAGATGGCATTGCAGCCTCAGGTACATATTGAACCTTTTGAAAAATGGGCTTTAGATTTTGTAGGACCTATTAGTCCTCCACCAATACAAAAGAAATATATATTAGTTTGCACTGATTATGTTACCAAATGGGTAGAGGCCAAGCCATTACTTTCTGCTACTGAAGCATATGTAGTTAATTTTATTTTTTAGGATATTTTTACTCGTTTTGGTGTCCCAAGGGAAATTGTTACAGATCAAGGAGCTCAATTTACATCAAAGCTAGTGGAACAAATGATGGAGAGGTACAAAATCAGACACAGAAAATCTACTCCCTATCATCCACAAGAAAATGGTCAAGTGGAATCTACCAATAAAGTCATTGAAGAGATCCTAACAAAGATTGTCCATTTACATAGAAGAGATTGGGTAGACAGGCTTCCTGAAGCTTTGTGGGCCTATAGAACTACATGGTGAATCACAACATGCCATGCTCCTTATGAAATTTTTTATGGAAAACAAGTTTTGTTTCTCATAGAGTTTCAAATTCAAACTTTTAAAATGGAAATTCAACTAGGACTTGATCTAACAGAGGCACAAAAGCACAGATTGGAGCAGATTAATGAATTGGATGAGATCAGAAAAGATGCAGTTCAGAAAACAGGTATAGTCCAACAACAAAGGACTAGATGGCATGATAAGTACATCAAGGAAAAGAAGTTCAAAGAAGGTGACTGGGCTCTCTTGTTTGATTCAAATTTCAAGGATTTCCAAAGTAAATTCCAAACACATTTTCTTGGGCCTTATGAAATTATAAGAATTTTTGACAATGGAGCAATAAAAATCAGGACAATAGATGAAGAGAAGGTCACTTTTCTTGTAAATGGTCATAGATTGAAGCTGTATCATAAGCCACTTTCAAGAGAAGAATTTTTCAAGAGATTTCAGGAAAACAGTGATGTGAAGTTAATGAAGAAGAATTTTTCTTATTCATCAACTTATTTGAATCTTCTGAATTCAAAAGCATAAAAAAAAGAAAAAAAAGAAAAAAAATAAAGTATAAACATGAAAACTAATCACTGATTAGCATGTTTATACAGAAAAGATAGAGTGAAAATCATAATCTTTTTGACACTTTTGCTTTTCAAATTTGTTCTTTTTCTGCAAGAAGCTATTACAAAATCATAAGGGTAAACCCATATTTCACTTATGATTCATTTCATTCCATTCATCCATACTTCATTTCACTCCATTCATCCATACTCCACTTCATTCCATGCTTCATTCATTTCATTACATGGTCCACCTAATTTCCATCTCAAATTTTTAAAAAAAATTGATCTTTTTCTGCAATTGAATAATACAAATCATAAGTTTCAGGTCACTTTCCATACTTCACTCCACTTCATAATTGTGATTCATTTCATTCCATTATTCACTTCACTCATACTCCATTACACCATATTTTATTATCCATTTTTAACTCATTTCATACAACATTCCATTCATTCTTTAAACCATTCCATTCCATGTTTCAAGACTTCTACAGGTACATTCTGCAACCAATCAGACATTCTGCAACCAGAGATCCTGATGGCACTATCCAGTAATCACTTGATTTATCAGCAAATTGATCCTGCATATCCAAGACAATAAGAAAAATCAAAGGAGATATGAGGACTGAAGATCAATGATTTTCAAAGGAGGACAAGGCATATCAAAACCACAAAAAAAAAATCAAAGGAAAGGCAAAGGTAAAAGTTATGAAATTATTATGGTGATAGATCATGAAAGTTTTAGCATAGTTAAGTCATGTATATTGATTCAAAAAGTTATTTTAATTAGTCGTGTTGATCATGCCTATCAAACCTATCATAAAAACTTTGGACAAAATCCCTTTCACTCCGCCATTCCAAATCATCATTTAAAACTTAACGGTTAAGTACTGAAGTGACCTAATCAATCACGTCACTAGCCCGAAGCATTTAGTGATGATTTTGAAATTTACATGAGAATTTTTCTGCGGTATTTTATTCCGTGATAGCTCTCAACTCATTAATCCGTGTGAATCATCCTCACTGCATTATACTCATTTCATAACCACTCCATATCATTTCTTTCCGTAGCCAATTCTTAGCCATTCTGGTCTGTAAAACAGAGGAAACATATTTGGAGTAAAAACATCTCTTTAATAGCCATTTTCACCGTGAGCAGAGGAGCAGTAATTTTAAGGTTGAGAAAGGAAGCTATGGGTCTCATAGTAAGATCCGAACCAATTGGAACCAAGTACTTGGAAGGTTATCCACAAATCAGAGAAATGCTACAGCAGGCTGGGTGGTTACAATTTTTGGAAAAATTTAATGGTTTTCATAAAGAGGTAACCAAAAAATTTTCACAGTCCTTCAATGTAGAAGAGGTCGAAATAGGAGATATTAAATTCACTATTACAGAGGCTTTCATTGCAGAAGCAACATAATTACCCAGACAAGGATAATGCTAGTTCAAAAATAGGGAATTTCATAATGAGGCATCGAGGCAAATACTCAAAACACCAGGTATGGATGTTTCCATTTTTAAGAAAGGTATTCCTAGCTCAGCACTGAAGAATAAATGGAGGAATATGTTGCTCATTTTGCAAAAAATTATCACTTGTGAAGGAAGATTTGGTACCCTCTATGTTTATCACATTCGGTTAATGATGCATTTCTTAGATGAAGAAATAAAATTTCCCTTCCTACTTCATAGTCTAAAAAGAATGGCCTCTAATATTCAAAATAGGGTTAAATTTCTAGAAACCACTTTGTATCACCATGGTTTAGTCAAAATTCTAATTGAACATCATTTGAGAAAAATGGGAGATAATTGGGATGAGTTTCTAGTAAGGAATCACTTTGAAGAACCCAAGGAATCTCCACCTGAAGGAAAACCTACAAGAAGAAGCAGGAGAAGGGAAATTTCCAAAGCTGTTGAAACTAAAACTGGTAAATCAATACAAGGGGATAGTGAAGAGATGATTTCTGAGAAATTGGCCGAAATTAAGAAGCAGCTTAAGAAGGAGAGGATAATAAGAAAATATGCCAAAGAGAGAGGTGAAGGACCATCTCAACCAAGACGGAGCCACAGACTCAGAGGTATATTGAAGAGAATAGGGGTTAGACAAACGGGAATCATAAACATTGAGGATGAAGAAACACCTAATGCTAGATCACCTGAGTACCAGTACGAGGAGGATCTTGATGAAGCAGCTCCAGAGATAGACCCAGCACAACAACAAATTTATAATTATGTTGAGACATTAGAGAAGAGAGCCTCGGAAAGTAGAAACAGAACTCCTAGCCCACCAAAATCTACAATTGATGTACTAAGAAGAGACAAATATGAGTTAGAAGTGCTCAATAGGCATATCAAGAATGAGAATGAAATTTTAAGGGAGCAGGTTAAGCTGAAAAGTGATATGAATACAACTCTCTCTTTGCAAATGGAAAAGTTGTACAAGGCTAGTGAGAAATTGAAGAAGAAAAACAAAAAGTTGAGCAGGGCACTTATAAATTTGAGATTCAAGTTGGTCATAAAGAAGCCTAGGAGACCATTAACTATTAGGCGAGCAGAAGAAGGAGCCTAGATTTCCTAGCATAAGTCTCAGAATATATGGGTTGATTGCATGGGGACATGCAAAAACTTTGCAGTGGGGATATGTTGAGCTCCAAAGATGTCCTTTTCTTTCACCACATTTCACTTCATTTCCTTTGTTCCTTATCAATTACAGGCTTAAATGATCAATAAGATTAATTAAATCTGCTTTAAGAATGTATATAATGACTAACTTGCTACACTTTCATGGTTTTGTTGTTGTAGTAATTTTTGACTAGAATTAGCTACAAAATGCAGCCATTCTGTAGCTAGTTGCCGATTCCGCAACTGTCTTCATGTTTTCACAGGTTCCAGGTGTCACCTCAAAGAAAAATGCATATGGGTAAATTCCAGACTTCATCCACATCATTCCTTTCTCCCTACGAAGTCTAAGCAGAATTCTACAGGTGGTTATGCACGTGGGAAACCAAAACAAGGAGATAGACTTCTAATAGGACAAGGACTGTACAGATGTCCTTAATCATAGTACGAGACCACCACCATAGTTCTAGTTTGATTTTAGTTGGGAAATACATTTATTGTTGTTTTATCTCAAGGGAAGTTATGTAATTTTCTTATAAGTATGACTCGGGAGACCAAGAAACAGCTAGCTAGATTTATGTTTTGTTGCTAGATCTCAGAAGACCGTAATACTCTATTTTAAAGTATTTTCCCTTTTAATGAAAAAAGAATCGCTTTATTGCAATATCTGAGGCAATATTGAGGATATTTGTATGCTGATCCAGTGGTAGAGGGCCCCTACTGCCCGAGAAGCTTTGTGCACATTGCTTAGATAAGTAACTTTAGCCTCGTTGCATTCCTAGTTTAAGCAATTTTCTGAACTTTGTGTTTTGTCTTCACTTGCATTGGATTCTACAGTTTAGTCTTGTTCTTACGAATTATTCCAAAATATCACTAATATTGAATGAGGTATAACTGTATTATTTTAGGATTTAGTTTCATTTCTTTGAACTTTATGTTTTTGTGCTCAATTACATCAGTTGTTACAACTAGTCTTGTTCTTATTAATCTCTTCCAAAATATCACTAACTCTAGATGAGACATAGCTGTGGTGTTTCAGAGCTTACTGCGTTTTGTTGAACTCTATGTTTTTATGCTCATTTACATCACATGTTACAGCCAGTCCTATTCTATGAATTATTCCAAAATACCACTAACCCCAAATGAGACAGAGCTGGAACATTTCAGTGATTAGTTGCATTATAAGTGTAGTTGTAGTACTCCGGAGATTAATGGTGCACTAGTTTAGTTTCTATTCACTTTATTTCAAATTAGATTAATGGCACTCTAGCTTAGATTCTGTTCACTGTATTTCAAGTTTGGATAATGGCATTCTAGTACAGTTGTGGTCACTGTATTTCAAGATTGAATAATTGCATTTTAGTTCAGCTTTATCCATTGTATTGTTAGTCTTATTAGTCAGTTATATGCTAGTTTTGTTCCATTAGATTTCAAGGCCTTCATTATTTACAAAGTAATCTTGTTATTTATCTCTTCCAGCACATCATCATATGGATAGGAATTAGTGATATCATTTCAAGGCCTTGAATATTCTGCAATCTCTTATAATTGTGCAAATAGCCTTTTCCCAAAAACTATTCCAAAATACTTCTAATTTCCGAATAAGGTTTAGTAGTGACAATTTAAGTTGCAAAATGGATGAATTCCAGTGTCATAGGTTAATTTAGACTAGAATTCCTCTCTGTGTTGCAGACTATCTTTTCCAATATATGTTCCAACAAATTTCTAGCCATGGATAAGATTTCCTCTGTGATATTGAAGGTGGTTGTTTACTTAGAAGAACCTCATGGCACTAACTTATCCTTTTCTCAAAGCTATTCCAACATATTTCTAATGAATGAATGGGATTGAGTTCATGTTGTGAGTTATTGAGTTTTTTCTATGAGTTATTTTTCTTGTTAAAATATTGCATTTTCTGTTCTCAAGAGCCATAGATAATTTATAATAGGTTTTGATCTGTTTTAGTGTGACCAACAACTTCTCTTTGCCAAAACTTAGTTATTTTCCCTCTCAGAAGAAAAACACAAAAAACCCAAAAACATTGGAAAAACACTAAACACAACGTAGTGAGAAAAAAACACCTAGGCACATATAGTGCACTTCACTTCAATAGTTTACTAACCCTGGTTGACAATTTATGACCTCAATTTATGGACACTAAGTTGAGCAGACAACGACCTCTGCGACTTGCGACCTTTGGGAATATGCGACCTGCGACCTCAAGAAATCTGCGACCTGCGACTTCAAGAAGATTTGCAGATGTTGTAGCAGTATTCTTCATCTCATATTTCTTGCTTTGAAAATTGGCCCTCTTGCTTGCTGGGAAAACTTGAGCTCATTGCACAGACCAACAGCTTCCACCTGTAGTCACATAGCTGAGGTTACATGTCTTTATTTGTGAATCTTGATGTTACTGGAATATTTAATTAATTGCAAGAATGAAAATAATAACTTAGACCACTGTGTGGTCAAGTATGGAGTTGCTGAATCGTCAGAGACCATGGCTAGTGTAAGCTTTCTCCATGCCCTTTCTCTGTCAGGATCATAATTTTTTCCCATGCACAAAGTAATCTTGGATCGAATTGCTTGATAGGCATGGGCTTCTTCATTCGCATCTTCAATGGTTGTCGTAGATTTTATGTTCATTAATCTTCCCATTTATTTGAGAAGCAATACTTGTCATCTTCAATTGGAGAGTCTCAGGTGTTTTACTTATTGACTATTTCATGCAATAGGGGTACAAGGATGTAAATTCTTCAGGGAATGAAACATATATCAAGGACAGCAAAATATCACACCAAAAAACCATAGAATACTTGCATCTTATGACGATTCCTTGCAGCCAAGAATTGCATGCTTGAATGCGACAAATTGCATTTTGTAACTGGGGTCGCGCAGTCGGAGAATCTCCTCGGTCTCAGCTTCCCTTAGGCACACATTTCTGCGACCTTGCGACCTCGGAGGGGTCGCACAATCGCATGGTTGTACTTCTTGTCCAACAACATTGTATCGCGACTCAGCGACCTGGAGGGGTCACGCGACTTCATCTCCACTTGGGCTGCGACTTCAAAAAGGGTCGTAGGGTCACAAACACCATCAAATCGAAATTTTCACTAGCCTCACAAGTCTGTGACTCAGCAACCTGGGTTGAACTGCGACCTCACGGGGGTCGCATAATCACCATTTTTGCTTGAGCGGTAATGGACGCGTCTAATTTTCACCTGCGATCCTACGCTCAGCCGCACTCAAAGAAAGGTTGTCTTCATCGTGCAATCATCATTCAGCTAGGCACGATCTCCTCTCCTGCATTGAATATTGCTTTCATTTAATGGATGAAGTGGCTTTTACGTATGGAGGATTCACTCGATCGCGCAATCTAGCTGTAGTTGTAGGAAGGAGCGCACTCCAACAAATCCCTTGCCCTTCTAATAGTGATTCGTCGATGGATCAATCATTTTAACCATGCATCAAAATTAATAACGAACATCTTCTATCTCCATAGTGGTAAGTCAGGTTGTGAGCAGAAAAACACCATTGCCACGCTATATATACACGATGTCAACAAAACCAGTCTTCCAAAGAAAATCTAATACGTCAATCTGCTGGATGCGTATTTAGATTTGAGTTAGTTATTTCACGCCCTCTTTGGAAGCACGTATATGAAACATGTTTTGGTCATGTCAACAAAATTCGTTTTAACTTGCGGCTCTTTTCATATAATGATTTAACACCGAACACCAAGCCTCATTGAATCAGCCTCTTTGATATAATTCTGAAGGTGGAACTTTTATCTTGTTATAGAATATTTCTCATATACTAGATTGAGGGATTTGTCACTCTGGAAATAACGCTCCATAGCCATTACTGCGCTGGTTTGATTGAGCGTTTCTCTTTTTCCTGGTGGATCTGTATCCTAGGGCAATGACAAAGCCAACATAGCTGAATCCATGTGCATGCATTCTGGACGGGATTATGTTTCCATTATTACGGTCTCATTCACGCTCGATAATAGCAAACGCTGCCCGCCTCCATCAAAATACTACTTTAGTGACACGGTCCACGTGGTGTCATGCATGGAGAGGTTACTAAATATTATTAACGCATTCCTGGGAGGCGCTGAACGCAATGTTTGGCCTTGGAAATTTTCCCCCACGAGGTGGCAAATGATATTGTTTCACACGTGGTGAAGAGGCATCAGCGAGCCGTTCCATACTAGAAACAGGCGAAGGGCAGGAAATAGCTAGTAAAGAGCACAGTTGGTGCTGACAAGAACGTTGAACCCGCTCCAAGTTTTAAACGCAAACTTTGACCACATTATTATATCTGCTCCAACGTTTCACCATGGTTCGAAACTCCACCATCGACATGTGTGCGTCCATTTGTACACACCATAGTTATTATAACATGCTTTTATAGGTTCTTTACGATGTTTGGCTCCAGGTTTAACGCAAAGCTTTTGACGACTATATACATATCTTCTCCAAGCGTTTACCGTAAGTTGAAAACCCGCCAAGAAATATTTAAGCCCACTTGTAATGCGTTTTCATATAGTTCTTACCATGTTTTAATCGTAAATTTGGCCACCTTATATATCTTCCTCATTAATTAAAACTTCGTCATAAAAGTATTTTGTGCTAGCTGTAATGTTCCTCGTATGCTTTTGCTTGGTGGTCTCATATGGTTTTGAAATCATCTGTGTTTGTGCTTTGGCATTAAATATACAACATAACCTTGGTCCATTGAATGTGCACCCCTTATAATGTTTCCACATAGTTTTGCTCCACGATATCCTATGGTTTTGAAACCACATGATTCCTTTGCCTTGGTTTAATTGTACAACGTATAAAATAATTTTCTTTGGCTAACCCTCACGACCTCTTGCTCGGCCAATTTCATTAATCTCATCAATAAAGATAATACTTTGTGTAGACTGCCTCGTTTCAGCAAACAAGCTTCTAACTCTCGAAGGCCCAACACCAACAAACATCTCCATGAAATCTGAACCACAAATTGAAATAAAAAGGGACTCCTGCTTCCCCTGCTGTAGCTTTTTCCAAGAGATTTTTCCCTGTGCCAGGAGGACCCATTAAAGGGCACCTTTTGGAATTTTAGCTCCTAGCTCTTGGTACTTTCAGGATTTTAAGAAAATGCACAAACTCCATGATCTTTGCTTTGCTTCATCACAACCAGCTACATCCTTAAATAATACCTTGTCCTTTGAATTTTATCTAGCTTCGTCACATTAGCTTTGCCGATGTTAAAGATTCCATGACCACCCTTGCCTCCAGGTCCACTTATGCCCAAGCCCCTTTGCATTCTTCGCCCAAATTAAATAAGAGACCCGAGAATCAATAATGTAGGTGAAAATATCAACAACTCTTGGTACGAGACCATTTCTGAAACATATGTTACAGGAATATAATCATGAGGACCAATACCCAATGCTTCTTGTGCATCTTCCAACTTCTGCTCAAAGGATTCAACACTGCCAATATTAAAAGAATACTTATGTTGGCTGCCACCCTCAGAGGAGGTCCGTCTGACATATATCTCTACATCACTGCTTTCACTTTGGGTAGAATTATTTGGTGAATTTCGAACATAAAATTTAGCTACATATTTGTTTGAAACCACAATATGGTCGACAAGCCCAGGTTCCAAAAGTTTATTTTTGAATTCCTGAAAACTAATCTCTTCAGATGTAGGAGGCTTGATCTTATTTCCCTCGGTGCCATGACAATCATTGATGAGTTTATCAGTCGTGGGATTGACCTGTATAAACAACATAACATTAATTAGTTCAAATTTATTCTTTGCGAATGGTGCCCCTAGATAAATTATATGAGACCAACGAGCATAAGAGATGTATTCAAACAACATGCTTAATGACCCATGGCGAGGAGGCTATTAATGTACATGCTGAATGCACGGAAATTTCTTATTCGAATGTATGCTGGTGATCCCTCCCTCACATGGCATGATTGCAGCAACAACATCTGATCATGATAGTGAGAAAGCTCGTAAGTGGTTTGGGATAGGTTGCTAGGATTTCATTGACTCCAGGTCGGGTGAAAGACTTTAACGACTAAGTGAGCAGAGGGGGACCCGAAATTTCGAATATACCCAAAATTGGGTGGTGTTGTAGCAGCTACAACAAATGGCGAACCACTGGTAGAATCCAGCATCTCTGTCAATATCACAACAATAGTCTGAGTCCGGATAGTGATGCAAGGGAATATTGAGCAAGTTTCGCGGGTACCCCTTGTATTACTTTGGCCCTTTACAGGTATGCCTAATCCTTGTGCCTCAGCTAGGTCTCGCTAATCAGAAACACATCAAAGAGAAATATCACAGATGCTAGTAGCTTGTTGATGATGTGAAGAGCAAGGCAGTGGGTTTATTATTTTCAGGATTTTTTCTTAAAGTAAGTTTCTGGTGTTGCTCCGCTGCTAGTAGGCCTGGATAGCACCCCGGCGGAGTCACTTCAAGAAATCACAAATGTTGCTCTGCTGCCAGTGAGCCTAGTCAGTACCCCAGTGGAGTCATTGCATTACCTCTCTGCGTAAGAAGCCTTTCTCGATCCTTTACCAATTGCAAGGTAAAGCCACACTTTGGTGGGAAGAGACCAAAATCATACACTTGTTGGATGAAAAAACAGTTTCATGGGAAGAATTTTGAGAGAAATTTAAATCCTGATACCTCAATGAGAGATATTATGATGACAGAGAAAAGGAATTTGATGAGCTATGGCTGGGATAACTCACCATTGATGAATTTGTGAAGAATTTCACATATTTACTTCGCTATGTGCCATACATAAGGGAAGAAAAAGCTAAGGTACAATTATTTCTAAACTGTTTACCCAATGTTTATATAGAAAGGATTAACTTCGAAAAGCCAAAGACTGTGGATGAGGTTGTTCAAAGCCACAAATGTTCTACCAACAATTTAAAGGTAGGAATGACCAACTAAAGAATTAGAAGAATAATGAAAACATGAACGCTGAAGCAAGTTAAAAAAGACAGAAACCAACTTATCTAGAGAATGTTGGGAGAAACCATCAACGAAAAAGATTAAATAAAGGTGGCAAGAATTAGAAAGCTCATTCCCACACATGTTCCAAGCCCATGGAAGGGAACAACAAGCAAGAAACCACAGTAAAAATAAGGGAAAATTTTAAATGCTAAGCCCACATCATGAATAGAAGAGGAATTAAAAAAATTATCTAACTCAACATGTGAAAATCAGAAACTGAATATTATAATTACAATTATATAACTCAACATATGAAAATTAGAAATGGGAAGAGTGCCATTATAATGTAGAAACTATATAGAATTAAATAGAGAAAAAATAGAGGATACACCTGTAGCCTTCCTAATAAAAATATCATTACAAAATTAAAAATAAGAAATTATGGAAATTACGCTACGAAGAAACAAAGTGTATCATGAATGTTGATAAGTAATTCTGGAATTTACAAATAAAAACACTAAGTCTAAGTAAACAAAATAATCCCATTTGTGAACGAGACCATATTCAATTAAACTCTGTTAGTCATAACACAACATAGCCAGACTAATGACATAACTTAAATGATGTCATAAATAAATAAACAGAGATCTTAAGCTAAGTTACAATATAGGTTATCTTGACTCAAATCCACTATAGCTACGCTAAGTTTTAAAAATCACGCAGACGAGACATCAGAGAGACATGTTGGAAACCCAACTACAATAAACATAATAATTAAATGTTGTAGCTAAATACACAATGAAGATATAGGAGATATGGGGTTGCTATTAATAGTATTGTAAATTATAAGCAACACGGACAACATGGCTATAGTACAGAAGAGTATGAAGAACCATAGATTAATTAAATCTACAAACCCCCAAGCCAGATTGGTAAATATCGAAGAACCCAAGATAATATGCTCCTAAATAAAATCAATACAACTAAGGAATAGAAAATAAAAATTCTCACAGATAGCCATAAAAAGGCTTACCAATAGAGTAATTTCATATTAAAGAAGGGAATTTTGTATGCAACAGAGGAGGCATCCTAAAATAATATGAAACATCGTAACCCACTAAGTGGAGCAGAGGAATCATTCCTCTAAAATATAAAATTCATCCAAAACCAAAACATTTTGGGGTAAGAGTGTTTTCCAACAACCCTTTTACACGATGTTGCAGTTGCAGAAACATATTCAACTTCTGTTTTTTACAATGACACTATCGGCTGCTTCTTGGCGGGCCATGAAATGGCTCCCGAACATAAATAAAAAACATATCCTGACATGCTATTTTATCATCAACAATTCTTGCACAGTCACTGTGAGTGTAACCAACTAGCCTAAAATTATTTGTTGCGGTGTACAAAATACCATACTACTTTGTCCCATTAACATGCTTTAAAATAATTTTGGTTTCTTTCCAATGTGTCTCCTTCGGTGTCTCCATGAAACTTGACACCAAACTCACTACATACATTATGTCGGGCCTAGTTGCGGTCAAATACATTAGGATTCCCACAATACTTTTGTATAATGTCATATTGACAATTCTATTGCAATATTCTTTGCTCAACTTCAACCCCATGACAGTTGGAGTTGGTGCAGGCTTGATGTTCTGCATATTAAACCTATCTAAAATGTTTGCAACATACTTTTCTTGAGAGATAAAAATACCATTTCTTGTTTGCTTCACGTATATGCCCAAAAAATATCTTAACAACCCCAAGTTAGTCATTTCAAACTCACTTTTCATGACTTCTTTGTAATCATTAATGAGGAAATAATCACTCCCTGTAAAAAAAATTTATCTACATATAAAACAAAAATAAGAAGCTTACCATCACTTTCTTTGATTTAGAGAGTAGGTTCACCATGTAGAAATTATATGCACTAAGAATGCATATTTCCAAGATCCACCTGATCTCACACTATTTAACTTTATGCAAGCTACTGAATCTATTCCACTTGTTAATCTTTTGTGGAAAATTTAATTGCACACACATGTGAAGCATACACAAAAATATTCAATCGCACATAGCACAGTTTTTAACCAGGAAAGCCTGAAGCTGAAAACCCAAACTATATATTATGTAACATGGAGATCATATGAAAATATCATACAAACATACAAAGCTTATCACAAGCTCTCAGTATAGTACAATTGTCATACACTAATCAGGCCCAATCTTGCAAATCCATGCACCGATCTATGCCACCTACTAGCCTGCCTCCACTGCGCAATCTCTGCTGAAGAATAGCTCTAAATGAATTCGAATTACTCTTGGATTGATAGCACAATCCTCATTGGCATCTCCACTATGTTTTGGATGCAATCAATGCATCACTAATAGTCACAACAGATAGTCTATATTTCCCTTTCACCTATCTCTCCACTGGTCTCCACTGAAATTTCCATGCACTATAGTTAACTGATGTATTGTTCAGTTGATTAATGAGTTATTATCAACCATGTTATTTTTCATCTTGTTGTCCCTGTTAGCCTTTTCAAGAAGATTCTCCAAGTGAATATTGAATTTCTCAAGCCAAAACTCCCTGTTTTCATTGAATTTTATGGCTATCCTTTCTTCAAAACTCAGCTCTTCATCTGGTGGATTTTGCTCTCTTTGCTTTTGCAATGCTCTTTTGAGACCCATGGTCCTTGAAATTTTCCTTGTCACCTTATTTTCATGTTTCTATGAATATTCATTGTCAACCAATGATTTTCCTTTCACATCATGCATACTAGCCTCAAACTAAATTTTCTCTAAAGACAACTATTTTTCCTTCAGCTAATTGTTTTCTTTCTCTATGAAGGAAATAATGAAATTTTCCCTTGCCAAGTTGTCTTGGAGTTCTTTAACTAATTAATTCACTCCACTCTCACTATTGTATCATTCAGTTAGACTAGATATAACTAGCTCAACTGAGTCTAACTGAGTTAAACTAAATACAACTCCATAACTACTTCTTCCAACTGTGTCATAACTCTTCCACTTGAGTTCTAACTGAGTCCTCCATGCAATAGCTCCAGTAAACCCTCAGGAATAGTGTAATTCCTTCTGTCATCTGCTGTGCCACATCTATGCACTAAACTGAAGTGCTCCAAGAGAATAAGTTGCTGTTTAGAGTCTAATTATTATTAAGAGCTAATAATAATTGACATGCATCTATTTTTAGATTGACGATCTATAAATAAACTTCGCCCAATATTCTAAAAATATAATTTCATCTATTTTTCCAACTTGATCAACCATCCACAAATAGAATACTACAACTTCTGAAATATGATCGACATGTCTAAAAATAGACATAGTCTAAAAATAGACTTGCACCAAAAATAGCCTATGGGCCCACTTAGTGAAGGCGACTCTTTTCACTAAGCTCATCATCTTGTTAAATCTCAACACTCCCTCTCAACAAGATAAGGATTATCCTTCACCCCGATCCTGCCTCTATGGTATTCGAATTTTCTCTTGGTGAGAGCCTTCGTCAGAATATTTGCATCCTGATCCTCCGTGGGAATGTATTGAACCAACGTGATCTTCCGCTGCACACAATCTCTGATATTATGATATCGGATATCAATATTTTTAGATCTATCATGAAACAAAGGATTAACCGAGATTTTGATGCAACTCTGATTATCACAATGAATCACCGTGGGATCTAAATGTGAACCGAACAAACCAACCAGAATCTTCCTCATCCAGATAGCCTCACATGCAACTAAAATTGCTGCCATGTATTCTGCTTCCGCTGAACTGAGTGCCACAGATCTTTGTTTCCTGCTGTATTAAGAAACTGTCGTAGATCCGATACTGAAAATCCCTCCTCTTGTGCTCTTTTTTTCTATTGGGCTTCCTGCCCAATCTGCATCCATGAAGGCATGCAACTTCACCTCATTCGTTTGTCTGTACCATAAACCATACTCAGATGTGCCCCTGAGATATCTCAGGGCATGCTTGCCCACCTTCCAAAAGAGCTTGGTAGGCTTAACCATCGCTTTTGAAAGCTCGTTCACCGCATAGCATATTTCCAGTCTTGTATTGACTAAATACATGAGTGAACCCACCAACTGTCGATAAACAGTGGCATCCACTACCTCTCCCGATGTAGCATCCTCTTTCTTCCAATTTCCTGGAAGAGGAGTGTCGATAGGCTTGCAGCCTTGCATGTGAAACTTCTGCAGTATCTCCCAAGAATACTTGCCTTGAGACACAAACAATTCACCTTCTGCTACCATATTTCCAATCCAAGGAAATAATGAAGGAGGCCCAAATCCTTCATCTCAAACTCCTTTACAAGATCAGATTTGCATGAGTGTATCAATTGCTCATCACCGGTTAGTATCAAATCATCAACATAAAGTACAATGATTAAAATCTTACCCTCGACCACAATCTAGTACAGGTTTTCATCCGCCTCACTCTTGGTGAAGCCAAGTCCAGTGAAATTGTTGTTGATCTGAGTGTACCAAGCACAGGGTGCTTGTTTCATCCCATACAGGGCTCTTTTGATTCTTCACACATGCGACTCACTGCTAAATATCTCAAATCCTTCAAGATGCTCAATGTACACCTCTTCCTCAATGATCCCATTAAGGAATGCAATCTTCACATCCATCTGATGAATGTGCCAACCCATCTGCACTGAGAGAGAAAGGATGGTCCGTATGGAAGAATACCATGCGACAGGTGCAAAGGTTTCTTCATAGTCAATCCCCTTAATCTGGGAGAAGCCCCGGGCAACAAATATTTCCTTATACTTCTCGATGCTCCCATTAGAAACTTTCTTTACCTTGTAGATCCATCTTGATCCTACAACTGATTTTCCCACCAGCCTTGGAAAAATCTCCCAAACACTGTTTCTGACAATGGAGTCATAATCCTCCACCATGGAATCTACCCATGTGGCCTCCTGCTCTTCTTTTTCAAAAGAAGATGGCTCTGTCACAATACACTTGCTCATAAGAGCCATGTATCCAGTATATCGGTCAGGTGACTGTCTCTGTCTGCGCTGTGATGTAGGAACTCCTACATTCTGTTCCGCATCCACCTTCAGTCTCTCAGCTTATGTGGTACGCTTCTTGCCTTGTCTGATGTTTGGTTCTACATGAGTGGACTCCTCCACTCAATGAATCTCCTCCTGTGGTTGATCCACATCCAGAGGCTCATCTTTGGGAACAAGAAGTTCCTCCTCCGCATGCAAGTGTAGCTCCCTCTCAAGTGACAACTGCATGGCTTTCACCTCATTGAATTTTATGTCTCGTCGCATAATAGTCATCCAAATGTTTATTAAATACACATAATAGTTATGGAGTGTTTCTGTGTACCCCACAAATATCCCAACTTCTGCATTCGGCTCCAGCTTCTTCCTGACATCTTTCATCACATGAATGTAAATAGGTGAGCCAAAAATATTCAAATGATAAATATCATGCTTCTTACCAGTAAAAGCTTCCTCGGGTGTACTCATGCCAAGTACTCTATGAGGACAATAGTTTTGCACATAAATCGCAATGTTGCATGCCTCTGCCCACAAGTGCATCGGTAGGCCCTGATCATGCAGCATCGCTTGTGCAGCACCCACGATCATTTTGTTCTTTCTCTCCGCGACCCCATTCTGCTGTGGGTTATGAGGCGCTATGAGTTCTCTTTGAATTCCTTCTTTGATATAGAAGGATTTGAATTCACCCGAGATGTATTCACCACCATTATCGCTCCGTAGATCTTTCACCTGCTTCCCTGACTCCTTCTCCACCAATGCCTTGAACTCACAGAACTTCGAGAACGTTTCACTCTTCTTCTGCATGAAGAAGATCCAGCATCTATGATAAAATTCGTCAAAAAATATCACATAATACCTGTGTTTCGTTGTTGAAGCAACCGAAAATGGTCCACACACATCTGTGTGAATTCTCTCCAGGATCACTGAAGCATGGTTCTCCTTCTCATGAAAAGAGGTCTTTACAAACATACCCATTGTACATCCTTTGCACTGATCTGACTGCGTTAGAGTACCCTTGGTAAGTCCAGTAAAAATTTTCTACAAAATCTTCAAAGCGCCATGGTGAAGATGGCCCAATCTCTTGTGCCATAACTCACCCTCATCCCAGCTCACCACTTCTTCTGATTTTCCTACCATTGCAGCACAGCCTTCTACCTCTGGAATATAGAGGTTCTTAATTTGAACCCCTATCTTCTTGGTTTGACCCATTTTTTTATGTCAAAGGAAGGCTTTTCCCTCACTGAAAACAACATCATAACCTCTGTCTTCCAGCATTGCAATTGAGACCAAGTTCTTCTTCAGACCTAGAACATGCATGACATTCTTCAACAAGAATGGATTGCCAGACTCCCTCTCAAAGGTAGTGGTCCCAATGCCAGTCGCACTGTACCGAACATCATCACCCATATCTATATGCGTCTGGAGGTCCTTCTCCTCCAAGTCACTAAACAACTCTTTGTCTCCCATCATATGGAAAGACGCACCACTATCAAGATATTACACCGATCCCATGCATCTTGAAACCAAGCATGTGATCAAAGAAAAATCTAGCTCAAATTGCAAGGCTAAGGCCTCTCTAGCTACAGATCCAGTAGCCTGCTTATTCCTCCTCCTTTTAAGGATAGTTAGTGGCGAAATGTCCATGCTCGTGACAGTGAAAACACTTCACTTTGGACAAGTCCTGCTTCTTGCCTTTCGCACCAGATTTAGAAGGATTTTTCTTCCCCTTCCCTTTCCTTGCTTTGGCAGCCAAAGCGCAATTCTCTTCATCTTCATTCTTCGATGAAGATCGATCCCTGGTTCCCCACCTTATCTCCTCCTACACAAGATCTCACGAAAGTCGCTCCCATCCTGGCAGTTTCTCCCATCCATTGACAAAGTCTTCATAGCAATGCCAACTCTTTGGAAGCCCAAGGAGAGCCAAGCTCACTAATTATTCTTCATCAACAGTAACCCCCACACTTCTTAGCTCATTCTTGCAGTGGAAAAACTTCGTGAGGTATTTTGGAATATTGTTGTCGTTCTCCATTTTTATTTTTCTGAGCTTGTCTTTAAGCGCCAACTTCCTCTGGTCACTTCTGATTTGGAACAAATATGTCAAAGCCTTCCACATTAATAATGGAGTGGCTTTCCTAGGAAGGTTGGACACAATGTGGTCCTTCACACCTTCCAACATAATCCTCCCCATATTTGCAGTCTTCTTTTTCCATGCATCAAGTAATGCAGCATCGCTAGATCTCGGCTTAGGAACATAGCTATCGATGAACTCCTTTAGCCCATTATCCTCCAGCACTGCCTCCATCCTATCCTTCAAGGCTATTTGATTCGAGCTCCCATCAAGGGCATACTCCAATCTCAATCCATTGAAAGACATTTCAATATATACTCAATTTCTGCGCCAAGAATCTTCTGTAGCAAATTCGAATTGTCCACCAACACAAACTCACTTCACAATTGCAATATTCAATCAACAATGCTCCGATACCATGTAGAAATTATATGCACTAAGCATGCATATTTCCAAGATCCACCTGATCTCACACTATTTAACTTTATGCAAGATACTGAATCTATTCCACTTGTTAATATTTTGCGGAAAATTTAATTGCACACACATGTGAAGCATAAACAAAAATATTCAATCGCACATAACACAATTTTTAACCAGGAAAGCCTAACGCTGAAAACCCCAACTATATATTATGTAACATGGAGATCATACGAAAATCTTATACAAACATAAAAATCTTATCACAAGCTCTCAGTACAGTACAATCGTCATACACTAATCAGGCCCAATCTTGAAAATCCATGCATCGATCTATGCCACCTGCTAGCCTGCCTCCACTGCGCAATCTCTACTAAAGAATAGCTCTAAATGAATTCGAATTACTGTTGGATTTACTGCGCAATCCTCATTGGCATCTCCACTGTGTGTTGGATGCAATCAATGCATCACTAATAGTCACAACAGATAGTCTATCTTGCCCTTTCACCTATCTCTCCACTGGTCTCCACTGAAACTGCCATGCACTGTAGTTAACTGATGTATTATTTAGTTGATTAATGAGTTATTATTTGTGAATTAATTAGCTAATTAATTAACTCCACTCTCACTATTGTATCATTCAGTTAGAATAGATACAACTAGCTCAACTGAGTCTAACTGAGTTAAACTAAATAAAACTGCATAACTACTTCTTCCAACTGTGTCATAACTCTGCCACTTGAGTTCTAACTGAGTCCTCCATGCAATAGCTCCAGTAAACCCTTAGGAACAGCGTAATTCCTTCTGTCAGCTGTTGTGCCACATTTGTGCACTGAACTGAAGTTCTCCAAGGGAATAAGCTGTTGTTTAGAGTCTGATTATTATTAAGAGCTAATAATAATCGACATGCATCTATTTTGAGATTTACGATCTATAAATAGACTTCGCCCAAGATTCTAAAAATAGAATTTCATCTATTTTTCCAACTTGATCAACCATCCACAAATAGCATCCTACAAATTCTGAAATATGATTGACATGTCTAAAAATAGATTTGCACCAAAAATAGCCTGCGGGCCCACTTAGTGAAGGTGACTCTTTTCACTAAGCTCATCATCTTGTTTAATCTCAACACACCGTCACATTTTTCAAACCATTTTTCCATCAAGTAAGCATATATCCTGTTATACTATGCACGTGGTGCTTGCTTCAGCTCATAGAGAGCTTTCCTCAACCTATACACCTTTTCTTCACGGCCTTCTATCTCATAACCAGTTGTTTGTGCCATATATACCTCCTGTTTCATCACTCCATTCAAGAACGTTGATTTTACGTCCATTTGATACACTTTCTATTTATGTTGCTTGAAAATTGACAACATTGTATGCATTGTCTCCATCCTTGTGACTGACGCAAATCTCCTTGCATAATCTCTTCCATGCTGCTGCATGTATCCTTTGAAAACTAATATTTATTATGCATTACAATATTTCCTTCAATGCTTCTCTTGGTATTATAGGTCCACTTCACTCCAATGACTTCTTTTCCTTTTAGAAGGTCCACGAACTCCCATGTGTCATTATTTCCTATTTCTCCTATTTACTCATCCATTGTCGTAACCAATTTTTCTTCTTTGACTGCATCTTCAAAATGGATGGGGTCATCTATGTGACAAAATAATTCAAATAAATAATTTTTACTGACGCTACTATCAACTTCATTTTTCTCATATATTTCACTTAAATTTATGAACTTTTGTCTTCTTGTGGTTGCGGAAGATGGGCTTGACATGTCACTTGGTGTTGCACTTGAAATAGATGGAGCTGCAGCCTGTGGATATTTCTGGTGCGCTTGGAGAATAAATTTCTTGACTACGTGACATTGTCCTATTATTTGTTTGTGGTGTCACTTGTTGACTTCTTTGTTGAGATTGTGTAGGTGTAGGAGGATTCACTGTTGAGGAATTACATGATGCGTTCATCTCCTCTTTGTATTCATGTGGTATACATGTCTTCACATTGATTTTTTTCTCTAAACTTCCATCCCATGCTTCCTCTTCTATGAACTTAACATCTCTGTTGATTGTGACTTTCTTGGTTGATGGATTATAAAGCTTGTATGCCTTGGATCCATCACTGTATTCGAAAAATATACATTTATCCCCTGTGTTGTCCAACTTCTTCCTCAACTCATCTCAGACATGTGCATACACCACACATCCAAACACTCTCATGTGAGTGACATTATGCTTTCTTCCACTCCATGCCTCTTCAGGAACTATGTACTTGATTCTCTTGGTTGGACACCTATTAATGATATATGATGCACAAGCGATAACTTCAACACAATAATCCTTTGGAAATTATTTTCCTTCAACATACTCCTTGCCACTTCGATAATGGTCTTGTTCTTCCATTCTGCGACAGTATTTTTCTAAGGTGTATACCTTGTTGTAAATTTCTTGTGAATTCCATGCTCCGTGCAAAAACGTAGGAAGTCATTTGAGATGTATTCGCCATCACTGCCAGTCCTCAACACTTTGATGTAGTGTCCACTGTGCTTCTCAACAAGAGCCTTGTATTAGCAAAAGCGCTCAAACGCTTCACTTTTTTGTTTTATGAAGTATACCCATGTCTTCTTTGTGTAGTTAACTATGAAGGTAAAAATATAATAGGTTCCCAAAATTGATGCCATTTGCATTGGTCCACATAAATCTTAATGGAAAATCTCTAAAGATTCCTTTTCCCTTATAGACTTTCCTACTGGAAATGATTCTCTATGTTGTTTTCCTAACATGCACCCTTCACATAGGTTGTCTGATTTCTATGAGTGGTAGTCCCTTCAGCATGCGTTTCCTATGAAAAAAAATCAAACCTCCAAAGTTGAGATGACAAAATCTAAAATGCCATAACCAATTTTCATCTTTGATGTCTGCTTGAAAGCCTACTTGTGTTACATCTACTACTTCTCTTTCATCCACTCATGAATTAATTGATAGTTGTGCTTGAGTACTTTGTTCCTTCAAATTTGGTTTTATCTTTAGGGGAAACATTTTGTTGCATGTCATCTGAACTTTTGCAATCAGCTATCTCCTTGGAGACTTATCCAAAATTGTGCACTCATCATTATTGAAAAAGACAATGTAGCCCTTTTGCAAGAGTTGTCTAACACTTATGAGTTTATGCTTCAAACATGGAACATAATAAACATTTGAAATGTATTGCTTGTCCTCCTTCTTTATTATAATTTCGATTATTCCTTTTCCCATGACCAAGACTTTGCTATCAGTCCCTAATGCCACTTCTAATTTCACACTTTCATCTAGATTGGAAAATGTGTCTATGTTCCTTGTATGTGGTTGCTACACCCTGAATCTAGAAACCATACATCCCCTTGCTTTTCTTGTGCTACATTATAGGCTAAAAACATGCTATCATGGTTATGATTTTCCTTTATGAAATTTTCACTTGGTTTGCTACTTATATCATGTTGGTTATTTCTACATTAATTTGCATAATGACCATGCTTCTTACAATGATGACATTGAACTTGAGATTTATCATACCTCTAACCTTGTGCTTGATTTTGGCTTGAGCCTTGACTTGGATTTTAATAATTGACCCTTCTCTTTCAACTTAAATGGCTTCTTCTTCCAGCTCTATGTGGGTTTTGCCTCTTCCTCTATAATTTGATATTCCTTGACCTCTACCTTGTCCAAATGAAACTTGTGTCTTGAAGGCATGCTCCAATGAGGAGTTTTTTTCTCTGTTCAACCTATGATCATGAGAAACTAGTGATTCATGAATCTCATCCATTGAAAACTGTGAGAGATCCTTTGTCTCTTCTATGGCCACAACTATAGCATCAAATCCTTTTGAACCAATTCTAAACACTTACTCAACTATTTTATTTTCCTCAAG
The DNA here is from genome assembly GCA_034641835.2 of Pinus albicaulis. Lineage (NCBI taxonomy): Eukaryota > Viridiplantae > Streptophyta > Pinopsida > Pinales > Pinaceae > Pinus > Pinus albicaulis. Next base: position 336,689,336 of record CM076576.1, read on the forward strand.
TGTCTTACCATGAGACCTAATTTGAGTAACTAGTCCAATTACATGTGTAAAACATTATTCTACATTTTTTAAGAGAGAATCCATACATGTGAGACAGATTATAGAAGAGAGGAATAACTTGTTACTGAGTTTTGTAATAACCCAAAACTCAGTAACAGGTTATTCCTCTCTTCTATAATTATTCTACATTCTCAGACTCTTTCATATAGATTGTCTCAAAATATCTTCTCAACATTTTTAGTTTTGTTCTCTTCACCTTTTCCATGCCTCGGTAGGCTGTCTAGAGGGTATCCCATGCTTTCTTGTACTTTGTTGCTACTGCAATCATTGGGAAGATACCTTCCTAAAATTCTTGAAAATTACAGAAGAGGTATTTTTAGTTCTTCATGTTGTCCCTCAAGAAATCCTTTTGTGCTTGTGTTGAGGAATTGTATGTTACTACATTTGTTGGTTATTTGAACCGATTCCCCACCAATTCCCAAATGTCTTGTGAAGAAAACAGAGCCTTCATTGTTATAGCCCGAGAATCATAATTTTTTCCATTAAACTGAGGTATTTGTGGATTAGTGAAGCTTGTTTTTGTTGCTGCCATTTTTACTATGTAAAAAAATTCTCCGTGCTGGTGAATATGCTACAAATAGAATGACTTCAAAAAAAACTATTAACTCCCTATAGAAACACTTTCTCTTACAGTGATAAAATTTTCACCCACTCTAGATAGAGACAATACAGTCACTGAAATTAATTCATATGAGTCTTCCTTTAAAAATAGAGTGGCGGAGATTAAAATAATTTGACTTGCGCAACTATACTGGAGGAAGAAAATCAAAGAAATTTATTCACATTAAAACATAGATGTTGTAGTAAAACTAAGACGTGAAATTTCATTAAACATATCGTAACTAAAAATACTTTACATTATGATTACAGAACATAAGAATTAATTCATATGGAGGGGTTTCTGCCCATTCACCACTAAAACAAGAGTTCTTACTAAGATTTACATTCGCGAGGAGTTGCAGAAAAGCTTGTAACTATTTTTTTTTCACGCGCACACCAAAATTTGCTCCGTGATTTTCTCCTCTTGTCATCGATACTTACATCCACCACACCCCATAATGATTCTACATACATTTATGGTAAAACATATATTTCTAACAAATTAATTTATGACAAGACAAAATTAATACACATGATGGGTGAACATGATTTTCTGAACTTTGCAGAAATGCTTGCCAATGAGTTTCTACCAACCATTAATAAATTTTCATTTTCATTTTATTATTTTATCTGTTGCAGAATGGATAATATGTACTCGTGCATAGAACCTCATTTAACCCATGAGCTTCTGTGCACTTTCAAAACATTTACTTGAGATATGCTTGTTGTAAATTCATTTGACTTGACATTAATTTTCCAACACAACTTACTAGTACTATAACTGTTGGTGTACATGCACATAGATTAGATTTAGATCAACTCTACATACTGCATGTGATGCTCACTTTTATTTAGCTAGTTAACTCGAGTGCTTTACATGCACATAGTTAGCATTAATTAACTTTATTTCAACTAGATATTGCATGCGATGTTAACATGTCTTTAGCTAGTTAACTCGAGTGTTTAAATGCAATGTGCACTTGGCTTTAGTTAGTTGAATTTAGTGCTTGCATGTGGTGCATCTGCACATTAACAGAACATAAAGCACACTCAGCTTCAGTTCGCTTTAACTATCCATAGTTATTGAATGTAAAACTAAGCTTAACTCAATTGATTTTATGTATTAATTCTAAATGTTTTTTTTTTCAACTTGGCAAGTTTCTGCAATTATTCTTCAACTAGATCCATATTTGTGCTCTAATAATTTTACATGGTATTAGAGCCTCGACCCAAATTTGATTCCCCTGAGCTTCATTTGACGGGGGGTGTTGATTCCCCTGAGCTGCATTTGAGGGGGGGTGTTGGAGTAATCACCACACCTCTATGGAATCCGTAATTCCCACCTTGGAGATCCTAGCTACCACTTTGGGAATTTTGCAAATACCTATGGGTTTTGGTGTAAAGAAAAACCTCTACATGGTATCAGAGCTACATGTGCTTGGAGAAGTTTCATAAACAATTTTTTGTAGGTTTCAAAATCAGATCATTGGAAATTATCGGGCGATTTTATTTGCAGATCAGAATATTAAAGAATTGTCACAATTCTTGCTACAACCACAATGTGAAAGAATGGAGCTCCCAAATTCCACTATTTTGACTCCATACAATTACTATGAATGGAAGCCAATGATTTTGATTCATATTAGGAGCAAAGGCGTGTACCTGTAATATTCCAAAATTCTCATGTAGCAAATTGGAATATTAAATTTTGTTGTTTTCACTTACGAGAAAAATAAATGGGTAACGAGGCCCATGCATAGTAAAAACCTAAATAAAATCCCTCATAAGGTGAAAGGGGATCAACATAAAAGCTGAATTTCACACCTTCATGTGTGAACAGGGACATTTCCATGTGGACAAGGTCAAGTTTGAACAAGTCAATAGCACTGGGATAGGAGCTGGAGATCATCTTCTGAGATAGCGTAGAGATAGTGGGAGGAATATTCCTTAGTAGGAGGAAACCATAATGAGTGGGGCCCAAGGCAAGAGGGCTCACACATGTATGAAAGGAGGGCAAGGCAACCATAGGAAGACATCTTATGATTTGATTATTGAATTTTGGTTTGCATTACTATTCTACTTTCTTCAACTGTTTAGTTGAGATTGTTGTGCTTCTTAGCACAAGGATTCCTAAACAGATCTCTTGTTTAGGAATCCTTCTCCTTTCTTGAGAGGCCTATTGAAGGAGCTTCTACTAAATTTCTCGACATCCAGGCTTGAGGGCAAGCATCCTCCTTTAGCTACAACACTATTTCTGTAGCAGTATAACGTTGTGTTGCAAGGTGTTACAGTGGGGGTTCACAACACCACTTCCAGTGCTTGTTCTTCAAAGGAGGGAGCCTCCATTCCTTTGGAAGATCAGTGAGGAAGGTTTAGGAGCATAATTTCATATCTTGGCACTTGGGAAAAGTAATCCCATCACCTACAGCGCAGTCCCTTGTAGGAACTACGCCATTCCTTGCAAAGTTGCAGTGTGAGGGTCAATCCCCTCAATCTTGAGTTGCTTTCTTAGGGGAAGGGCCAACCCTTCTCCTAGAAAGTTTGTAAAAATGATCTTCCTTCATTTCTTGCATTATTCAACTGTATATATACATAGATTTAGTTAGTCTGTGTCCTTTTCAGATCTATATCCACGGGTCTAGCATTTTGTACTTGTGCTATCATGAAACCCTTGTCGGGTTATCTTTGTAATGTGTAAAAGGGGCTAGATCCCTATTTTTCTCCATGTTTTGAGAAATAAAACTCTAGATATGTTATTTCTATTATATTGTAGCAGAAAACCTCTTAAAATCATGCTATGCATGCTTTAGGATATTTCTATTTAGTCAAGTCATGGGATTTGTGCCTTTTTGAGCCATATCGGGACTGGGAGATCTATTTAAACAAGAAAAAGAGATTTGTTTCTAAATATTTTATGTTATTTCTCCCTGTTATAATGAAATTATCTAGGAATAACATTTTTAGGGATCATATTGCTACTTTTCCCACTTCTTACTTATATAATGGATCTTATTTCTTACTATTGTACATGTAATTGATGGATATATGTTTCATACACATTTTATGAGCTATTTCACATTTATATTCTAGTTTTGTGTTCAATTATTGATGCATCCCTATTTTGGAATATTACAGTACCAAATAGTCATGGGAATTGAGACAGAACCATTGTCATAGGATGAGAAGTCAGATTGGCTTAACATATTTAACATGGCTTATGGAAGATTGTGTTTATATGTGTCTCGTGATATTCTTTATGAGATCAGAAATATTGAATCACTACATGAAATATGGACTACATTGAAAGGATTATATGGTGATAAAAATGATCTATAAGAACACTGTTTGGAGGCAAAGTGATTGAATTATTATAGTAGTCATGAAAGTGGTCAAGACTTAAATAATATGGATAAATATTTGCAAGATGGTGTTCAACAAGAAGACTCTGTTTCTTCTATTGTTAATGAACCTGTTGCAGATGAGAATTTTATCTTGTCCAATAACAAAGACATCGCACAAGAGGAAATATCTTCCTCTGCTAGTGATGAAGACACTACTTTCAAAAAAATAGAAGAAGAATTTTATTCCTCTACTATTGATGATGTTGATGATGAAGATCTGATGAGGTCCCAATTTAATGATGCCCCATATGCACTCTCAGTGGCAGATCCATGCATGCCCATGCATGCATCTAAGGAGGAATTTATAACACCATGTATGTGCATTCATGAATCCACAAAGGCATGCATTCGTCACAAGAGAAAACCATTACCACACATGCATATAGGGTACATGAATCTTATCGTCAAATTCATGAATAATTTTTAGGGAATCCATATTTTCATGCAACCATGTATAAGGAAATCCAGTGCTTGATCCAAACATGGGAGTTGATACGGCTACTTCAAAAAATGAAGCTTATTTCTCCAGATATATGATGGGATTATCAATCTTCAACATTGTACGAGTTCTGAGTAGACTGCTTATATCTTCACCAAGAATTTCACTACAGAGAAGTTTTGATTTCTGCGAGATTGTCTCAGGCTGAAGGACACAACTGCCTAGTAGTTGTCTTTTCTCTACTTTTTGTATTCTATTTTGAGGGGGGCTTTTATTCCCACTGGGTTTTCCCTCTTTCCTCTTTTCATTCATTGTATATGGGTACCTAAAGTGGTCGTTTTGTGAGGACTCATTCATTTTGCATCACACTCGCCTACGTTATGCTTAATGGGGGGTGTTGGTGTACATGCACATAGATTAGCTTTAGTTCAACTCTAGATATTGCATGTGATGTGCACTTTTCTTTAGCTAGTTAACTTGAGTGTTGTACATGCACATAGTTAGTCTTAATTAGCTTTAGTTCAACTCTAGATATTTCCTCTGACGTTCCACTTGTCTTTAGCTAGTTAACACGAGTGCTTACATGCGATGTGCACTTTTCTTTAGCTAGTTAACTTGAGTTCTTACATGTGGCGTGCACTTGGCTTTAACTAGTTCACTCTAGTGCTTGCATGTGGTGCATGTGCACATTAACATAACATAAAGCACACTTAGCTTTAGTTATTTCATGTACAACTAAGTTTAAATTAGTTTCTTTATATATTGATTCTCAAACTAATATTGAATAATCAAATTCATTCTCATTTCCAATTTTTCTTTTTCAATTCTCGCAAGTTTGTGCAATTATCCTTCAACTAGATCCGTATTTGTGCTCTAATAATTTTACATGGTATCGAATCTATAGGGGCTTGGAGAAGTTGCATGAACAATTTTTTGCAGGTTTGAAAATTATATCATTGGAAATTATTGGGCGATTTGATTTACAGATCAGAATATTAAAGAATTTTCGCAGTTGTTGATACAACCACAAAGTGAAAGAATGGAATTCCCAAATTCCACTATTCTGACTCCATATGATTACTATGAATGGAAGCCAATTATTTTTCTTCATCTTAGGAGCAAGGCTTGTACCAAATATTCATGGGAATTGAGACAGAACCATTGTTAGAGGATGAAAAGTCATATTGGCTTAACAGATCTGACATGGATTATGGAAGATTGTGTTTATTGGTGACTCGTGATATTCTTTATGAGATTAGAAATATTGAATCACCACATGAAATTTGGACTCCATTGAAAGGAATGTATGGTGATAAAAATGATCGAGAAGAACACCATTTGGAGGTAAAGAGATCGACTTGTTATAGCAGTCATGAAAGTGGTGAAGACTCCAATAATATGGAGAAATATTCTCAAGACATTGTTGAACAAGAAGACTCTCCTTCTTCTATTGTTAATGAACCTATTGTAGATGATAATTTTATCTTATCCAAAAACAGAGACATTGCACATGAGGAAATATATTCCTCTGCTAGTGATGAAGACACTACTTTCAAAAACATAGAAGAGGAATTTTATTCCTCTACTATTGATGATGTTAATTATGTAGACATAAAGAGGTCTCAATTTAATGATGCCCCACATGAACTCCCAGTGGCAGAGCCATGCATGCCCATGCATGCATCTAAGGAGGAATTTATAACACCATGTATGCACATGCATACATCCACAAAGGAATCTCTAAAGCCATACATGCACATGCATGCATCCCTAGAGACAAACATTCCCATGCATGCATATAGGGTACATGAATCTGGTCATCAAATGCATGACCAAGTTGTAGGGAATCCATATTGGCATGCAACCATGTATAAGGAAATTCAAGCGTTGCTACAAACATGGGATTTGATACTGCTACTTCCAAAAATGAAGCTTATTCTTCCATATCTATGATGGGATCATCAATTTTCAATGTTGTCTGAGTTCCGAGCAGACATCTTATATCTTCACCAAGACTTTCACAACGTAGAAGTTTTGATTTCTGCGAGATTGTCTCAAGGTGAAGGACACAACTGCCTAGTAGTTGTCTTTTCTCTACATTTTTCATTCTATTTTGAGGGGGGGTTTCTTCCCACTGGGTTTTCCCTCTTTCCTCTTTTCATGCATTGTATATGGGTACCTAAAATGGCCATGTTGCCGAAAATCATTCATTTTGCATCACACTCACCTAGGTTATGCTTAAGGGGGGTGTTGGTGAATGAACATAGATTAGCTTTAGGTCAAATCTAGATATTTCATGTGATGTGCACTTGTCTTTAGCTAGTTAACTCGAGTGTTGTACATGCACATAGTTAGCCTTAATTAGCTTTAGTTCAACTCTAGATATTGCATGTGATGTGCACTTGCCTTTAGCTAGTTAACTCAAGTGCTTACATGATTTGTGCACTTGTCTTTAGCTAGTTAACTCGAGTTCTAACATGTGGTGTGAAATTAGATTTATTTAGTTAACTCTAGTGCTTACATGTGGTGCATGTGCACATTAAAATAACATAAAGCACACTTAGCTTCTTTTAGCTTTAGTTATTGCATGGAAAAATAAGCTTAACTTAGTTTCTTTATATATTTATTCTCAAACTAATATTGAAAAATCAAATTCGTTCTCAAAAAAAAAAGGGGGGGGGGCATGTGGGGGGGAGGAATGTTATAATTCCAAATCTTCATGGAATCAGAATTCTACCCATGGGGATCCAAGTTACGCTAGGCTTACTCAAATCACTTGTGTAATGAAAAACCTCTACATGGTATTAGTGCTTGGACCCAGGTTCGATTCCCCCGAGTTGCATTTGAGGGGGGGTGTTGGAGTAATCACTACACCTCTATGGAATTCGTAATTCCCACCCTGGAAATCCTAGTTACCAGTTTGAAAGTTTACCAATACCTGTGGGTTTTTGTTTTTCCTCTGTCTTGTTCTTAGATCTGATACCATGTAAATTTATTAGAGCACAAATATCAATCTAGTTGAAGAATAACTGCACAAACTTGCCAAGTTGAAAGAAATAATAATTAGAATTGAGAATGAAATTAATTTATCAATATTAGTTTTAGAATCAATACATAAAATAAACTAAGTTGATCTTAGTTGTACATGCAATAACTATGGATACTTCAAGCTAACTGAAGCTAAGTGTGCTTTATGTTATGTTAATGTGCACATGCACCACATGAAAGCACTAGAGTTAAATAATTAAAGCCAAGTGCACATTGCATGTAAGCACTCGAGTTAACTAGCTAAAGACAAGTGCACATCACATGCAATATCTAGGGTTTAAATAAATCTAATTAAGGCTAACTATGTGCATGTAAATCACTCAAGTTAACTAGCTAAAGACAAGTGCACATCACATGCAATATCAGGAGTTGAACTAAATATAATCTATGTGCATGTACACCAACATCCCCCCTTAAGCATAAATTAGGTGAGTCTGATGCCAAATGAATGAGTCCCAGCAGCACAACCATTTTAGGTGTCCATACATAATGCATGAAAATATGAAAGATGGAAAACCCAGTGGGAAGAAACCCCCCCCCCCCCCGCGCCCTCCTTAAAATATAATTCAAAAGTGGAGAAAAGACAAATCCTAGGAAGTTGTGTCATTCACCCTAAGATGATCTCACAGGAATCAAAACTTTTTCTCAATGAAAGTCTTGGTGAAGATATCAATAGTCTATCCAGAACTAGGACAGTACTGAAGATCAATGATCCCATCATGAACGATTTCTCTAATGAAGTGCATGTGGATCTCAATGTGTTTCGTCCGCTGCCGCTACACTGGATCTCTGCAAAATTTTGGCATACTTTGATTATCGTACCAGATGATAGTTGGTCGATGGACACTGATCTGAAGCTTAGATATGAAATGTTGTAGCAAAGTGGCCTGAATAGTGCCATTGACTGTTCCTCTATACTCGGCCTCTGCTGATGATAAAGAAATTGCAGCCTGCTTCTTGCTTGACCAAAAAATTTGGCCAGATCCTAAATTAAGTACATAACCAAAGGTGGACTTGTGATCAATGTTTTCCCAAGCCCAATCTGAATCTTTGAACGCAATGAGATCCAAAGAACAATTTATGTATAATGAATCCCATAGGTGACTGTCCCCTGGACATATCAAAGGATGCGCTTTGCAGCTTTCTAGTGTAACTCATGTGGTTCCTGCATGTACCTGGAGACTGCTCCTACGACATATGAGAGATTAGGATGGGAGTGATTGAGATAAAGAAGACTTCCCATAAGCTGATGGTACAATGTGCAATCAACAAATGGTGTGTCTTTTCCATTCTCAAGCTTTATCCCTAAAAAGAAAGGTGTGGTTGTTGGTCTGCAGTCACTCATGTGAAACTGTGCCAAAATATCTCTAACATACTTTGGTTGAGAAATGGTTATCCCAAATCCACTCTTATTGATCTCTAGTCCTAGGAATAGATTTAGCAAGCCCATGTCTATCATAGAAAACTGCTTATGCAATGCAGTTTTCATCTCAGTAATGACAGAAACTGAACTACCCGTTATCAAAAGACCATCTATGTAGATGATCTAGGTTGATATTGGTGGCCACCCACCTATTCTCTTGGGGACCCAGTATTGTCTCTTTTAGTTTTTTAGTTTCCTAAATTGTAGCATAGTTTACTATTTTTAGTCGTTTTTTGGGTCCTCAATTTCTGGAGCCGTTTTGAGGCCCTGAACGACGTTTTTTGGAAAATCCGGGAGCAACATGGTTCCACAGACTGATGTTGTTCACTAAAAAGTTGTAGTCCTCAGGTATATATTTCTAACAAGGTATGGTTTGCATCAAACAGAGATCATATGCCAAAGTTATGTCCCAAGGACATTTACACTAGTACATTTGGCGGAAATTCTGACACTTTGGTTCCGACACTATTGAACAAATGTCGGAAATTTCCCCAAAATTTATCAATTTTTCAAATCCCGCCCACAACTATCGCTATACCAACATTTGGAGAGAAGTTTCAGTATTGCGACACATAGAAGTTAGTGTCAGTCTTGCGACATTTGTAACAAAGAATTGGAATTACGACAGTTTGGCAAAAATCATCGGAATTGCAATGGATTAGAGATATGTGTCGCTATTGCAACATTTGGAGATTGCGACAGTTTGGGAAAAAGCATTGATATTGCGGCAGCTTTGGAACAATCGTCGCTATTGCGACAGTTTGGGCTGAGTGTTTCTCTTGCGATGGTTTGGGCTAAGTTTCGCTCTTGCGAAAATTTGGGCTAAGTGTCGCTATAGCGACGATTTGTAAATTAATCTCTTTGGCCTCTCCTTTAATAAATAATAATCTAACTTGGGTCCCCTTTTTGAATGGCTGGAGCAACATAATAAGAAATATTTAGTTGACATATCACATTGTGATGAAGATAGAAGGTGGTTATGATGGGACTTCTAAGGAGTTTCATAAAATATTATAGTCGTGATGCGCTCACTCCTTGGTTCACTTTTAGTGTGTGCCCCCAACCACGGTCGGGCGTGCCGTGTCGCGCAGTGTGAGGTCGCCCGACCGGGCGCGTTCAGGTCGGGCCATTTCGTTTGAGGGCGCCCGTATCCGTTTTGCTAAGTTGTGACCGCTCAGGTGCCTTGCGCACATTCGGGTGTCTCGTTTTCCGTTTGCTCCCTTGTGGCATCGTTTGTTTCGGGCACACCGTGTCCCTCCATGTGAGGTTGCCCCACTGGGTGCGTTTGGGTTTGGTCGTTTCATTCGAGGGTGCCCGTATTAGTTTTGCTAAGTTGTGATCGCCCGGGTCCCTTTTGCACATTTGGGTGGCTTGTTTTCCATTTGCTCCCTTGTGGCATCATTCCGTCGGGCACGCCGTGTCGCGCTGTGTGAGGCCGCCCGGCTAGGCATGTTCAGGTCATGTCGGGCCGTTTCGTTCAAGGCCGCACATATTAGTTTTTCTAAGTCGTGAACACCCGAGTGCCTTGTGCATGTTCGGGTGGCTCGTTTTCCATTTTCTCCCTTGTGGCATCGTTCGGTCAGGCATGCCGTGTTGCACCGTGTGAGGTCGCCCAACTGGGCACGTTCAAGTCGGGCCATTTTGTTCGAGGGCGCCCATATTAGTTTTGCTATGTTGTGACTGCTCGGGTTCCTTGTGCATGTTTGGGTGGCCTGTTTGCTATTTTCTCCCTTGTGGCATCGTTCGGTCGGGCGTTCCATGTCGCGCCGTGTGAGGTCGCCCGACTGGGCGTGTTCAGGTGGGGTCAGGCCGTTTCGTTCGAGGGCGCCTGTATTAGTTTTGCTAAGTTGTGACTGCTCGGGTGCCTTGTACATGTTCGGGTGGCCCATTTTCCATTTGCTCCATTGTGGCATTGTTCGTTTAGGCGCGCCATGTCACGTCGTGTGAGGTCGCCCGACCGGGCGCATTTGGGTCAGGCCATTTCATTCGAGGGTGCCCGTATTAGTTTTGCTAAGTTGTGACCACCTGGGTCCCTTGTGCACCTTCGGGCAGCCCATTTTCCATTTTCTCCCTTGTGGCATCGTTCGGCCGGGCGCGCCGTGTCACGTCGTGTGAGGTTGCCTGACCGAGCACATTCGGGTTGTGTCGGGTCGTTTCGTTCGAGGGCACATGTATTATTTTTGCTAAGTTGTGACCACCCGGGTGCCTTGTACACATTCGGGCGACCCGTTTTCCATTTTCTCCCTTGTGGCATTGTTCGGTCGGGTGCGCTGTGTCGCGCCATGTGAGGTCCCCCGACCGGGTGTGTTCAGGTCGGGTCGTTTCGTTCGAGGGCGCCCGTATCAGTTTTGCTAAGTTGTGACTGCCCGGGTGCCTTGTGCATGTTCGGCTGGCCCATTTTCCATCTGCTCCCTTGTGGCATCGTTCGGTCAAGCGTTTCGTGTCGCACCATGTGAGATCGCCCGACTGGGCACGTTCGGGTCGGGTCGGGCTGTTTCATTCAAGGGTACCCGTATCAGTTTTGCTAAGTTGTGACTGCCCAGGTGCATTGTGCATATTCGGGTGGCTCCTTTTCTATTTTCTCCCTAGTGGCATCGATTTTTGTTCAAGTGCGTCGTGTCGCACCGTATGAGGTCGGCGCTCGACCGGGCGCGTTCCTGTCGGGCCATTTCATTCGAGGGCGCCCGTATCACTTTTTCTAAGTTGTGACTGCCTGGGTCCCTTCTGCACGTTCAGGTGGCCTGTTTTCCATTTGATACCTTGTGGCATCGTTTGGTCAGGTGCGTCGTGTCGCGCCGTGCAAGGTCGCCCGACTGGGCGCGTTCGGGTCGGGCCATTTCATTCGAGGGCACCCATATAAGTTTTGCTAAGTTGTGATTGCCCGAGTTCCTTGTGCACATTTGGGTGACACGTTTGTTTTTTTCTCCCTTGTGGCATCAATGTTCATTCAGGGGCGTCATGTCGCGCCATGTGAGGTCGGCGCCCGACCGGGCGTGTTCCTGTCGAGCCATTTCGTTTGAGGGCACCCGTATCAATTTTGCTAAGTTGTGACAGCCTGGGTGCCTTGTGCACGTTCGGGCAGCCTGTTTGCCATTTGATCCCTTGTGGCATCGTTCGGTCGGGCGCACCATGTCATGCCATATGAGGTCGCTTAACCGGGCGCGTTCGGGTCGGGCTGTTTCTTTTGAGGGCGCCCGTATCAGTTTTTCTAAGTTGTGACCGCCCGAGTGCCTTGTACATGTTCGGGTGGCCCGTTTTCCATTTTATCCCTTGTGGCATCATTCATTTCAGTTGGCACCCGACCGGGCGCATTCGGGTCGGGTTGGGTCATTTTGTTCCAGGGTGCCCGTATCAGTTTTGCGAAGTTGTGGCCGCCCGGGTTCCTTGTGCACATTCGGGTGGCCCATTTTCCGTTTTCTTCCTTGTGGCATTAACGTTCGTTCGGGCGCGCTGTGTCGCGCAGTACGAGGTCGACGCCCAATCGGGCGCATTCTGGTCGGGCTGTTTTGTTCGAGGGCGCCCGTATCAATTTTGCTAAGTTGTGACTTCCCAGGTGCCTTGTGCACGTTCGGGAGGCCCTTTTTCCATTTTCTCCCTTGTGGCATCGTTTGTTCAGGTGCGCCGTGTCGCGCTGTGTGAGGTCGCCCGACTGGGCACGTTCGAGTCAAGCTGTTTCGTTCGAGGGTGCCCTTATCAGTTTTTCTAAGTTGTGACCACTTGGGTCCCTTGTGCATGTTCGGGTGGCCCATTTTTTTTTTGCTCCCTTGTGGCATTGTTCAGTCGGGCACGCCGTGTCATGCCGTGTGAGGTCACCCGACCGGGTGCGTTCAGGTCGTGTCGGGTCATTTCGTTTGAGGGTGCACATATCAGTTTTGCTAAGTTGTGATCGCCCGGGTGCCTTGTGCACGTTCGGGCAGCCCATTTTCCATTTTCTCCCTTCTGGCATCATTCGGTCAGGCGCCCCATGTCGCATCGTGTGACGTCGCCCGATCAGGCGCGTTCAGGTCAGGTCATTTCATTCGACGGCGCCCGTATCAGTTTTTCTAAGTTCTGACTGCTCAGGTGCCTTATGCATGTTCGGGTGGCCTGTTTTCCATTTTTTACCTTGTGTCATCGTTCAGTTGGGTGCGCCGTGTCGCGCCGTGTGAGGTCGCCTGACTAGGTGCGTTTGGGTCGGGTCGGGTCGTTTCGTTCGAGGGCGCCCGTATCAGTTTTGCTAAGTTGTGACTGCCTGGGTGCCTTGTGCATGTTCGGGAAGCTCGTAGGTTGTTTTCTCCCTTATGGCATTGACGTTTTTTCAGGCGCATCATGTCGCACTGTGTGAGGTCGGCACCTGACCGGGTGCATTCCGGTCAGGTCATTTCGTTCGAGGGCGGCTGTATTAGTTTTGCTAAGTTGTGACCACCCGGGTGCCTTGTGCACGTTCGGGCATCTTGTTTGCCATTTTCTTCCTTGTGGGATCGTTCCGTCGGGCGCGCCATGTCACGCCATGTGAGGTCGCCCGACCGGGCGCGTTCGGGTTGGGCCTATTCATTTGAGTGCGCCTGTATCATTTTTGCTAAGTTGTGACCGCCAGGGTGCCTTGTGCACGTTCGGGCAGCTCGTTTGTTGTTTTCTCCCTTGTAGCATCGACGCTTGTTTGGTCACTTTTAATGTGTGCCCCCAAACACGGTCGGGCACGCTATGTCGCGCAGTGCGAGGTCGCCTGACTGGGCACGTTCAGGTCGGGCCATTTCATTCGAGGGCGCCATTATCATTTTTGCTAAGTTGTGACCGCCGAGGTGCCTTGTGCACGTTCGGGTGGCCCATTTGCCATTTTCTCCCTTGTGGCATCGTTTTTTTTGGCGCAACGTGTTGCACCATGTGATGTCGCAAGACCAGGCGCATTCGGGTCGGGCCGTTTCGTTCGAGGGTGCCCATATCAGTTTTGCTAAGTTGTGACTGCACGAGTGTCGTGTGCACGTTCGGTTGGCCCATTTTCTATTTTCTCCCTTGTGGCATCATTCGGTCGGGTGCACTGTGTCGCATCGTACTATGAGGTCACCTAACCGGGTGCGTTTGGGTAGGGTCGGGCCATTTCGTTCGAGGGCGCCCGTATCATTTTTGCTAAGTTGTGACTACCCGGGTGCCTTGTGAATGTTCGGGTGGCCCGTTTGCATTTTTCTCCCTTGTGGCATTGTTCTGTCAGGCGTGTCGTGTCGTGCCGTGCGAGGTCGCTCGAATGGGCGCATTCGGTTCGGCTCGTTTTGTTTGAGGGCGCCCATATAACTTTTGCTAAGTTGTGACCACCTGGGTGCCTTGTGCATGTTTGGGCACCCTGTTTGTCGTTTGCTCCCTTCTGGCATATTCGTTCGGTCAGGCACACCCATTAAACACTAATTCCCAACCCCAAACCCATTTAACCCCCTAGAACATAAACCTCTAAACCCTTAACCACCAACCCTTAAACCCTTAACCCCTAACCCATTTAACCCCCTAAACCCCTAAACCCCTAACCCATTTAGCCCATAAACCCTAAACCTTTAAACCCTTAACCCCTAACCCCTTAAACCCTATTTTCCAACCGGCCTAACCCATTTAAACCCCTAAAACCCTAACCCATTTAACCCCCTACCCTAACCCTTAACACCAAAAATCCTTAACTACTAAATCCCCTAACCCCATAAACCTATAAACCCCTATAACCCATTTAAACCCATAAACCCTAAACCTCTAACCCCTTAACCCCTTAACCCCTTAACACCTAAACCCTAGCTAAAATCCTTAACTGCTAAATCCCCTAAGCCCCTAAACCTCTAAATGTGCGCCTAACCCATTTAACCCCCTAAACCCGAAACCTCTAACCCTTAACCCCTAACCCCTTAAACACTAATTCCCAACCCCCAACCCATTTAACCCCCTAAACCCCTAAAACCCTAACCCATTTAACCCCCTAAAACCCTAACCCATTTAACCCCCTAAACCCTAGCCCCATTAACTCATAACGACCCCTAACCCCTAAAATCCTTAACTCCTAAATCCACTAACCCCCTAAACCTCTAAAACCCTAACCCATTTAACTCCATAAACCCTAGCCCCTGCACTAACCCGTAACGACCCCTAACCCCTAAAATCTTTAACTGCTAAATCCACTAACCCCCTAAACCTCTAAAACCCTAACCCATTTAACCCCCTAAACCCCAAACATCTAACCCCTAAACCCCTTAACCCCTTGATCTGCTAGGGGCTGGTTACCTTGATATTAACGGTGGTGTATTCATACTCCTTCTGAATAACCAATAAAGGGTCAAGGAAATTGACCAATATGTTGTTAAGTTTTATCTTATCCATCTCTGGGGTAAGCTACTTTTCGGCTAACTCCACTGCTTTTGATCTCAATTTTGCCAATTGCTTCATTCTCTCATATGATACATGAGCCTTTGCCTTTCTCTTCCCTTCTATTCTGTAATAGTGTCATAGTGATGCCAGCCAACTTCTTTGGAAAGCCTTCCTAGCAGACAATACTTGTGACTTGGCTGAAGCCTCGATACTTTCAAAGCATCTGGAATGACCTCTCTCTTCCCCAATCGCCCTCTCTCTCTCTCTCTCTCTCTCTCTCTCTCTCTCTCTCTCTACCCTCCAATCCTCTCACAGCTATATCCCTCCCTCTATCCTTATTTCTGCCCCCCTTCCATCTTTGTGTCATTATATCCCTCTCTTACCCTTCTCTACCTCTCTCACTCCTCTCCCTCTCTCTCTCTCAGCTGATCCATTCCTTCTCTCCCCTCTACTTCAGTTTATCTCCATCTCTCCCTTGTGACTCCCCTTGTCTTTCCACCTCTATCAATCTATGTCTTTATCATTATTCCTTCTCACAAATATCTAGAGTTAATATATATCATGACATATTGGGACCTCCGATTGGGTTAATTCCGCCTTGTTGGCAAGGTTAAAATGTGCACAAATAGAGACCAATGAAACTATCATCTTAACCCCTAACCCATTTAACCCCCTGAACCTCTAGTAAACCCTAACCCATTTAACCCCTAAACCATAAACCTCTAAACCCTTAACCCCTAACCCATAAACCCTTAACCCCTAACCCATTTAACCCCCTAAACCCCTAATAAACCCCTAACCCATTTAACCCCCTAAACCCTAAACCTATAAACCATTAACCCCTAGCCCCTTAAACCCTAAACCATTAAACCCTTAACCCAGCTAACCCCTTAAACCCTAAACCTATAAACCCTTAACCCCTAAAACCTAACCCCATTAGCCCCTACCTTCTAACCCCTAAAATCCTTAACCGCTAAATCCCCTAACCCCTAAATCCCTAACCCATTTGACCCCCTAAACCCTAAACCTATAACCCCTTAACCCCTAACCCATTTAACCCCCTGAACCATAAACCTCTAAACCCCTAACCCATTTAACCCCCTAAACCCTAAGCCTATAACCCCTTAACCCCTAACCCATTTAACCCCCTAAACCCTAAACCTATAACCCCTTAACCCCTAACCCATTTAACCCCCTAAACCCTAAACCTATAAACCCCTAAACCCTAACCTCCAATCCCTAACTAAGCCCTCCAAATTAGAATTAGATTTGAAGAAGTAATTGTTTTCTTACTTCTGTCTAATTCACTATATAATAAGATCATGAATGTGAGAAGGCTTTTGGTTTTAAGCATGGTTGTGGTATGTTGATGTTTAGACGAAAACTACAACTTGTAGCCCTTGATCTGCTAGGGTCCAGCTACCTTGATATTAACGGTGGTGTATTCATACTTCGTTTGAATAACCAATAAAGGGTCAAGGAAATCGACCAATATGTTGTCAAGTTTTATCTTATCCATCTCTGGGGCAAGCTGCTTTTCGGCTAACTCCACTGCTTTTGATCTCAATTTTTCCAATTGCTTCCTTCTCTCATATGATACCTAAGCCTTTGACTTTCTCTTCCCTTCTAATTCCGTAATAGCGTCATAGTGATTCCAGTCAACTTCTTTGGAAAGCCTTCCTAGCACACAATACTAGGTTATGAGGGTATCATGTGTTTGTGGGTAATGCCATTATTACCATGTGTTTGTAGACTAATTATTAAATTTTAATTAAATTTACTAATTCATAATTAATCAATTGATACATGATTAAAGACCCCTAATTAATCAATTAGTATCATTAATATATGATTAATCATAATTAATCAATTGATAGCATTAATACATGGTGAAAGATCCCTAGCTTGGCCTATTTTTTTAAATTCCAACAAATTAGCCTAATTACCTTACCCACACGCCCTATTCCACCTATTCAAATTTTCTTAATCGACCTATTTAATTTTTTTTTCCCGCTCTGCTTGTTCGACCTTTATGCCTTATTTCCCATGATTCCATTCTGCCCTATGATGCTTTCTTTTTTCCAGATTCTTGCAGAAGCATGGATGCTCTTAAACCCTAAAGCGGCCATAGTCCATTAACGGCTCGAAAGCCATAGTAGCTAGTGGAGATATTTCGAGTTTTTCCATGTTCAGAAATCTATGGGAGATCTGAAGAGAAATCGATCGTGGAAGAATGCTCTCTTCTTCTGGAAGAATTAGATTGGTATTTCCCTTGTTTTAACCCATTCAAATTCGCTATTTTCTTCTACGCTATCTTGGTTATGAGATATATATGGTTGCAGGTCTGAAATATATTACATTTCTCATGGAAACATTGTACACAGCCTGGTTCTCATGAACTCTGAACATGGAAAAATACTCTTTTTAAAATGTTGCTTTAGCATTTGTTTTGAGTGGCAGCAGTAGCAGATACATGAACTTTTACAGTTATCAAAGGCTCTCTGTCTTCATCACTATGTAATGGGGTGGATGACATTTATGTATCCCCTTTTTTATTCTGGCAACTCTTATTGGGCTTTACTAGTAGATCATGATCTACACCTGTAAGCTCCCTGGCTCTCTGGGCTTGCAGAATCCAATATGTTCGAAGCAGCACGTACAACATAAGCATGACATAAGATTCCTGAGCTGCTAGTAATCTGAGCCAGAGGCCCTCAAAATCAAAATTTAATACAAAACCCATGATAATAGCGACTGGCATCCCAAAAAAGTATAAGGATCCGAGATTGATGTTTGCACCGATGGTAGGACGGGTTGTTCCCCTGAGAACACCACACCCTGTTGTTTGTGGGCAGTTTCCAAGCTCATAGAGGCCTATGATGGGCAATGCCAAAGATGTTAGGGAAATTATTTCTTAGTCGTCTGTAAACATTTTGGCCCACCTATGACGTATGGTGGTGGTGAAAGTCATGGCTAGGAATCCCAGTACAACAACCATAGAAAGTGCTACAATCATGGCCCTCCGTTCTTTTCCAGGCCTGTTGGCACCTAGCTCATTTCCTACTCTAGTCGAAACCCCAAAGCTCAATGATGAGGGGAATATGTACACAAGAGAGGTTGTCTGGATGAGAATTCCCATGGAGGTAACTGTTGCTTTAGGATTTACAAGTAGCCCACACAAAATAATCATGAACTTGTACCACCACCACTCCAGACAAACGGAAACACAACTCAAGATGGTCAAACTGAGCAATGACCTCCATCCTTTCAAAAATTCTTTGGAAAGCACTGCTGCAGAAGGATTGGAATCTGACTGTTTAGGGCCTGGGAACTAGTAGGCACCGAGTCTCCATTGTTGTTATGGTTGGACTGAAGATTGGAAATGGCTTGTTTGTGTGTGGACAGATGCTCGTGGAGAACTACTAGATGTCCATATATTTCCATTTGGTGGGGTCAGTGGGCGGAAGGATACTAAAGGCCTTGAAAGTCTTTTTATTCAGGTTTTGTGGCAAGGATGCCAATATTTATTAGTTACTCCTAATGTAGGTGGTTGCAGACCAAGGAATATTGTGATTGAACATATTGGATGCTTTTATGAACTTGAATGGCAAGGTGTGCATGTTTTTATTTGACTGTCCTATGAATATATGTTGTCCTTACTAAATTTTTTTGTGTTGCCATCTTTTTAGAAGTTGGAAAAAATTAGTAGTCTTGGTCATACTGGTAAACGTCCTGACAAATGTTGGGGATCGAGGGTGCAGAACGGAAGAAATAAATTTTTCCAGTAGGTGGGAATGAAGTTAAAAAATGTCCTGTACAACTGTGGCAATTTTCCCTTGATGTTACCTCAGCACGTGGCGGTGGTAGTACACTTCAGCAGCAAGAAATCAATATGATCCAAGATAGGGCTTTGACTTCTCCCAATCCATCATCTTCTCCTTACAGTTCACATTCAAAGTCATCTATTTTCATTAAAGGAAACCTTGGGCAAGTGAACACAAGAAAGAAGACAATGCCTGGAAATTTACAAGACATACGAAAGGGTGCTTTTCAGTGGGTCCAGAACATCAGTCTAGTCGGCTTCTTTATAGACCACTCTCTACAGCTAGTTTGTCCAGTCGAGATGGCTTCATTAGGTATTCTTCCCTTTATATGTTTACTTTTGCTGTTAATTTCTAGCATGTTCTTTTAAATGCTATGCTATATATAGGTTTAGAAACAAAAAAGATACAAAGAAAGCCTTGTCAAGCTCATGGTGACAGCTCAAAGTGTTATAAAAGTGAATTTGTTCTGCATAATGTTGTGGTCTAATTTTTCCATCGGTTGGTTGTACCTAAATAGTAAATGTTGCCATTTTTTTGGTTCATAATCTTGGAGTTTTGGGTGCTGGAATTCAAACAATATGAAATCAACCTTACAGTGCGAGATTGTAGTGGTGTTCTAGGGTACCACTCTTTCCATATAAAGTCAAATATTTGTACCAATTTTTATCCTCTTATCGATCCTTTGGATATGACTATTTGTTACTATAAATGTGGCAAGAACCTTCTCAGGGGACTATTTATATGACCGAAAGTGAATACTACAGAAATTTGTAACAGGTCCACAGTGTTGTACAATGGAATGTTTGAGCTTGTAAAGGAAATGAAAATGGGTTTCTTAGCCATAAGATTATTCCATAGAGGAATGTTCTAGCTCAACATCACAATGACATGGAAAGCTGTTTATTTATGACCTTGTCGGTAGTGAATTATTCTTTTGGTCTGCAAGGTTGCCTCCTACATGATTTCCACAATCTCTCTAATTAGAAAAATTTTCTTTTAAATCCTCTATCTGAGATTATAATGTGCATTTTATGGAAGGGACGTAACTTAAACATGGTTATCTGTACACACCTTCTCTATAATTAATCCTCAATATTATTTAAGCAATTTATATTTTTCATTTCAAGAGCATGTGGGGATGCTCCTGTCAATGTATAATAGGTATGAATGAGTAATTATCAAATATATCATAACCTAATACCAAATCATCTATTGGTTTATGTAAACCATATGTTTTATACAGTTTCCAGCACAGTAACAAAATTTGGTCGAATTGGCCCTCTGCTGAAATTTGGCCAAAATTTTCTCAAATTTGGATTTATTGGTACAGAAACTTTGTCCATCCATATGATACAATTATATTCACTGAAATTTTATTATGAATTTCATTAAAAACTTGAGTTAGATGCATCAAGAAGAGTTTAAAAACCATCATTTGAAATTTCCTAATTAGTGCCAACGGAGAGCTGAGTCTACTCCTCCCACAGATCCGAATTTTGCACCTTGTCATAGAGGCCGAAATTCTATCACAAGGGGATGAATTCTAAGGAAAATATAGGTCGAATTCTAAGATAATGCAGGCTTAAATTTCCTGAGTTATAGGTTTGAGCTTGAGGGCTAAAACCACATCAAACAAAGTAAAAAACAAGTTCTTCGAAATAGCTGCAATACACCTTGATTTTTGGTCCTCTGGTTCATGAGATATGTACCTCTCTGCTCCATTACATATCTAAATTACTTATTCTCTCTATGATTTTTTTGACTGAATGAGAAAGAATGGCTTATTTATAGCCTTTGTTTCCCTTTAAACAGAGTTGACCTAGCTTATAGGAGAGGCAACTTGACATGGGTTAATATAGGTGATTTTTCTTCTTAAAAAAATAATTTCTCCTCAATCGAGAGGAGTTTGGAGGCATATTACACCTCATTGAAATTGGATTCAAATTATATTTAAGCTTGTGCCATCATTTTCTAGAATTCGACGACCTTTGACATATTTTGTCTCTTCAAAAACACACAATAACTATGATCGACTTGTCTTGACATGACTTCAACTTTCCGCCTACGTATCTATATAACTATGAAACTTGTGTGACAGAGATTTCCTTAGGAGGGAACTTGTAATGAGTTCATATCATAAGATTGTATTTTACTATGAAATATTCAGCATTTGTATGCTTCAAGATTCATTTTTTGTGTTAGTGGATGGAAAAACAGGATAGTGCGTTGCTAACTATGTGGTCATGATCTTCTAACAGATCTATAAACCTTGAGTCTAAATCGTTCTCTAGCAATTTTCCCAAATAAAACAATTTGTACACTTCATATAATATATAGTTTAATTTTAGTTAATAAAGCACATGATGTTTATGAATATTGGACTAGGTTTATTGGTGGAGGGCTCATCATCAGAAACTTATCTAGTCCATTTTCCAAGAAACTCCATGAAGATGACCAAAAATATGGAACCTTTCTTCAATTTATCGGGTCATTTTGTAAGTGTTCCAATCTCACTTGATCTTTGACTTGACAGCTAAAACAGTGTCTCAGTGGATGAGCCACAATCTGTAGAAAATTGATAACCCACTCCATTATGCTGATAAGGATTTTGGGATGTCTGGAGTGTAGCCAAAACACCATTTTTAATTATTTGATTTTGATCTATAGAGTATGCATGTAGCATATGTTGTCGTCTTATGCTTATGCTTCCGAATTTGGCCGAAATTTTCTCAAATTTGGATTTATTGGTATAGAAACTATGTTAATCCATTGATATAATTATATTCACTGAAAGTGTATTGAAATTTTCATTAATACCTTGAGTTAGATGCAGCAAGAAGAGTTTAAAAACCATCATTTGAAAGTACTAAAACCACAGTTTCCGAAAGCTCACTTCTAAGAAATTCTTTAACAACACTTTGCATATTATGTCTAAAATGTGGATAGTGCTCATACAGACCTCCATCAATTGCCACAATGGTACTCATTTTACCTGTCTCTCCAATGACATCTCTCCCTAATTTCTTTAATATGCCCACAATTCCAGCTCCTGCTAAACCAGAAACACATACTGCTACAATGTCGCATAGTTCAACTACAAGTTTTGGTGTCCTCAAAGGAATGTGTGATATCCAAAATACATTCTTCAAAGTAAATTCAACTACGTTAAGGTCACATTAGGTGTCTTGGTGCATAGCAGATATATTCAAGGTAGTTAAGACATATTGTTCTCTCAGTCTGGATGGAATGTTATCTCCAAATAAAGCAGCATATTCAGCCAATTTCAACAATAATATTCTTACAATCTCTCCCAAATACATTCCCGAGATTAGCATTTTTTCAGAGATATGATCGCCAGGATTTATACTTTCAGCATCAAGATCTTTATCAAAGTGCATTACTAGGATATGGGAAGACCAAAACACTATGTTTAATTTTTTTTTTTAATTTTTATCAAAGCGTTAGAAGACTGACACCTACAACATCGGAAGAGAAAAATTAATTTTTTTAATATTTTTACTTTTTCGTCGGAAGACCGACGCCTCGATCGTTAGAAGAGCGGCGTTTATTTTTTAAATATTTCTAACTTTTTTGTCGGTAAAGCGACGTTACATAAGCATCGGACACATGATGTTCTAAACATCGGATGATATTTCATCGGAATTGCGACAATTTGTAAACGTCGGAATTAAACGTTGGAAGCCATAATGTTGGAATTGCGACGTTCTTTTGAAAACCTAAAAAGCGTAGGAAGACCAACAGTTTGTGATCGTCAGAAGACCGACAATTTTGGTTCGTTGGAAGACCGACGCTTATAAAACGTCGGAATAATGACACTTTGCAAAACCAAGGAGGCACGACTCCCTTTAAGGTAAAATTAAACTTTGACATTCCCATATTTTAGGGCCAAACATATGCACATGTCATTGATAGATGGTTGAATATATTAGAAGGATGTTTCTCAGTTCATGACTTTTCCATTTGGGAGAAGATTATTTTTTCACTCCTCAAAGCTACCCCCCATGTCAAGGACTGGTGGGAAACCTACTGTGAGAAAAAGGACAAGAAATAACCCTCTCTGTTCTCGACCGTACCCACTTCAAATTCTTTCTGAGACACCATCAAGGAAAAATACTATCCTGTGGGAAGCTATGAGGACAAGTACATACAATGGACCACATTGTGGCAACAAAGTGATTAAGATGTGCATGAGATGACGAATTTGTTGCATACCCTATGCACAAAGTTGGGTATCAAAGATTCAGAGAAAAATTTGGTGTTAAAGTATCGCAGTTGTCTACATAGATACATTCAGGAGGAAATGGATTTCCTCGTCATCTCCTCGCTTGGTATGACATAGAAGTATGTTTCCAAGATTGAGAAGGAATTCAAAAATAATAAGCGATACTTTGGATCTGCAAATCAAAAGCAAGGGAAAGGTGCCCCTAAACCACAAAACAAAGGACAAAGCGAAGGCATGGTGGCCCAAGAAAACCTTCCAAAGCCATATGCAAAGAAAAACACCGCAAAGCCAAAGAAGGACATGGGAAAGTGGTGTGAGTTACATAAGAGATCTACTGACAACACAAGTGAGTGTCAGGCCAAGCAGTCACTGGTGGCTGAGATGAGTGCTTCTGAATCAGATGCATGCTCAAAATCTGAATTAGAAACCGACAAGGGGAATGAAAAAGGGAAGCAGATTATTGATGTGGATCCCAATGCCACTATTTCCACTACAAATATACAGAAGGAGGAACCAAAAGATCCAGAGGAGGAGGAGCATCTCTTCCACTCCCATATGTGCGTAAAGGGTTCCCCACTATAGTTCATTGTCAGCAGTGGGAGCCAAAAGAAGCTCATTTCACCAAATATCGTGAAGCGGTTGGGCTTGCTGACGACAACACACGCACAACCATACACCATCGAGTGGCATCACCAAGGACAGTATCTCCATGTCAGCCAGCAGTGTTTCCTTCTCTACATCATCAAGCCCTTCATGGATGAGGTATTATGTGACATTTCTCCTCTTTATTTTTGTGATGTATTATTAGGCCAACCATACTTGTGGAAGCGACATATTGTATATGAGTCCCAGCCTCGCGTTGTTATTGTTACTTTGGGAAATAAGTTGTACAGGATACCGGAGGTACCACCACTTTTTGTTGTCTCTTTGGTTACTGCAAAACAATGCAGTAAGCTCATTTCCAAAACTGGAAAAAAAAATTTCGTAATGATCCACCGCTAGGGCAAGAAGAATATTATGGCCACAAACTCCAGACAAGGCTCTTCCGCACAACGACAATAAATGGACAAGGTCGTGGAGGAGTACGAGGACATATTCAGCTTACCCATAGGGGTGCCTCTACACTATCAGGTCAAGCACCCCATTGATATGACCGTCGGTGCGTCGCTACCCAATGGACCGATCTATCGGTGTTATGTTCTAGAGAATGATTAAATCAAGAGGCGGATTTAGGAGCTGCTGCAAAAAGGTCACATCCGACTGATTTCATTTCCCTATGGGAGTCCAATCCTGTGGTTACAGAAGAAGTATGGGACATGGAGACTCTGTATTGACTATTGGGTGCTAAACAATATCATTGTCTAGAAATAGGTACCTGATCCTACATATTGATGACCTTCTAGACCAACTCAAAGGGGTGAAATATTGCAGCAAGATTGACTTGAAGTCTGGGTATCACCAAGTAGTAATCGAACCCTCTGATGTGTGGAAGACTGCATTCAAAGCCAAGGAGGGCCTTTTCGAATGGTTGGTCATGCCTTTCGGGTCAACGAATGCTCCTGCAACCTTCATGAGGTTGATGGATGACATATTGTGGCCATTCACCAACTCATTTGTAGTGGTGTACCTGGATTATATTATGATATTAATCCAAACTTGTGAAGAGCACCTCCACCCATTCCGACCGGTCCTCCAAACACTACGGCAACACAAGTTGTGTGCCAATTTGGAGAAGTGAACTTTTGGTATGACCCAGGTTCAGTATCTGGGATACATTATTGATGAAAGGGGGTTGCATGTGGATCCAACCAAGATCCAAGTCATTTCGGACTGACCAAACCCAACCATTCTAATAGAGCTTTGCAACTTTTTGGGTCTTGCAAATGTCTACCAGAGGTTCATGTTGGGATTCTATCATTTCAATGGGGCCCTTGAGTCAAGTCACCAAGGGACTGAGTGAAAGAAAAATTACTTTGGTCAGAATCTCAACAGAACGTGTTCGTAGAATTCAAACATCACCTATGTTCTGCCCCAGTGCTCACATTACCAGACTTTCAACAACCATTTGAGATCAAGACATATGCCTATAACTATGCTATTGGGGAATTTCTTACTCAACAGGGGCATCTAGTGGAATATCACAGTGAGACATTGTCCGACACAGTCCACAAGTATCCCATGTATGACAAAATAAATGTATTCCATTATGTAGGCTTGTCGACAATGGAAGAATTAAATTTTGGGGAATGAAACAATCATCCACACAGACCACCAAACCCTACAGTTCATACATACACAAGGGAAGTTGCAGAACAATCGCCATTAGAAGTGGTCCACATATCTGGAACAATTTCATTTGAACATAAAGTACAAGAAGGGTAGCACCAATAATGTTCTAGACTACCTCAACTGACCACCGATCTTGGTGCTAACCACCATTCTTAACTCTAGTGGGCACAACACTTCTAATTGGCCACTTTTCTACAAGAGCGATCCAGAACTCGGCCACACATACAAGACACTCTTTTAGGGTATGCAAGTTCCAAAATTTCACCTCCAAGATGCACTACTATTTCACTTGGGACACATTTGTGTTCCTTCAAGCGAGCGTGCCAACATGATTTGGGAAGCACACTACAGTGGAGTCATTGGGAATTTTGGGGTCAAGAAAATAATGTCAGTACTGTAGAAGTATTTCTATTGGCCAAACCTTCGACATGATGTCGGGAAGTAAATCAGATCCTACACTGCTTGTGCTATTGCCAAACCGAGCATCAAGAAGAAAGGCCTCTATACCGCGCTACCTACCCCTAGTTGACCTTGGGAATCTATGTCCATGGATTACATGTCAGGGATTCCTTCTACTAAGGATGGAACCGATTGTGTTTTTGTGGTCGTCGACAGATTATTGAAGATGGTCATTATGGTAGCCTACAAGAAGAATATCACAGAATAAGCCACTGCTAAAATATTATTGGAATGGGTGTGGGTGCACTTTGGGATTCCGTAGTCTATCATCTCAGATCAGGACAGCAAGTTCCTCAGCAAATTTTGGTCCAGCCCCTGGTTAATGTTGGACACCAAGCTCACCAATTCCACAACTTTCCTTCCCCAAACTGATGTCCAGATAGAGGTCGTCAACAGGATGATTTTACACATTCTGCGCATGTACAATTCAAAGAATCTATGCACATGGGATGAGAGCCTCCACTATGTACACATAGTTATATCCGAGCTCTCCATAGCTAAATCGTTCATAGCCCCTTTCAGGTTGGCTTGGGATTCTAGCCACTATGTCCCATTGATGTAGCCATGCCATTTGCAGCTACTAAGACCGATTCGGCTCATATCCAGTTTGAAGCTGACAAAGAGAATAGCTTCATTGAGTGAATTCAGCGCATTCGCCATCATGTTCATGACATATTTGGCACACCCAATGCTAAGTACAAATGACGACATCATCAACATCGGGTGCCACACAACTTCCAAGTGGGTGACAAAATGTGGTTACATTTGCAGAAGGAGCACCTCACTAGACCCCACCACAAGCTTCACCCGCTTTGATATCGGTCATACACCATCACCAAGACTATAGGGAACAATGAATTTGAGCTCAGTATTCCACCATTCCTTGGCCTCCACCCAGTATTCAATGTGCACTGCCTTTGGCCCTACTTCCCACCTCTACTAGACACCTCCAACATTGCAGAACAACTCACACCAACAGATTTAAACCAAGACTGAATGGAACATGTCACCACATAATATATCATTCACATTAAAATCAAGAAAACTCGCCAGGACATGATCCAACTGTATCGGTTTGTCAAAGCTGGCCAACTCCTGCACCAAGGCAAGTAGTTCACCAAGGACCAAGTCCAACATAAGTTTCCTCATCTCATGGAGGAACTCCACGCAATGGGGACCATTGCTTCCAAATAGGGGAGGAATGATCCAGGCAGATATTGGTGGCCACCCGTCTATTCCACTTGGAGCCCCACCATTTTCTCTTTCAGTTTCATTAATTATAGCACAATTTACTATTGTTAGCAATTTTTCGGGTCCTGAACTTCCGGAGCTATTTTGAGGCCCTAAACGAATTTTTTTAGAAAACCCAGCATAAACATGGGTCCATGGATCGATGTTTTTCACTAAAAAGTTTTAGTCCTTGGATAGATATTTCTAACAAGGTATGGTGCGTGTCAAACGAAGATCGTATGCCAAAGTTACGTCCCTGGGAAGTTGATGTAACAATTTACCCAAACAGGGCCCATAGTTTTGGCGCTTCATCTCCTAGAGTTAGGTTTTTGGATGCTTATGGTTTGACATTGTTTCTCAATAATAAATAGGCCCTTGAGCCTCATTGTAACAGAATTGAGAGGCATGTAGCCACCACATCTCTTCCCAGAGATAAGCTACCAGCACCCTAGCTATTTTATTTACATTTTATCTGTAAGAAAATTTCAGTTCTTTGATATTAATGAAATGAAGTTTTATTTCCGCTGCATATTTCTATTTATGTTTATATGTGTATTATATTCTGTTCCTGCATAAATCTGGATCAATAGAGTACTATGATAAAAAAAAAGTCAATTTTCTTCAAAAAATAAACATTGGAATCAGATTTGCAGCGTACAAAATTTTTAGATAACAAATAAGAATCCATCTCTGCATACCATGCTCTAGGTGCTTGCCTGAGGCCATAGAGAGACTTCTTCAGTTTGAATACCAAATATGAATTGTGCATGCATCATTGTGGTTGCTTAATGTAGATTTCCTACTTGAGATCACCGCGAAGAAAGGCATTCTCCACAACCATATTATGCACCTCCCATCCTCTTGTTTCTAGAATGGAGAGAGCTATCCAAATGGAATCCATCTTTTCCACTGGAGAAAAAGTCTCATCATAGTAAACACCATGTACCTACTGAAAAAATTTTGCTACCAATCGTTCCTTATATCGACTAAGTTGGCCATTTTCTGCTTTATTGGTCTGGTAAACCAACTTGCACCTCACAAGTTTACAATTGGAAGGTAACGAAACCAAATCCCAAGTCTAGTTCTCAATGGGAGAGTTATATTCCTCATCCACTTCTGCTACCCATTCACGATGCCCAGATTCTTCTGCATAAGTCTGTGGATTAGATGCATGCATCATATAAGCATGCATGGGCATTCATGGCTCCATAACTCCATAGTTTTCTTGTGGATCTTCCTCAAACTGAGGTATAGATGCATGATCATCAAGGATATCACTCATGCTATGCCATTTTTGTGTTGAAGGTGATCGAGAATATTCTGAACTATATGAGGAAGTATGATCTTGATGTTCAACAACTGGTGGTCCAATAGGTGTCACAGGAAAAGGATCATCTTCATCAGAATTCTGATCTGAAGTTTCATCTGCATACTCATCAATGAGTGGCAATGGAAACTTGGTAACAAGTTCATCTGCTGGTGCATGAAAAATATCTTCATCAAAATTTACACTCCTTTCAATAAAGATATCTTCAGTGTTTATATCAAGCAATATGTACCCTTTTAATTCATGAGAATATCAAACAAACATGCATGCTCTACTTTGAGGCTCCAAAGCCTTTCTCTTCTATGTAGGAATGTGGGCCCATCCTCGAGATCCAAAAATACAAAAATGATTGACTTCAGGTTTCGTGCTATTCCAAGCCTCAAAAGGTGTTTTTCTAGTAACATATTAATGAGGATATTTGTTCTATATGTATGAGGCACAATTGATAGCTTCAACCCACAATTTTGAGAAAAGAGATCTTGCATGCAACATGCAATTGGCCATCTCTTTCAAAGATCGATTTTTCCTTTCGGCCACCACATTTTGCTATGAAGTGTAAGGAATTGTATGATGCAACTGTATGCCTGCTTCATTACAAAGATTATTGATATCTTTGTTGACATATTCTATCCCATTATCTGTGCGGAGTATATTGATGTGTTTTCGAGATTGATTTTCCGCATGCGCTTTGAAAATATTTAGATGTTGAAAAATTTCAGACTAGAGTTTCAAGAGGTAAACCCAAGTGAATCTTCTGTAATCATCTATAAATGACAAAAAATATCTTGCTTTTCTCATTGAAAGCACTGGAAATGGACCCATGAGATCACTATGTACAAGTTCCAAAGGTGAAGAGGTTCTCCATGCATTCCCCTTATCAAACTTGTCTTGTGGATTCTTTCCAAGAGCACATCCATTACAAACACCATTTGAAAATTCAATGGTCGTCAATCCTTTGACCATCCCTTGCTTGCTAAGCTGCTGCATATATCTGAAATTCATGTGCCCAAATATCTCGTGCCAAATCCTACTTTATTCACTTGCATGCATAAGTAGAAAAATAGAACCTGATTGAGGAACAAAATTAGAAAATATATACAGATGAGATTGATCATTTACCTTACGAGATGAAATATTCAAGTTGGTTTGCATGTCATAAATTCTCATAGAATCCGGGGCAAATTCGAATTTCCTTTAGGTACTTGTGTGTTTCATCTGATACACTGAAAGAAGATTCACACAAAGCGTTGGAATATGAAATACATTCTCAAAACTTCCATCTTCGAATTGCACTCTTCCTTGTCCAGTTGATTCAACTACAGAATTGTCCCCGATGAGAATAGGAGGTCCTCAATATGCATGTAGAGAATAAAAGGATTCCTTTGAAGAAGCCATATGATGTGAAGCTCCTGAATCAATGATACATTCTTGAGGTGTAGAATGAAGAGCAATCAAAGCATACCCATTACCCCTTGTTTCTAATGGTTTTTCCTCTGTATTGTTCTTCGCACTTTATAGAATGTGATGACCAAGATTATTTTGCTGAAGATTCTTTGCCATTAGATCAATAGACTTATGCATGCAAGAGGATTTAGGATGATAACCTATATTACAATAAGGACACTTGAAGTTTCCTTTCTTTTCCTTCTTACCCTTGGAGCTGGAAGAATCATCAGGAGGTTTTGGATTTCCTCCCTTTCTTAGATCTGGATCTTTTACCTTTCCTTTGCCTTTGTATTTCTGATTTGGTTTCATGTTTTAATTTCCTTTCTCATGCATGGAAAGTGCATGTGCATTTGGAGACCTTAATGAACTCATTTTTATGAGCTTATCCTGCTCATGAATAAAAGACTCAATAAATCCGTCAAATTTGGCCATTTTCCATTTTTCTCCAGTTGCAATTCTAACTGTATGAAATGTGGAAACAAAAATAGCTTATTCGGGGCCTAATTTAGATAAAATAGAAAGGATCAATTGACCTTCCTATTTTGATTTATCGATACCACAATCATGTAATTGTAGAAGAAATGATTTAAATTTCATATAGAAATCTTGAATGCTATCAAAGCTATTTGGATCTAAGGAATTTAGCTCATTTTCTAGAATATGAGCCCATATCCCATCCTGCTTTCCAAATAGATTCTCCAAGATTTTCCAAACCTCATTCGGAGTGTTTCATGTGTCCACATGGAAATGCAATGCTGGAGATATGGACAATAATAGAATACTAAAAGCCTCGTCCATACTGTTGAAGTATTTTGATTTTTCAATGGCAGAATTGGGTTCAGCCTCTATATTCATAACTATCTGATACAAGCCTTTGCCTCTGAGGTGAAGCAAAATCTCTGGCTTCCATTGCAATTACTTATATAGAGTAAGAATTGTTGAAGATGAGAAATCCATTGCGACAATTCTCCAATATTTTGGTCTGCAAATCAAATCTTCGAACAATTTCCAATTCTATGCTCTTCAGACCTGCAAAAAATTGTTCATGCAACTTCTCCAAACCCTTGTAGCTCTAATACCATGTAAAATATTAGAGAAAAAATATGGATCTATTTTAATAATAATTGCACAAACTTTCCAAGTTGAAAACAAAAAAATTAGAATTGAGAATGAAATTAATTTATCAATATTAGTTTTCTAATCAATACGTAAAAAAAACTGAGTTAAGCTTAGTTGTACATGCGATAACTATGAATAGTTAAAGCTAACTGAAGCCAAGTGTGCTCTATGTTTAGGTAATGTGCACATGCACCACATGCAAGCACTAGAGTTAACTAACTAAAGCCAAGTGCACATCACATCTAAGAACTCAAGTTAACTAGATAAAGACAAGTGCACATTGCATGCAATATCTAGAGTTGAACTAAAGCTAATCAAGGCTAACTATGTGCATGTAAAGCACTTGAGTTAACTAGCTAAAGACAAGTGCATGCAATATCCAAAGTTGAAATAAATCTAATATATGTGCATGTACATGAACACCCCTGATCCGGATTTATGTAAGAATGCAACAGAATAAACATATAACCATAAATACAAAGATACAACAGAAATAACACTTCATTTCATTAATATCAAAGAACTGAAATTTTCTTACAGACAGAATGGAAATAAAATAGCCAGGGCACTGGTAGCTATCTCTGAGAAGAGATGTGGCGGCTACAGGCCTCTGAAATGAGGTACAACGAGGCTCGATGGCCTATTTGTTATTGAGAAATAATGGAAAACCTTAAACATCGAAAACCCTAAGCCTAGGAGATGAAGCGCCAAAACTATGGGTCCCGTTTGGGTAAATTGGTGTTTCAACTTCCCGGGGATGTCACTTTGGCATCCGATCTCCGTTTGATGTGCTGAATAGCTCATTAGAAATATCTATCCGAGGAATACAAATTTTGAGTGAGAAACATTGGTCTATGATCACTGTTTCTCCCAGTTTTCCCAAAAAACGTCGTTTAGGGCCTCAAAATGGCTCTAGAATTTTAGGACCCGAAAAACTGCTAAAAATATTAAGTTGTGCCGAAACTGAAAAAATGAAAGAGAGAATGGTGGGGCCCCAAGTGGAATAGGCGGGTGAACACCAATATCCACCTGGATCAACTGCCCCTTAAGCATAACTTAGGTGAGTGTGATACAAAATGTATGAGTCCCAGCAACATGACCATTTTAGGTACCCATATACAATGCATGAAAAGAGAAAAGAGGTAAAAACTAGTGGGAATAAACCCCCCCTCAAAATATAATTCAAAAGTAGAGAAAAGACAACTGGTAGGCAGTCGTGTCCTTCACCCTGAGACGATCTCACAAGAATTGAAAATTCTTCTCAGTGAAACTTTTGGTGAAGATATCAACACTCTTCTTGGAACTAGGATAGTACTGAAGATCAATGATCCCATCATGAATGATTTCTCTAATGAAGTGCATGTGGATCTCAATGTGTTTATTCTGCTGCCGCTTCACTGGATCTCTGCAAAACATTAGCGTACATTGATTATCGCACCAAATGACAGTGGGTCAATGGACACTGATCCCAAGCTCAGATAGGAAATGTTGTAGCCAAATGGCCTGAATAGCGGCATTGATTTCTCCTCTATACTTTGCCTCTGCTGATGATAACACAATGACAAATTGCTTCTTACTTGACCAAAAAATTGGGCCGAATCTCAAACTAAGTACATAACCGGAGGTGGACTTGTGATCAATGTTCTCGCAAGCCCAATCTGAATCTATGAACCCATTGAGATCCAAAGAAAAATTTTCTATATAATGAAGCCCATAGGTGATTTTCCCTTGGACATATCGAAGGATGTGATTTGCATCTTTCCAGTGTAACTCATGTGGCTCTTGCATGTATCTGGAAACTAATCCTACGACATATGAGAGATCGCGATAGGAGTGAGTGAGATAAAGAAGACTTCCCACAAGCTGATGGGACAATGTGCAATCAACCAATGGTGTGTCTTTTCCATTCTCAAGCTTTATCCTTGATAATAAAGGTGTGGTTGCTGGCTCGTAGTCACTCATATGAAATCGTGCCAAAGGATTTCTAACATACTTTGGTTGAGAAATGGTAAGCCCATAACCACTCTGATTGATTTATAGTCCAAGGAAGAAATTTTTCAAGCCCATGTCTGTGACCGAAAAATACTTATGCAATGTATTTGTAATCTCTGATTGATCCAAGAGGATCGTACAGGTCCAAAGTACAAGTGGCTTAAGGAGAAGGCTCAAAAATCAAAGTGTCATAAATGTGGCAAACTCGGCTTCAAGTTGAAGATATCGGTGTTCTAATCGCAATGGTGTGAATGGTTCGTCAAACCAAGTTAGTATGGTGAAGTTAGAAGCAATCAAATCTCTAGGTTGACTTGATGAGGTGGCAGCATTTTTTCCAAATTCCAGTTGCTAGATTCCGGCCAGCTCCAACCAGAATCCGGGCGAAATTGTTGGATTGATATTTTTTCTCCTTCGAGTCAAAATCGAGAAACTTTAAAAAAAGGCCATTGTTGTTATCAAAACAAAAATTATAAAAAATTGGGGCGGGCCATGACCTCAACCCCTAACCATACCACATAAAAAAAATCTATTTTAAAAATGTGGGTCGGCGGCCATGAGCTCGCTTCACAATTGTCACGTTAACAAATGTTATAATTAGGGTGGGGCAGGGGTTTTCAACCCCCCCCCCCCCTCCCCAACCAATCACAACTACATATATGCCATATATGTGCAACAGACGGCAGGACCAGTGGGCGACTCGCCCGATGCGGGTCCAGACGCCCACCAAAACATTACATTTTTGTTATATTAAAACATATACCACTAATTTGGGAGGGGTTAGGGTTTGACCACCTGACCTCCTCCCTACAATTATTGATCATAACCAACTCGCCCATTGGCTCCCTTGGGGAGTCCCCCCGACCACACCATTATAAAATCCCATTTCAAAAGTGCGTCGAGGCAAACCAGGAGCGGTAAGGGAAATGGGATAGAGGTGGAACCTTGAGCACTTCTAAGGAGGAGGGCAGAACCATGAACTGAGCTCATTTCCAGAGGGCCCATATTTTTCCAGAGTTAGAATCAAGAAAATTTTATATGGATTCTACACCTCTCGGAAATAGGAATCCAACGATGTTGTCCATTTCTTCAGAAGAGGTCTCCAATTTTCGGCCAATTTCAACTATGGAGGTATAAGGGTGTACTTTTGTATTGATGCTTGTACTTTCATTTTATTTTTCACTTAATGAAAGAGGGCCTCCCCATTGATTGAGCAGGGCCCGAAGACGTAATCCTCCTGGAGAAAATCTGATATCAAGTTCTTGTCTTCTTTGCATGATTTTATGTGATTCTCTCTTCTTGTTTCATGTCTTTTTAGTTACATGGTGTAGATGAAATTTTACATGTAAT
Organism: Pinus albicaulis; assembly: GCA_034641835.2. Classification (NCBI taxonomy): domain Eukaryota; kingdom Viridiplantae; phylum Streptophyta; class Pinopsida; order Pinales; family Pinaceae; genus Pinus; species Pinus albicaulis. Next base: position 336,723,901 of record CM076576.1, read on the forward strand.
TCTTTATTCCATCTCGAAGCTAAATATGTTGGATCAAGTGGTATCAGAGCGAGTCTTTGTAGATGTGAATTTCATGTTTGTATGCTAACCAGAAACAGGCTACGAAGAGGCGAAGGGACACTAAAGTCTTTTGATCCTGACGCGGGACGTGCACATCAAAGAAGAAACATGGATGACGATGTTAGAAATGAGGAGGAGCTAAAATTGTGTAAAACATTCTACACTATGGCAGATTGGATCGAGAAGTTGTTCTCAAGGCTTGAGAAACTAGAGAAAGCAAGGGAGAATACTCTAGAAGGACGAGCTTCAGCGCATGGAGAATATGGAGGAGATCCACCTCCTTCCCCTTCCATGAGTGAAAGCTCTTATTTCGCTTCTCACCATCATCATAGGAATTCAGGAAATGCATCTAAGAAACCTTTATTTAAATTAGATGTCAAATTTGATCTTCCCATGTATAATGTTGAAAGTAATGCAGAAAATATTAACAATTGGGTTAGGTAGATTGAAGTCTACTGTAGGATTCAACAGATCGAGGAGGAAGAGGCAAAGATCTAGTTGGCTTGTCTTTGGCTGAATGACACCGCTCTTGTCTGGTGGGAGAGAAAATTACAAGGTAGCCAAAATTTGGGTAACCTTCTCTCCTAATGGTAAAATTTTGTTTTTGCATTAAGAAACCAATTTTACCCTTTGGGATATAAGAAAAAGGAATTAATCGAATGGAAACACCTAAGGCAAATCAAAGGTCAAAATGTACCAGAATTCACTGAATAATTGAGAAAACAAGAATTGAATTTGGGCATTCCATTAGATTCACTAGAGATTGTAACTAAGTATATTGGTTCTCTACATAATTACATAACACATTCACTATTATTGTTTGAGCCTCCTACCATCGATGAGGCCATTGTGAAAGCCATGCATCTAGAAAGATGGGGAACATATGAACAAAATTACCACCCAAAAATAACTGCAGCGGCCAAGAGAAGTGGAGAAAACCCCTCTTGTACACATTGTGATAAAGAGGAACATGACAAGGAAAGTTGCTGGAAGTTGCACCCTGAGTTGAGGCCTGAGAGAAATGAAAAAAAGGGGAAGAAGAAGACCGCTACCAGCATGCAGCAAAACCAAGATTCTGAATCAGAGGAAGATGAGAATGTCAAAGCTGCAGAATTTGCATGAGGTAGACCAATTGACTCGGGGTCTGATTCCGGCGATGAAATGAAGCTTGCAGCCTTTGGGATTGGAACATGAGGACCCATAGACTTGGGCTCTCATTCAAGCGATGAAATAAAAATTTCAACAAACATGGTACCAAAGATGAAAATGACACTGACTGCGATAGGACTCGAATAACTTGAGGAGATCAACCAAAGTGTCCAAGCATAGAATATTGAGCCAAGGAGGCTCCTATAGGAAGCTAAGGAATAAAAACAAATGTTACTACACCAGTTACAAGCTAAGGATGAGGCCTTGGAAAATTTATAACATAGCCAACCTGACGTAAAAATAAACCCTTCAATTTCATGTACTTTTCATGATGATGATTTCGCTGCTTTTGAAAAAAATACTATAGGGATCGGATCCAAACTCCTAAATAAAATGGGGTATTAAGGAAAGGGCCTCGACATCAATGGCCAAGGCATTGTAAACTCCATCAAAGTCGATGAATTTCTGCATCATGTAGGACTCAGATACACCATGAAGGAAGTGGGAGAAATCTCCAACACAGCTAGTGACCAGCCAATGACAAATGATGAAATCAATTCCTCACAGTCCAGCGATAGTGAGGGTTCCATGAAAAATTATCAGAGGAACACCAGGGGAAAGCGTTCCAAGATGATATAGAAAGTATGGAGGAAGAAGAATCATCACAACCATGATGAACCCCATAAACCTGCATGTCAAACATGTCAGGACCAGAAAGCACCCATGAAGAGTCCGGTCCTTGAAGCTATTCCACAGGAAAATCCACCACAGGGAGATGACCTATTTACTTTATTATGTAAAATATGGTTTTTTTAGAGGTACTAGTGTTATGGCCATAGTTGTAAATCATGCATTTCGAATAAATGTAAAATTGATGATGTATTTCCATCGCTTCGAAATGCAACAATGATGTTTTGGCCTTTTCTTATCAATAGTTGAGGTATTGGTTTCTATTATGTAGTCCTTTCCCAATGAGTGTGTGCTATAAAATCACGGCAAGTGGAGGGTTGTTGAGTCATGTGTGGTTTGTACATGGTTGCAAATGTTGTACAAGACTTGCGTGCAGGTGATTGAAAGTGTGTTTTAAACGGAAAAATAGTGTGCTCAGCGTGTTAATGCTTTTGGTGGTCCAAAAGCTCCTTAGTTGGGAGGTATGATCCAGGAGGATTGTATAGGTACAAAGTACAAGTGGATTAAGGAGAAGGATAAAAAATAAAAGTGTCAGAAATGTGGCAAACTCAATTTCAAGTTGAAGATCTCGTCGTTCTGATCGCAGTGGTGCAAACGGTTCGTCAAACCGAGTTCGTATGGAGAAGTTAGAAGTAGTTAAATTTATAGGTTGACTTGATGAGGTGGCAACCTTAAGGAGGCAGCATTTTTACCAAATTCCTATGGTTGGATTCTGGCAACCTCCAGCCAGAATCTAGGTGAAATTTTTGGATCGATAATTTGTCTCCTTCGGGTCAAAATCGAGGAACTTTAAAAAAATCCCATTGTTGTTATGAAAACAAAAATTATAAAAAAATAGGGGCAAGCCATGGCTCCTGCCCCTAACTATACAACATAACAAAAATCTATTTTAAAAATTGTTGAGATTCAAAAATATGATGAGCTTAGTGAAAAGTAAGCACCTTCACTAAGTGGGGCTCGTAGGCTATTTTTAGGTGTATGTCTATTTTTAGACATGGTGTGCATATTCTATAAGTTACAGGATGCTATTTGTATATGGTTGGTAAAATGTGAAAAATAGATGAAATTCTATTTTTAGAATATTGGGCGAATTCTATTTATAGATCTTCAATCTAAAAATAGATGCATGTAGATTATTATTAGCTCTTAATAATAATTTGACAATAAACATCAACTTACTCTCTTGGAGCACTTTATTTCAGTGAATAGATTTGGAAAATCAGTGGGCTGAAGGAATTATGCAATTCCTAAGGTTTATGGTGGCTCATGCATGGAGGACTCAGCTATAACTGAAGGGGAAAAGTTATGACAAATTTGAAAGAGTAGTTACAGGAGTTGTTATTTAGTTTAACTCAGTTAATGGAGTTAAACTCAACTGAGCTAGTTGTATCTAGTCTAACTGAAAGATACACTAGTGGGAGTTAAGTGAATTAACTAGTTAATTAATTCACAACTAATAACTCACTAACAACTGAACGGATACAACAGTTAACTATAGTGCATGTCAGTTCTAGTGGAGACCCAATGGAGAGATAGGTCAAAGGGTGAGATGGATTATCCATTGTGACTATAGTGATGCATTTAATGCATCTGACACACATTGGAGTTTCCAATGAGGATTGTGCAGTCAAGGAAAGGCTAATTTGTATTCATTCAGGGGTCTTCTTCAGCAGGGATTGCACAGTGGAGGCACGCTGTCAGGAGGCAAGAAATTGGTGCGTAGATATGAAAATTTCAGCATGACAGTGTGTGTAATGATTCTATATTGTACTGAGAGCTTGATGTACTAAGCTTTGTATGATATTTTTACATTATTCCATTGATATACATAATATATGATATTTTGGGTTTTTAGCTTTAAGCTTTCTCATTAAAAAATTGTGTTATGTATGATTGAATTTATTCACATGTGGTTGCAATTGAGTTTTAAATTTCCACAAGTTTAATAGTGGAAGGATTCTGTATTTTTCAAGAATATAAATATTGTGATGTTAGGAGAGTCTGGTAATACATCAGTATTAATAAATTTCTACATGATATTGGAGCAATATTGATTATTGGAGATTGCAATTGTGAAAAATTGTTGAGTTTGTGCTGGTGGAGAATTTGAATTTGCTGCAGAAATTTCTTGGTGCGACAATTGAGTATTCATTGAAATGTCTTTAAATGGGTTGCGATTGGAGTATGCCCTTGAGGGAAGATCAAATTACATAGCCTATAAGGATAGGATGGAGGTGTTGCTTGAATATAATGGACTAAAGGAGTTCATCGATAGCGATGTTTCAAAGCCTACTTCTAGTGATGATGCATTAATTGATGCATGGTAAAAGAAGTTAGCAAAGACAAGAAGAATTCTGTTGGAAGGTGTGAAGGACCATATTGTGTCAAGCCTTCATGGGAAAGCCACTCCATTTGCAATGTGGAAGGCTTTGACAGATCTTTTCCAAAGCAGCAGCGACCAGAGTAAGTTGGCACTGAAAGATAAGCTTAGAAAAATAAAAAGGGAGAAGGGCGACAATATTCCAAAATATCTCATGAAGTGTTTCCACTGTAGGGATGAACTAGGAAGTGTGGGGATTACTGTTGATGATGATGACTTGGTGAGCTTGGATCTCCTTGGGCTTCTGAAGAGATGGCATAGCTATGAAGACTTAGTCAATGGATGGGAGACACTTCCAGGTTGGGAGCAAATTTGGTCGGATCTTATGCAGGATGAGATAAGGTGAAGTACCAGGGATGGCTCTTCATCGAAGAATGATGATGAAGAAAGTTACACTTTGTCTACCAAAGCAAGGAAAGGGAAGGAGAAGAAATTTCACTCAAAATCCTAGGCTAAAGGCAAGAAGCTAGATTTGTCCAAAGTGAAGTGTTTTCATTGTCACGAACATGGGCATCTCGCCACTAAATTCCCACAGAAAAAGAAGAACAAGAAGGCTACTGGAGCTACAGCTAGAGAGGCCTTAGCCTCGCAATTTTAACTTGATTTCTCTTTGATCGCATTCTTGGTTTTAAGCTCAATGGGATCGGTGTGGTATCTTGATAGTGGTGTGTATTTCCATACAACGGAAGATAAGGAGTTGTTTAGCGACTTGGAGGAGAAGGATCTCCAAATGCATATAGAGATGGGCGAAGATGGTAGATACAATGCAACTAGCATTGGGACCATTACCTTTGAGAGGGAGTCAGATAAACCATTTCTGTTGAAAGATGTTATGCATGTTCTAGGTCTGAAGAGGAACTTGGTCTCGGTCACAATGTTGGAAGATAGAGGTTATGACGTTATTTTCAGCGACATAAAATATTTCTTACGACATAAAACAACGGGTAAAACCAAGAGGATAGGGATTCAAGTTAAGAATATCTAGAAGCCGAAGGTAGATGTCTTCGCTGCAATGATGGGAAAACCAGAAGAAGTGGTGAGCCGGGATGAGGGTGAATTATGGCACAGGTCATTGGGCCATCTTCACCATGGAGCCTTGAAGATTTTGCAGCATATTTCTACTGGACTTCCCAAGGGTACTTTTGCATAATCAGATCAATGCAAGGGATGTACTATGGGTAAGTTTGTGAAGACCACCTTTCATGAGAAGGACAATCGTGCTTCGGTGATCATGGAGAGAATTCACACAGTCGTGTGTGGACTGTTCTCGGTTGCTTCAACAAAAAAACACAGGTATTATGTTATTTTTGTTGATGAATATTATTGTAGATGCTGGATCTTATTCATGCAGAAGAAGGGTGAAACATACTCAAAGTTCTGTGAGTTTAAAGCATTCGTAGAGAAGGAGTCGGGGAAGCAAGTGAAGGCTCTACGGAGCGATAATGGTGGTGAATATATCTCGAACGAATTCAAATAATTCTGTAGAAAAGAAGGAATTTGAAGAGAACTGATATTGCCTCATAACCCACAGCAGAATGGGGTCGCGAAGAGGAAGAAAAAAATTATCGTGGGTGCTGCACGAGCTATGCTGCATGACCAAGGCCTACTGATGCACTTGTGGGCAGAAGCATGCAACACTGTGGTTTATGTGCAAAAAAATTGTCCTCATAGAGTACTTGGCATGAGTACACCTGAAGAAGCTTTTACTGGTAAGAAGCCTGATATTTCTCATTTGAAGATTTTTGGCTCATCTGTTTGCATTCATGTGACTAAGAACGCCAGGAAAAAGCTGGACCCAACTGCAGAAGTTGGGATATTTTTGGGGTACACAGAAACACCCCATAATTATTCTGTGTATTTTCCAAACAATCGAATGATTTTGGTGTGACGGGATATAAAATTCAATGAGGTGAAAGCCATGAAGTTGTTGCTTTAGAGGGAGCTACACTTGCATGCAGAGGAGGAACTTCTTGTTCCCAAATATGAGCCTCTAGATGTGGATCAACCATAGGAGGAGATTCATGGGGTGGAGGAGTTCGCTCATCCAGAACCAAACATCAAAATAGGCATAAATCATACATAGAAGCTGAGAGACTAAAGCTTGATACGGAAAAGAATGTAAGAGTCCCTACATCACAGTGCAGATAGAGATAGTCACCTGACCGAATTACTGAATACATGGCTCTTATGAGAAATTGTGTTGTCACAGATCCATCTTCTTTTGAAAAAGAATTGCAGGAGCCCACATGGGTAGATGCCATGGTGGAGGAGTATGACTCCATTTTCAGAAACAATGCTTGGGAGATTGTTCCAGGGCCAATGGGTAAATCAGTTTAGGATTAAGATGGATCTACAAGGTAAAGAAAGTTGCTGATGAGAGCGTCGAGAAGTATAAGGCGAGATTTGATGCCTAGGGCTTCTCACAGATCAAGGGGATTTATTATGAAGAAACCTTTGCACTTGTCGCACGTTATTCTTCCATAAGGACCATCCTTGCTCTCTTAGCACAGATGGGTTGGGATATTCATCAGATGGATGTGAAAACTGCATTCCTTAATGGCATCATTGAGGAAGAGGTGTACATTGAGCGTTGTATGGGCTGAAGAGGGCACCATGTTCTTGGTACACATGGATCGATAGCTATTTCACTCGACATGGCTTCACCATGAGTGAGGAGGATGCAAACCTGTATCAAATTGTGGTGGAGGGTAAGATTTTAATCATTGTTCTTTATGTTGATGATTTAATACTACCAGGTGATGAGTAGTTGATACACTCATGCAAGGCAGATCTTGCAAAAGAGTTCGAGATGAAGGATTTGGGCCTCCTTCATTATTTCCTTGGATTGGAAATATGGCAGCAAGAAGGTGAAATTTTTATGTCTAAAGGCAAGTATGCTTGGGAGATACTTGGTATGTTTCACAAGGAGGATTGCAAGCCCATGGATACTCCTCTTCCAGGAAATTGAAGGAAAGAGGATGCTACAATGGCAGAGGTAGTGGATTCCACTTTTTATCGAGAGTTGGTGGGTTCTCTCATGTATTTAGTTAATACAAGACCGGACATATGCTATGCGGTGAACCAACTTAGTCAAGCAATGGTTAAGCCTACCAAACTCTTTTGGAAGGTAGGAAAGCATATCTTGAGGTATCTCAGGGGCACATATGAGTATGGCTTAAATGGTACAGACAGACGAATGAGGTGAAGTTGCATGGCTTCACAGATGCAGATTGCGAAGGCAGCCCAATGGACAGAAAGAGCACATTAGGAGGGGTTTTCAGTGTCAGATCTATAACTATTTCTTGGTACAACAGGAAGAAAATATTCGTGGCACTCAGTTTAGCGAAAGAAAAATACATGGCAGCAAGTCAAGCTGCATGTGAGGCTATGTGGATGAGGAAGATCCTGGTCGGTTTGTTTGGTTCACATTTATATCCTACAGTGATATATTGTGATAATAAAAGTTGCAATAAACACTCGATTAATCCTATGTTTCATGATAGATCTAAACATATTTATATCAAGTGTCATCATACCAGAGATTGTGTGCAGCGGAAGATCATGTTGCTTCAGTACATTCCTATGGAAGATCACGATGTAGATATTCTAACGAAGGCACTCGACAAGAGAAAATTCAAATACCATAGAGGTAGGATCGGGGTGAAGGATAATCCCTATCTTGTTGAGAGGGAGTGTTGAGATTAAAAAAGATGATGAGCTTAGTGAAACGTAAGCACCTTCACTAAGTGGGGCCCGCAGGCTATTTTTAGGTGTATGTCTATTTTTAGACATGGTGAGCATATTCTATAAGTTGTAGGATGCTATTTGTAGATGGTTGGTCAAATGTGAAAAATAGATGAAATCCTATTTTTAGAATATTGGGAGAAGTCTATTTACAGATCGTCAATCTAAAAATAGATGCATGTCGATTATTATTAGCTCTTAATAATAATCCGACATTAAACATCAAATTATTCTCTTGGAGCACTTTATTCCAATGAACATATTTGGAAAATCCGTGGGCTGAAGGAATTATGCAATTCCTAGGGTTTACTCATGCCTGGAGGACTTAGTTAGAACTGAAGTGGAAAAGTTATGACAAAGTTGGAAGAGTAGTTACAAGAGTTGTTATTTAGTTTAACTCAGTTAATGGAGTTAAACTCAGTTGAGCTAGTTGTATCTAGTCTAACTGAAAGATACAATAGTGAGAGTTAACTGAATTAATTATTTCATTAATTCACAACTAATAACTCACTAAAAACTGAATAGATACAACAATTAACTATAGTGCATGTCAGTTCTAGTGGAGACCCAGTGGAGAGATAGGTGAAAGGGTGAGATGGACTATATGTTGTGACTATAGTTATGCATTCAATGCATCTGACACAAATTGGAGTTGCCAATGAGGATTGCACAGTCAAGGAAAGGAAAATTTGGATTCATTCAGGGGTCTTCTTCTGCAGGGATTGTGCAGTGGAGGCAGGCTGTCAGGAGGCAAGAAATTGGTGCATAGATATGCAAATTTCTGCATGACAACGTGTAATGATTTTATATTGTACTGAGAGCTTGATGTACTAATATTTGTATGAGATTATTACATGATTCCATTGATATACATAATATATGATAGTTGTGGTTTTTAGCTTTAATATTTCCCGTTAAACAACTGTGTTATGTGCGATTGAATTTATTCACATGTGTTTGCAATTGAGTTTTAAATTTCCGCAAGTTTAGCAGTGGAAGGGTTATATATTTTGCAAGAAGATAAATATTGTGAGATCAGGAGAGTCTGGTAATACATCAGTATTAATAAATTTCTACAAAAATTTGTGTTAACGGACATGACCCTGCTTCCCAGCTGTCACGTTAACAAATGTTATAATAAGGGTGGGGTGGGGGCTGTCAATCCTGCCGCCCCAACCCACCACAACTATATATACCCCATATATATGCGACGGACAACAGGACCGGTGGGCGGGTTGCCTGATGCAGGTCCGACGCCACACCAAAACATTACATTTTTTTATATTAAAACATATACCACTAATTTGGGAGGGGGAGGGGTTTGACCGGCTTACCTAGTCCCTACCATTATGGATCATAACCAAATCGCCCAGTGGCTCCCTTCGGGAATCCACGCAACCACACCATTATAAAAACTCATTTCAAAACTGAGCCCAGGCAGACCAGGAGCGGCACGAGAAATGGGAGAGAGGTGTAACCTTGAGCATTTTTTAGGATGGGGGTGGAACCATGAACTGAGCTTGCTTCCAGAGGGCCTAGATTTGTCCAGAGTTAGAATCAGGAAAATTTTATAGGGATTCTACACCTCTTGGTGACATGAATCCAACGATGTTGTCAATTTATTCATCAGAGGTCTCCAATTTTTGGCCACTTTTAGATATGTAGGTATAAGGGTGTAATTTTTCATTGATGCTTGTACTTTCATTTTATTTTCCACTTAATGAAAGAGGGCCTCCCCACCGATTGAGAAGGGTCCGGAGATGTAGTTCCTCCTGGATGAACTTCGATATCAAGTTATTGTCTTATTTTCATGATTTTATGTGCTTCTCTCTTATTGGTTAATGTCTTTTAAGTTACATGATGAAGATACAATTTTACATGTAATTATTTATTCCATCTCCAAGCTAAAGATCTTGGATCGCATATCGAAGGATGCGCTTTGCAGCTTTCAAGTGTAACTCATGTGGATCCTGCATCTATCTGAAAACTGATCCTATGAAATATGAGATATCATGACTGGAGTGAGTGATATAAAGAATACTTCCCACAAGCTTACGGTACAATGTGCAATCAACCAATGGTGTGTCATTGCCATTCTCAAGATTTATCCCTGATAAGAAAGGTGTGGCTACTGGCTTGCAGTTACTCATGTGAAATCATGCCAAAAAGATCTCTAGCATCCTTTGGTTGAGAAATGGAAATCCTAGAACCACTCTAATTCATCTCTAGTCCAAGGAAGAAATTTAGAAAGCCCATGCCTGTCATAGAAAACTACTTATGCAATGCAGTTTTAATCTCATTAATGACACAGGACGAACTACCTGTTATCAAAATATCATCTACGTAGAGTACCATGATCAAAAAGGAGTCAATTTTCTTCAAAAAATAAACATTGGAATCAGATTTACAACGTAAAAAATTTTGAGATAAAAGATAAGAATCCATCTTTGCATACCATGCTCTAGGTGTGTGCTTGAGGCCATAGAGAGACTTCTTTAGTTTGCATACTAGAGATGAATTGTGCATGTATCCCTGTGGCTGATCCATGTAGATTTACTCCTCGAGATCACAGTGAATAAAGGCATACTTCACATACATATGATGCACCTCCCATCCTCTTGTTGCTACAATGGAGAGAGCTAGCCGCAAGAATGGATCATCGATTTAGGAGCTTCAAATCATATGGCTTCTTCAAAGGAATCCTTTTATTGTCTACATGCATACTCAGGACCTCCTATTCTCATCGAGGAAAATTATGCAGTTGAAGCAACTAGACACGGAAGAGTCCAATTCGAAGATGGAATTTCTGAGAATGCCTTGCATATTCCAAGGCTTTTTGTGAATCTTCTTTCAGTGTATCAGATGACACACATAGGTACCAGAAGGAAAGTGGAATTTACACCAGATTTCATGAGAATTTATGACATACAAACCAACTTGAAGATTTCATCTAGCAAGGTAAATGATCAATCTCGTCTGTATACATTTTTTGATTTTTTTCCTCAATCAGATTCTATTTTGCTACTTATGCATGCAAATGAAGAAAGTAGGATTTGGCACCAGAGATTTGGGCGCTTGAATTTCAGATATATGTAGCAACTTAGCAAGCAAGGGATAGTTAAAGGATTTCCAACCATTGAATTCTCAAATGGTGTTTTTAATGGATGCGCTCTTGGAAAACATCCACAAGTCAAGTTCGAGAAGGGGCATGCATGGAGAGCCACTTCACCTTTGGAACTTGTACATAGTGATCTCATGTGCCCATTTCCAATTTCAATAAGTAAATAAAGATATATGTTTTCATTTATAGATTATTACACAAGATTCACTTGGGTTTACTTCTTGAAACTCAAGTCTGAAGTTTTTCAAAATCTAAAGATTTTCAAAGCGCATGCGGAAAATCAGTCTGGAAAATGCATCAAGATACTCTATACATATAATGGGATGGAATATGTCAACAAATATATCAATAATATTTGAAATGAAGGAGGCATATAGTTGCAGCATACAGTTCCTTACACTCCATAGAAAAATGGTGTGGCCTAAAGGAAGAACTGAAATTTGAAACAGATGGTCAATTTCATGTTGCATGCAAGATATCTTTCGTCAAAATTGTGGGTTGAAGCTATCAATTGTTCCTCATACATATAGAACATATTTCCTCATGAAACTGTTATTAGAAAAAAAAAATTTGAGGATTGAGCTGACATGCAACCTGAAGTCAGTCATTTCCGCACTTTCGGATCTCGAGCATGGGCCTGCATTCCTACAGAGAAGAGAAAGGCTTTGGAGCCTCAAAGTAAAGAACGCAAGTTTGTTGGATATTATAATGAAGTCAAAGGGTATATATTGTTTGATATCAACATTGAAGAGCTCTTTACTAAAAGGAATGTAAATTTTGACGAAGTGTCGGTGTACATGCACATAGATTAGATTTAGTTCAACTCTATATACTGCATGTGATGTGCACTTGTCTTTATCTAGTTAACTTGAGTTCTTTACATGCACACATTTAGCATTAATTATATTTAGTTAAACTCTATATATTGCATGAGATGTGCAATATCTATGTGAAAAATAACTAATATCTAATGTTCGATTCTAAAACTAATATAGAAAATTAATTTCATTCTCAATTCTAATTGTTTTTTTTCAACTTGGCAAGTTTGTGCAATTATTATTCAACTAGATCCATATTTGTGCTCTAATAATTTTACATGGTATCATAGTTACAAGGGTTTGGAGAAGTTGTGTGAACAAATTTTTTAAGGTTTGACGAGCATATAATTGGAAATTGTTCGAAGATTTGATTTGTAGATCAAAATATTGGAAAATTTCCACAATTGAGTTCTCATCTTCAACAATTCTTACTCCGTTTAACTACTTCGAATGGAAGCCAGATATTTTGCTTCACCTCAGAGGAAAAGGCTTGTATCAGATAGTTATGAAAATGGAATCTGAACCCAATTCCACTGTTGAAAAATCCAAATACTGCACGAGGCTGGACGAGGCTTTTGGTCTTATATTATTGTCCATATATCCAACATTGTGTTTCCATGTGAGCACATGCAACACTCTCAATGAGGTTTGGAAAATATTGGAGAATTTATTTGGAAAGAAGGATGAGATGCGGCCTCATATTCTCAAAAATGATCTAAATTACTTAGATCCAAATAGATTTGAGAACATTCAAGATTTCTTTAAGAAATTTAAATCATTGTTTCTAAAATTACATGATTGCAGGATCGATAAATCAAAATAGGAAGGTCAATTGAACCTTTCTATTTTGTCTAAATTAGGCCCCGAATATGTTGTTTTTGTTTCCACATTTCATACAGTTAGACTTGCAATTGGAGAAAAATGGAAAATGCCAAATTTGACGCATTTATTGAGTCTCTTATTCATGAGCAGGATAAGCTCATAAATATGGGTTCATTAAAGTCTCCAAATGCACATGCACTTTCCATGCATGAGAAAGGAAAGTCCAACATGAAACCAAATCAGCAATACAAAGGTAAAGGAAAGGCAAGAGATCCAGATCTAAGAAAGGGAGGAAATCCAAAAACCTCTAGATGATTCTTCTAGCTCCAAGGGTAAGAAGGGAAAGAAAGGAAACTTCAAGTGTCCTTATTGTAATAGAGGTTATCATCCTAAATCCTCTTGCATGAAGAAGACTATTTATCTCATGGAAAACACTCTCCAGCAAAATAATATTGGTCATCACATTCCAGAAAGTGCGAAGATGAAGACAGAGGAAAAACCATGAGAAAAAAGGGGTAATGGGCATGCTTTGATTGCTCTTTATTCTACACCGCAAGAATGGATCATCGATTTAGGAGCTTCACATCATATGGCTTCTTCAAAGGAATCATTTTCTTCTCTACATGCATACTCAAGACCTCCTATTCTCATGGGGGACATTTCTGTAGTTGAAGCAACTAGACAAGGAAGAGTGCAATTCGAAGATGGAATTTTTGAGAATGTCTTGCATATTCCAAGGCTTTCTATGAATCTTCTTTCAGTGTATCAAATGACACACACAGGTACTGGAAGGAAAGTGGAATTTACCTTAGATTATGTGAGCATTTATGACATGCATACCAACTTGAAGATTGCATATCACAAGGTAAATGATCAATATCTTCTGTATACATTTCTTGATTTTGTTCCTCAATCAGATTATATTTTTCTACTTACGCATGCAAATGAAGAAAGTAGGATTTGGCACGAGATATTTGGGCACTTGAATTTCAGATATATGCAACAATTTAGCAAGCAAGGGATGGTCAAAGAATTTCCGACCATTGAATTTTCAAATGGTGTTTTTAATGGATGTGGTCTTGGAAAGCATCCATAAGACAAGTTCGAGAAGGGGCATGCATGGAGAGACTATTCACCTTTGGAACTTGTAAATAGTGATCTCATGGGTCCATTTGTAGTGATTTCAATGAGAAAATAAAGGTATGTGTTGTCATTTATATATGATTACACAAGATTCACTTGGTTTTACTTCTTGAAACTCAAGTTTGAAGTTTTTCAACATCTAAAAATTTTCAAAGTGCATGCAGAAAATTAGTCTGGAAAATACATCAAGATACTCCGCACAGATAATGGGATATAATATATCAACAAAAATATCAAGAATATTTGTAATGAAGCAGGCATATAGTTGTAGCATATAGTTCCTTACACTCCACAGCAAAATGGGGTGGCCGAAAGGAAGAATCAATCTTTGAAAGAGATGGCCAATTACATGTTGCATGCAAGATATCTTTCATCAAAATTGTGGGCTGAAGCTATCAATTGTGCCTCATACATCCAGAACAGATCTCCTCATAAATATGTTACTATAAGAACACCTTTTGAGGCTTGGACTAGCATGCAACCTAAAGTCAATAATTTTTTCATTTTCAGATCTTGAGCATGGGCCCACATTATTACAGAGAAGAGAAAGGCTTTGGAGTCTCAAAGTAAAGCATGCATGTTTGTTGGTTATTCTCATGAAGTCAAAGGGTACAAATTTCTTGATATCAACATTGAAGAGCTCTTTATTTAAAGGAGTGAAAAGTTTGACGAAGATTTTTTTCATGCACCAGCAGATGAACTTGTTACCAAGTTTCCATCACCCCTCATTGATGAGTATGCAAGTGAAACTTCAGATCAGAATTGAAGATGAACCTTTTCCTATGACACATGTTGGACCACCATTTTTTGAACAATGAGATCATACTTTTTCATGTAGTTCGGAAGATTCTCGATCACCTTCAACACAAAAATGGCATAGCATGAGCGATTTCATTGATTATCATGGCTCTATACCTTAGTTTGAGGAAGATCCACAAACACTCTATGGAGCTATGGATCCATGCATGCCCATGCAAGCTTATATTATGAATGCATCTGATCCATAGACTTATAGAGAAGAAATTGGGCATCCTGAATGGGAAGCACCAATGGATGAGGAATATAACTCTCTCATTGAGAAACAGAATTCGGATTTGGTTCCGCTACATTCCCATCGTAAACTTGTGAGGTGAAAGTGGGTTTACTGGACCAAGATAGCAACAAATGGCTAAGTTAGTCGATATAAGCCACAGTTGGTAGCAAAAGGTTTTCAGCAAGTACATGGTGTTGACTATGATGAGACTTTTTCTCCAGTGGAAAAAATGGATTCCATTCGGCTAGCTCTCTCCATTGCAGCAACAAGAGGATGGGAGGTGAATCATATGGATGTGAAGAATACCATTCTTCAGGGTGATCTCGAGGAGGAAATCTACATGGAGCAGCCACAGGGATGCATGCATAATTCATCTCTGGTATGCAAACTAAAGAAGTCTCTCTATGGCCTCTAGAGTGTAAAACTCAGATTTAACTGGAATTATATATATTATTGTTGATAAAAAGATGAGATGCTTACAATGGGAAATCACCAAGTATTTAAATACAGCCTCACGGTGTCCCTTGGTGAAGAGGCATGATCTTTGATCATGCCCTTTCACTTAATAAACCTAAGAAAACTACATTTAAATAATAATTAATAAATTATACACAACATTGCCCCTCTCTTAAAGATGCTTTTTCCCCAAAGCATACGTAACAATGGGGGTTGTTGACGAAACACTTTAGTTTCCCAGGAGGCTTCTTCTTCAGGAAAATCCTTCCATTTGATTAAATATTATGTAATAACATGAGAGCGTAGCTTCTTTTCTCAGGTAGATAGGATACTTTTGGGTTCCAAAATGATGCTTCCTTCATCATCCAAAAATGGAAGTGTTGTTTGGGGTGAGTGGTGGTAACAAAGCGCTTTTTTTAAGTAGGACACATGGAAGACGTTGTGAACATGACTTGTATTGGGAAGGTTCAAACCATAAGCGACTTGACTGATCTTTTTGATGATTTGATATGGACCATAGAACTTTGGAGCTAATTTATGTTTCCCTTTTTGTTTCAAGGACAACTGCTTATTTGGTTGGAGCTTGAAAAATACCCAGTCTCCAACTTCAAATGATCTCTTTGTTCGATTGCAATCAGTCTGTTGCTTCATATGATTCTGTGCAATATTCAGATTTTATTTTAGGACTTGGATGAACTTTTGGTGTTCTTCTAGCTGGTTTTTAACTGTTGGTAGGCTTGACTGGACTGAAGCGAAATCTTTCCATTTCAGGGGCTCGTATCCATATAAAGCTTGGAATGGAGTCATTTTTTCCAATGTATGGTAAGTAGAATTATACCACAACTCAGCAAGATGCAACCTTTGAACCCACTTATTTTGTTTTTCTGTAGCATAACAACGCAGGTAAGCTTCCAAAAATTTATTGACAACCTCTGTTTATCCATCCGTTTGGGGGTGGTAAGTTGAGCTCATGTTTAGGTAGGTTCCTATATGTTTGAACAATTCCTTCCAAAAATTTCCTTTAAAGTTTGCATCTCTGTCGCTCACAATGACTTTCAGGAATCCATGTAGTTTATAAATACTTTTGCAAAATATCTCAGCAATTTTCTTTGTAGAATTTGTTTTCTTCATAGCAATAAAGTGAGCATATTTAGTGAATCTATCTACTTCTATGAAGATCTTATCCTTTCCATCAGATACAGTTAACCCTTCAATAAAATCCATCGATATTTCTTCCCATTTCTGATTCGGAATATTTAAGGGATGAAGTAACCCAGGTGTCATAATATTTTCACTTTTATTTCTTTGACACTTGTCAACACTTGTCACTTTCTGCTACATATTTTTGAATATCGTGACTCATACCCTTCCAAAAGAAATACTGGCATGCATTGTAGTAGGTTTTAAAATATCTTACATGCCCGGATGACATGGAATCATGTGATTCCTTGAGTATTTTTGATATAAAATTGGATTTGGAACTTAGATAAATTCTTCCTTTGTACCATAAAATATCGTTCTTCCTCTCAAATTTTGAATTTCCTGGGAGATTATTGATTATAGCTGACATTTCTCAATCTTTGGCATACTCACTTCAAATCTCATTAAGCCATTCAGGAACAACAACCAAGACTGTAAGTAGTGTTGGTTCTTCATTTTTCCTAGACAGGGCATCTGCTACTACATTGTCTTTTCCCTTCTTATGTAATATCTCCATCTTGAAGGCAGAAATTTTCTCAATCCATTTTTGTTGTTCTTCAAAGAGTGTTTTTTTTTTAAGGAGATACTGAAGACTGTTATGATCCATTCAGATGGAAAATTTACTCCCTAACAAATATTGTCTCCATTTGGCCAATGCGTGCATAATTGCGAGCATTTCCTTATTGTATGTGGACTTCATTATCAGTACGTAGAGATCCAATATGTGTTTGTGCATCATTTTCAATCCATACATGAAAATTCTTAAAAGTTTGAAAAGCATCAGACTTATTCTTCAGTAAGTAAATCCAACACATCCTGGTGTAGTCATCGATAAATGTCATCATGTATTTGTTTCCATTTGCAGAAGCAATAGGCATAGGGCCACATAAATCTGAATGAACAAGTTCAAGTTTCCTATGTGCTCTTGAGTGTGAATCATGAAATGGCTGTTTGCTATGCTTTCCTAGAATACAAGCATCACATTCCTTAGGTTTTCTAGAAATTGTAGGCAGTCCATCAACACCATTTCTCTTCAACAAACGAAGGCTGTCATAATTTAAGTGTCCAAATCTAGCATGCCATAAAAGACTTGATGGAAATGTACCTTCATCATGATATGAACTGAAAGCAAAGTTTTGAGCATGAGCAGATGAACCTTTCGGCTTCAAGAGTCTCCCTTCTTCTATTCCCTCCATGACAAGTGAGTGATCTGATGCTGATCTGACCTCTGCCTTGCCATCAAACAAGTGAACTGAGTGTCCTTGCTGCCGGATTTCGATCAGGGACAGCAAGTTTCTCTTCAACTCCGGGAGGTATAGAACATCATGTAGGATATGATCAGGAAGACCAGGCAGTTTAAGCCTGACTGTGCCAAGCCCTGATGGCTTGAGTTTGGATTTATCTGCGAAATATACTGCTCCATCAACTTTGTCAGTGAAATCTTCAAAAAAAATCTTTTCTAAATGTCATGTGACATGTTGCTCCTGAATCTAGCAACCAATCATCTCTCCATGAAGTAAATGAAACATCAAAGAGGTTTTCAGTTACTCCATTGTTACAATGTGCTAGTACATAGTGAGCGGATTCAGGTGCTTTACCTTTGTCTTTGTCATTGGTTTTACCTTTGTCTTGATTTCTGTGCTGCTCAATTTTGTTCCATGGTGTTCTGCATTTGGGTGCATCATGTCCATCTCTATTGCGGCGTGTGCAATGAAGATGGGATTTGTCAGCTTGTCTGCCCCCCCTTTCTGTGAAGTTCCTTCTTCCTCTTCCTCTTCTGCCACCTCTTCCTCTGGATGAATCTGGAGCATGATTCTTTTCTCTATGTGCCAAATATGCAGCCTCTTCGGAAGATGAAGGGACTGTCATCTTCCCAAAAGCTTTCTCTCTTTCTGCAAACTTCTGCTCAAGTTTATCAAAGGTGATTTGTTCGAGGTTTCCACTTGCTTGCAAAGACTCAAGATAATGTGAGTAAGTCGGATATAATGCCTTAACATATGCTATGAGAGGTATGTCCATTTTTACACCAGTGTTTTGAATGTCATGCATTATAGATCTTATTTCTGAAGCTAAAGCAAGGGGATCATCATTCTTCATTTCAATACTGAACAACTTAACCATCAATTGAACATTTTCTAATTTTGAGTGTGAGTCATAGAGTTCTTTTAGTTTCTTCAAGGCTTCATAGGCATTTGAGAATTATGAAATATGGCGACTCACCTCTTCACTTACTGAAGCTGCAATCAAGGCATAGGCCTTGCAGTTCTTGTTTTCCCAGATGGCAAGCTCTTTGTCTGAAGTGGGCTTCTCTGGTGGATTTTCTGCTTGTCCTTCACAGATTCCTCTCCACAGCTCATTAAAAATCAGTGTGTGTTTAATCTTTCGAGACCATTCAAGATAGTTCTCTTTTCCAGAGAGAACTATCCCAACAATAGAGATGAGAGAATGCATTATACAGCTGGAAAAATCTTCTGAAGAGGAAACAAATTCTGCTATAAAAACTTCAAACTCTTGAAATATTTCAAATACAGAGGCAAAAACTCTTGCTGGAAAAAAAATTTTCTGAGTTAAAAACTCTTTCTGGAAACTATATCTGCTCAGAAAACTTTGCTGGAGACTGAAAAAAAAAAAAAAACACCCTATGCTAGAGACTGAATTCTGCATAAAAAAAAATGTATTTTTTTTTTGTTTTTGGGAACAAAATATATGAAAAAAATGGAATTATGGATGGAGCGTAATGGGAGGGATTGAAAGGGCGTAATGGGAGAAGAGGCGCAATGGGAGGGGCGCAATGTAATGGGAGTGGAAAGAAGTGGAGGGGCGGTGTATTATGACATGGGAGGGGCCCACAGCGCTGGCATGTAATATGTTCGATGGTAATATAAAACAGCGTGGAATATATGATAGTATAAGACAGCGTGGAATATATGACAATATATGACAGCGTGGAATATATATCAAAACAACGTGTAATGAATTCTAACAAATGTTGAACTATGCAAACAACAGTAATCTATGGGACGGCGGTGTTATCTTATGGTAGCACAGCGTTTAAATGCAGCGTTTAACTATTTTAAAACATTACAAAGTAATGACACAACGTTGGATTAATACAGTCACGTAATAAGAATGCAACCAACGTTGATACAATGTAATGACAATGACAACGTTTGCGGAAAAAAGAGACAGCGTATGTCAATACAACGGATATGACAGCGTTTAATATCACACAGCGTTTACATATATGAGCAGTGGTAATGTAATACAGTGGTATATAAAACAACGCAGACAATATATGATGACAATACCACGCAAGTTCAATACCACGCAAAATGACAGCGTTCAATAGAATATACACAGCGTTTTATATGTCAATGGGAGCGTAGGGTGTGCGGAGGCGGAGTATGCGTAGTGGAGTAATGGTGAGGATTGTGTTGCAGTCGAGATGTGTGATAGCATAAGCGCTATGGTAAGATGTGTGATAGCGTAAGGAATCGGTGGGAGTCGAGTGTAAGGAGGCGGGTTGAGTGTGTGAGGGGGTGGGCGAGAGGGCCAGCGTAGTGTGACAGAGATGGCCTGCGTGAAAGGGTTGTAAAGGGGGTCGTATTATATGAGGGAGCTGAGCGGGTGCGTTGAGAGCCGGGGAGTGGAAAGGCCAGTGGGAGTAGAGGTGGGAGGCCAAGCGGTGTTGCAGAGAGGGCGGTGTTGCAATGAGGGGAGAGGGCGGTGTTGCAGTGAGGGGAGAGGGCGTAGGGAAATGCAGGCAGGGAGAGTGAGGGGAGAGGGCGTAGGGAAATGAATGGAGAGGGCGTAGGGAGAAGGTGAGGAAAGGAGAATGAGAAGGCCCAAAAGGGCGTTACGTAAAAAAAATTTGAATTTGGATCTGCAGAAGACAGTTGCAGGACTGCTGGACTGGCAGAGCCTGCAATTTGCAGATTGACAGAGCCTGCAATCTGCAGGAGCTGGAGCTGCAAATGTCAGTGCTATTTAGGGAAAAAAAAAATGCAGAAAACAGTCTAGCAACTAGGAGCAGCAGAAAACAATTAATAAAATTGACTGAGCAAAGGGTAGGGAGTTACACCACAGGGCAGAAGTGCCAAATGTGGGGCTGGCTTTGATACCATGTCAAACCAGGAGGTAACTCCTCAAATCTGCAATCTGTATTAGCTGAAGAATGTACATGCTCTTATAGATGGGAGGTGAGGCTATTGGGATTCAGCTCCCAATGACTCTTGGCCTTCCTTATTTCCTAATAACAAATAATATACAAAAATAAATGTGCACACCCATCCATAGGATTAGGTGTCAACATGTGGACTTGACACACTCTCGCTTATTGAGTTTCCTGCTTTCAAAAGTGATAGGGTGCCCTTATTTCATTAATACTATGCCTATACCAAATCCAGAGGCATCACATTCGATGATAAATGGTTTAGATAAATTGGGAGTTGCCAATACTGGTGCATTAGACATTACTTCCTTCAATTCTTCAAAACACTTTCGTGCTTCTTCATTCCATTGAAATGAATTTTTCTTTAAAATATTTGTAAGAGGTGCAGTTCTGTGTGCATAGTCTTTAATAAATCTTCAATAGTATCCCGTTAATCCTAAGAATCCTCTTAGCTTGGATATATTCACTGGTTTATTCCATTCCCTTATAGCCTTGATTTTGGAAGGGTCCACTTTTACCCCTTCATGGGATATTATGTGTCCCAGATATTCGACTTCTTCTTTTCCAAAGGTGCATTTGGATTTCTTAGCATAAAACTGATGATATTATAATAACGTAAGAACTTTATCTAAGTGCTGCAAGTGCTCTTTCCAAGTTTTACTCTAAATCAAAATATCATCAAAAAATACTAGTACAAATTTCCTAATATATGGATGAAATAATTCGTTCATAGTAGCTTGGAACATAGTTGGTTCATTTGTTAACCCAAAGGGCATTAATTTAAACTCGTAGTGACCTTCGTGTGTTTGGAACACAGTTTTTGGTATATCTTCCAATCTGATTTTGATCTGGTAATAGCCTAACCTTAAGTGTAACTTAGAGAAGTATTTTGTGCCATGTAGCTCATCTAGCATGTCATGGATAAAGGGAATTGGAAACTTATTTTTAATTGTTATCTTATTTAATCCTCTATAGTCAATGCATAGCCGGAATGATCCATCCTTCTTTCTTATCAATATAAATGGGGCGGCATACGGACTCTTTCTTTTTGAGATGACCCCACATTTTAAAAGGTCTTGGATTATTTTCTCAATTTCAGTCTTTTCATGATGCAGGTAGCAATAAGGCTTGATGTTAACAGGGTTTGATCTTGCCTTGAATTCTATTGTATGTTCGATTTCCCTATCATGAGGCATTTTATTTTGTAGGTATTGGAATACTTTTTCGTGTTTCTGAACTAGTCCTTGTACTTCTAGTGACCCTTCGCGGATCCTTTTTGTAGATAACATTTCTAACTGATGAAATTGTACTATATAGGCTCGCGCTCCTTTTCGAATCATCTTCATCATCTGGGATGATGATACGATTTTATTTTCTGGTTCTTGGAATCCATATAACTTGTGCTTCTACCCTTCCCACTTAAAGCTTATAAACTGCTTCTAAGGGTTGGCAGAATAAGTACCTAAGGTTTATATCCATTGAATTCCTAAGACCGCATCTACTCCTCCTAGTGGTACGGTATAGAATGGAGATTCTAAAATAAAGTCTTTAATCTGTAATTTGACCTTATGGCATTTCCCTACTTGCTCAATCTTCTTACCATCGGCCACCATTACCTTCGTATTAGGCATGGGAAAACTAAAGATGTTGAGTCTTTTGGCCATGGTTGAATCTAGAAAATTGTGGGTGCTGCCAGTGTCGATGAGAATCATTATGTTGTTTTTCTTAATATGTCCTCTTAATTTTAGTGTCTGAGGTTGTGATATACCTATCATAGCTAATAATGACACTTGTGGAATACTTTCGTCATCTACTTCTGGAGAGAACTCTGGGGTGTCTTCCATTCCTTATGCATATGAATCATCATTGTTAGAGTCATTAGTTTCTTCACAATTATACAGATTTTTTTCTTTTCCATTAGCACACCTGTGCTTAGGGTCCCACTTTTCACCACAACATTTGCACTTGCGTTCTCTCATCCTTTGTATTTCCATGTTAGATTTGTCTCGTTCAGAAAGATGTGCTGGAACATATTTTATGTTATCTACATTTGTAGATTGAGGAAACCTTTTTCTCGAATATACTATTTCTAGTTTTGACTAAGATAACCTTTCAAATTTCTTTTCAACAACTTTTTCTTTTTTCCTTGCTAGTTCTACTGATGTAATTTCATGAAGCTCGAGCTCTAC
Organism: Pinus albicaulis; assembly: GCA_034641835.2. Taxonomy (NCBI): domain Eukaryota; kingdom Viridiplantae; phylum Streptophyta; class Pinopsida; order Pinales; family Pinaceae; genus Pinus; species Pinus albicaulis. Next base: position 336,746,877 of record CM076576.1, read on the forward strand.
TTGTATATGGGTTTTAAGTCCCGAGATGAAAGACTGGATTAAAAGATATTCTGACAATCTAGGTACTCGTGTCGCTAAGGTCTCCCATTCTCGAGTTTACTCATCCACATCTCCTTTTTGGTGTAATTTAATGAATGTTGAAAAAAACTTTTCTTCCTTTATACCTTGAAATCTTTTAAAGAACGCATCCTTAAATTTCATCCAACTAATAGCAAGCAACGTCATTTTCCACCACATATACCAATTATATGCTTCTCCTTCCATTTTCATGGAAGCGTGCTTAATTTTTTCGTCATCACTGTTAATGTCGTAAATCTCAAAATATTCTTTGGCTTTATTAAGCCATGAAACACTATTTTTTTTATTACCGTCGAACTTGGGTAGCTCGATTTTTGCTCTTCGTTGGTATGCTAACAGTGGAACGAGAAGGGGGTATTGATTAGCAAATGCATTCTAAAGCTGTTTAATTTGAAAATTTGCATTACTGTCTTCTTGATGGTGTGGGGATGATGTTTTGTGAGAGTCGATTTTTTCATGATGATCCTCTGAATTCCTTGAATCTGCTGAATTGTTCTGTTGATTATGTTCCATATTCGGGAATATTGGTCCTTGTGTTTGATTTATCTTGTTGCAGATGTCTGTTAGCTTTTGCATTGCTTGGCTATGATTTTCTGTGGCCTCGTTATGATTTAGCCAAATTTGTCTCTCTATCCAATTTCTTATATCTTGAAGCTTTTTGATGTCGTTGGAATGTCCTGCAACTGTACCCTCGAGATCGACTAATATTTTGCTGAAGTCATCAGAATTATTATTGATCTTATTTTCAAGATCCAACTATTTTTTTTGGAATTCGTCCATCGACATTGATGAAGGAATTGAGCGTCTATGAGGTGGTGAATATTTATTTGCCAGTTTTTCTTTTAAATAATAATAATAATTATTATTTTATTATATATATATTATAATTTACAATCCATAAATATATATATATATATATATATATATATATATTATAATTATTAATCAAAAAATTAGGTTCACTTTCAAAAGATATATCCGTTCGATTAAAAGTCACCTTGCTTTTTTTTTTTAAACTCGTTTATGGTGTCTGCGGAAGTTGAGGGTAGAGGGGGACAACAGGGACAGACGGCGGGGAGGGACACAACTGAGGGCGGCGAGGAAGGCGACGGGAAGGATGATAGCGATGGAGTGACATCATGGAGGGAGGGCATCAGGGATAGTGATGGCGGGAGTGACAGCGTGGAGGGAGGGTGGCGGTAAGGAAAGCAACTGCGGGAAGAGGGAACGCAACAACGAGGAGAGGGAGAAGAGACAGGGGACAACAAACGGAGGATGGGAAAATGAAACGAGGGATGGAAATAGCAGGTGAAGAGGGGGAAATAGCAACCAGGAAGGAAGGAGGCTGAGGGACGGGGGAACAACGTGGAGAAGGACAGCAGGGAAACGACAGAGGGACGACAGTGGTGTGGGGAGGGGTGGCTGCAAACAGAGGATGGGGGAAAGGGAAATGGCGTATGGTAGCCGACAGAGGAACGACGGGGAAAGAAAAACAACGGACGACGGAAAGAGGAAGGGGCGGAATGGGGTCTTCAAATGTCACTACCCACAAGCACCAGGCCTTGAACAAATCTGCAATTTCTCTGCAATTCTTTGATGGCCACACAGATCCTGAAGAGTGACTTCTCTGATACCAATGGAGTCTAAAACTCAGATTTACCTGGAATTATATATATTATTATTGATAAAAATATGAGATGCTTACAATGGGGAATCAACAAGGCTTTAAATACAACCTCACGGTGTCCCTTGGTGAAGAGGCATGATCTTTGATCATGCCCTTTCACTTAATAAACCTAAAACAACTACATTTAAATAATAATTAATAAATTATACATAACAGCCTCAAGCAGGCACCTAGAGCATGGTATGCAAAGATGGATTCTTATTTGTTATCTAAAAAATTTGTACGCTGCAAAAATGATTCCAATGTTTATGTTTTGAAGAAAAGTGACTCCTTGTTGATCATAGTACTCTACGTAGATTATCTTTTGATAACAGATAGTTTAGCTTCTGTCATTATTGAGATTAAAACTGCACTGCATAAGCGGTTTTCTACGAAAGACAAGGGCTTTCTAAATTTCTTCCTTGGACTAGAGATCAATGAGAGTGGTTCTGGGATTACCATTTCTCAACCAAAGTATGCTAGAGATATTTTAGCACGATTTCACATGAGTGACTACAAGCCAGTAGCCACACCTTTCTTATTAGGGATAAAGCTTGAGAATGGAAAAGAAACACCATTGGTTGATTTCACATTGTACCATCAGCTTGTGGGAAGTGTTCTTTATCTCACTCACTCCCGTCCTGATCTCTCATATGTCGTAGGAATAGTTTCCAGATACATGCAGGAGCCACATGAGTTACATTGGAAAGCTGCAAATTACATCCTTTTGATATGTCCAGGGGACAATCACCTATGGGATTCATTATACAGCAAATTATTCTTTGGATCTCATTGGGTTCACAAATTCAGATTGGGTTGGCGACAACATTGATCGCAAGTCCACCTCCAATTATGTACTTAGTTTGGGATCCGACCTAATTTGTTGGTCAAGGAAGAAGCAGGTTGTCATTGCTTTATCATCAGCAGAGGCCGAGTATAGAGGAGCAGTCAATGCCACTATTCATTCCATTTGGCTACAACATTTCCTATCTGAGCTTGGGATCAGTTTCCATCGACCAACTGTCATCTGGTGCGACAATCAAAGTACGCTAAAGTTTTGTAGAGATCTACTGCAGCGGCAGCGGACCAAACACATTGAGATCCACATGCACTTCATTAGAGAAATCATTCATGATGGTTTCATTGATATTTCATACTGTCCTAGTTATGAGCAGACTGCTCATATCTTCACCACTAGGTTTTTCTTAAGGGGGGGGGTTTCTTCCCACTAGGTTTTCCCTCTATCCTCTTTCCATGCAGTGTATATGGGTACCTAAAATGGCCGTGTTTCTGAGACTTATTCATTTTGCATCACACTCACCTAAGTTATGCTTAAGAGAGGATGTTGGTGTGCATGCACATAGATTAGATTTAGTTCAACTCTAGATACTGTATGCGATGTACACTTGTCTTTAGCTAGTTAACTCGAGTGCTTTACATGCACATAGTTAACCTTAATTAGCTTTAGTTCAACTCTAGATATTGCATGCGATGTGCACTTGGTTTTAGTTTCTTTTATGTATTAATTCTAATTTTTTTTATTTTCAACTTAACATATTTGTGCAATTATTCTTCAACTAAATTCATATTTGTGCTTTAATAATTTTACAATAACCTAATATATTTACATTCCACGTGAAATCAACACCAATAATTCATTGCTATCATAGACACACGTAATTTATAAATAGGGCACAATTGGTATGTCAAGACTTTCGATAAACGAAATAGCCGTATATTTTGGAAAATAACGTGAGTGTCGTCGAAATGAATTCGACGTGGATTAAACTAAATTTTAAATAACTATACGTAACACCCGACCTGTAGGATAAACGGGACAGACTATATCTTCCGATAAAATTGGTACATTTTCAACACCAGTAACTACAAATTTGCTTGGAGTAAAGTCGATCAGTTATGTAAATACTCAAAGAACTGAAACCTGGCAAACCCAAGCGTAGTTGTGAAATAGCTTAAACTTAATATCTGTAGCCAAGAGGCATATTCATGTAACTTTAACCTTCCTTTGAGAGCTGACTGACCGTCATTCGAAGCCGGTTACTTGTAATTAAATTTTGAGACGCACGAAGTCGGCTGCAGTTACTGCAGATTCTATGGCTAGTCTTACAAGTAGAAGAAAGTGTCTTGCAAGATCAAGAAATGCATGATATGCGCCCAGGTGGAAATGGAAAACGAATAGAGCCACAAGAATATTGGAACATGATGGTGATGAAATTAGTCTATGTACCAATATTGAGGCAGATCAGGGAAGCAAAATGGACACGAGTGATTGTGACGGCTTCAACAGGCTATTATAGGTTTTAGGTTTAGGAAAGCTCAAAGGGGCTAGCGCCAAACTTGTATACTGTTATCTCCACTGACAGTAATGGCTGGTGAATAGCTTTCGCTATTCTCATCATCCATTGCCTTGCGCGTATTTGGAGGAAGAGAAACCACGTATTCTAAAGGTCTTGTCCCTTGACAAATATCCAGCATCCAATGTTTGCACCTGGAATTTGCACGTGGAAGATAAGAAGACTAAACATCAGTTGCATTCAACTATGCAATCAAATACAAGAAGAAACAATGAGCATCACGAGTATGGCAGCAGACAAGCTTGTAATTTGCTCTTGTTCCCCCCTCTCCAAGTCCAAGATGAAGTGAGTACCCCGTGCTTGACTGCAAACTCGTTTGGGTATTTGGATACCTGCATGACCACAACAAAGCACACAAATATTTTTTTTCTTAGAGAATAGGTTTTCGAGTTTTTTGATTTAACTAAAGGGAGAGCCCTTTTTGAATAGGCATTCATGGTCCGGTAGGCTAGGCTATCACTTTAGAAAAAAATAGTCAGGTGTATAGTAGGCCCTCACAACTTCTGAGAGTAAAATATGATGACGATGAAGAAAGGAAACTCTCTGACTACAACATCACGACCGACCGAAAGATGGAATTATGAAAATCGAGTGACGACGGGGCACAATAAATGAATACCTGAGATGTTAAACTGTTGGAATGTAATTCCAACTGCCCGCATAACCAGACAGTGCATAGGTTGGTGGCAGCATGATCGATCGGCGCAGGAGATAAACCGGGAGCATGTTGGCGCAGATCAACGGAGTGCGGGAGCGAAACTTGCGCGGAGGTTAATAGAAAGCGACCCCCCGCAGTTGACCGGTTGGTTGCACATTGACCCACATTATGTGGCTGTGGTTGAGTGCGGGACCTCACCTCGACCGTACAGAGCCGGCGGATGACAGCCCCCGCAACCACCAAGGATGGCGGCTCCACCACACTCCGCCCAGCACGCCACCAAAACGCCACCACCGCAGAAAATTTGCCACCAAGTGAATTTGCCATTAATTTTTTTTTAGCGGTGCTGACAGAAATTTAAGGCACCATAAATTTTTTTTAAGCGGTGAATTTTTGGCAATTTTGTCAACGAATGACATTAATTGTTTTTAGATATTTTTTTGTTGTAGTTGATATAGATATGCACAGCAGTGCGTTAGTTTTTTTTTTAAGAGAGACAGAGCATAATTAAAATCACACACAGCAGTGCGTTGATTGTTAAAAAAAAAAGACAGAGAGTGCAAATTAAAAAAAATACACAGCAGTGTACGTTTATTTTGAAAAAGACAGTGAGTTTTTTTTTAATAGACAGAGACAGTGAATTGGAAATTCACAGCAGAGTTTTTTTTAGAGACAGAGAAGAGTTTTTTTTTTGTTTTGGAGCTGTGCTTAGAAGCAGTCTAGCAATTGTAAATCCCTCTGTGATTGAGGAAGAACTTGTAAACAATTTTATGGAATAAAATTTGTTTTATAGAGTTGAAATTCTATTTTCTGTAGAGTGAAATTTATTTCTCTGTGTTAAAGAGGGAGAATTCTGGAATTTTCAAATTTCCAACATGGTATTGGAGCCAATTCAGGCTATTTGAAGGTCAAATAAACTGAAGAAAAGGAATTCGTTATTGCAGAAGCCTCTCCAGCAGAGTGAAGGTTCAGAGAAGAAGAATTCAAAGGTAATTCTCTATACAGTTCTTGTGTTACTGTTGCAGTACAGTTAGTTAATTTAAACACACAGTCAAGTGTTTTTGATTCATAGTTAAGAGTGCAGAATGGATGGAGCCAACACTGGTATGGGTATGGGAAATATCCATCTCCCCCAATTTAATGGGAAAAATTATGACTACTGGTCAATAACTATGAGGGCCTTATTTGTCTCCCAAGACTTATGGGAATTTGTGGAGGATGGCTTTGAAGAGCCAGCAGATGAACTTGAGTTTAATATGTTAACTCAGGTAGAAAGAGAGATTCTGAAGAGAAATAAGAAGAAAGATGCCAAGGCTCTTTTCTTCTTGTATCAAGCAGTGCATGAGAGTGTGTTTCCGAGGATAGCAGCAGCTAAGAGATCCAAAGAAGCATGGGAAACTCTCAAGACTGCTTATCAGGGTATGGAGAAGGTGAAGACATCAAAACTTCAGTTGCTGAGGAGAGACTTTGAGACTCTCTATATGAAAGAGTCAGACACTATTGACTCATTCTTCACTCATGAGATTGGAATGGTCACACAAATCAGATCTCATGGAGAGACTCTTGAGGACAAGAGGATTGTGAAAAAACTCTTGAGAAGTTTACCCTCAAGGTTTGATGTGATTGTCACCACCATAGAGGAGACTAAAGATCTCACAAAGTTTTCAGTGGATGAACTTCATGCATCACTGATGACCCATGAACAGAGATTGGGTAGGAGTGAAAACTCATCTCTTGAACATGCTTTTAAGACCCAGATGTCTTTCAAAAGAGGAAGAGGGCAAGGAAAAGGAAGAGGAAGAGGCAGAAGCCAGAACAAAAGTGGAAGGAACAACCCTTCACATTCACATGGAAGGTGCAACAATCAAAATCACAGCCACAGCCAAGGCAGCCAGCAAAGTGGACAGCAGAATGATCAAGGAAAAAGGTATGACAAATCCAATGTCCAATGTTACAATTGTAAAAAATATGGTCATTATGCTAATGAATGTAGACAGAAGAAGCAAGATATGAGAAGTAGAACTAGTGCAAATTTCACTAGACAAAATAGCAGCCAAAATAATTTGTTGTTAGCTTGTAATATGGCTGAAGAAAAGAATGAGGATTTATGGTTTCTAGACTCCGGTTGTAGTAACCATATGACAGGAAACATAGCCATTTTTTCTATGTTAGATGAAAGTGTGCAGTCACAAGTCACACTAGGAACTGATAGCAAAGTTTCTGTTATGGGAAAAGGAGATGTAAATGTTTTAACAAGATTAGGTGCAAAGAAAATGATAGCAGATGTTTATTACATTCCAGGAATGAAGTGTAACCTCTCTAAGTATTGGATGTACTTTGTCCATAAGGGGTATAATGTTTTCTTTTGAGGATGATGTTTGAAAATATCATGGACAAACCACCCAAGAATTCAGCACAGTCAAGAAGATGACAAGGAACAGGATGTTCCCTCTCAGAATGAGAGCAGATCTGAAGAATGGCGAAGAGAAAGCAGCAGTTGCACAAGAGACTTTTCAAAGCGAACCAAAGGATGATAATTGGTTATGGCACTTGAGATTTGGACATCTCAACTTTGGAGGTCTTAACTTGTTGAATAGAAAAGGAATGGTAAGTGGTTTACCATTGATAGAGAAACCAGACAGCCTTTGTGAAGGTTGTATTCTTGGGAAACAACACAGAGAAAGTTTTCCTTCCGGGAAAAGCATAAGGGCAAAAGCACCCTTAGAGATTGTCCACTCAAATGTATGTGGACCGATGCAAACTCCATCACTTGCTAGCAGCCACTATGTGCTAACATTTATAGATGATTTTACAAGAAAAACTTGGGTTTACTTTTTGAAAAACAAAAGTGAAGTGTTTGAAAATTTTTGCAATTTCAAAGCACTTGTTGAGAACCAGAGTGGGCTGCATATCAAAGTCTTAAGGACTGATAGAGGAGGTGAGTATATATCTAAAGATTTTCTACGTTTTTGTAGAGAAAATGGTATTCAAAAGTAGTTTACAACTAGATATACTCCGCAGCAAAATGGAGTAGCCAAAAGGAAGAACCGAACCATAATGGACATGGCGAGGAGTATGTTAAAGGCAAAGCATTTGCCTAATGATTATTGGGCTGAAGCTGTACATTGTGCAGCGTATATTTTGAATAGGTGCCCTACAAAAGCAGTCATGAACAAAGTGCCGGAAGAGGCATGGAGTGGCACAAAGCAGGGTGTCACACACATGAAGGTTTTTGGATGTGTGGCTTATGCACACATTCCGGATCAGCTAAGGAAGAAGTTGGACAGCAAGGGGGAGAAATGTATTTTCATTGGATACAGTGAGGAATCCAAGGCATACAGGTTGTATAACCCATCCAGCAAGAAGTTTCTTGTGAGCAGAGATGTTCAGTTCATTGAAGAGGAAGCTTGGGATGGAAGCATAGAGAAAACTGTGAATGTTAAACACTGTTTATCTCATGATGAGAATGATGATGAGTTGGCTGAAATACATCCCCAAACAGCAACACCAACAAGAGAGCAGCAAAGCACACCCTTGAGGAGAAATGACAGTGTTTCTCCAAGCACACCACAAGGAGGAAATTCAAGTGCTTCTTCAAGTACTTGTACACCTACTGAAAGAGGTAAGAAATTCAGAAGTTTGAAAGAAATTTATGAACAAGATATAGCTAATGAAGGTATCAATTCTTTGTTTGCTTTATATTGTCATGTTAATGATCCTGTTCATTTCGAAGAAGCCATCAAGGATGAGAAATGGATAGAAGCTATGGATGAGGAAATAAATGCCATAGAGAGGAACAAAACTTGGGATTTGGTTGAACTCCCAAAAGGTAAAGATGTCATTGGTGTTAAATGGGTCTACAAGACCAAGAGTAATGCTGAAGGCAAGATAGAGAGACACAAGGCAAGGCTTGTCGTCAAAGGCTATAAGCAAAAGCATGGGATAGATTATGAGGAAACTTTCGCACCGGTTGCAAGAATGGAAACCGTGAGAGCAGTGTTGTCCATAGCAGCACAAAACAAATGGAAAGTTTACCAAATGGACGTGAAGTCGGCATTCCTGAATGGAGTGTTAATGGAAGAGGTTTACATTGAACAACCTCTCGGCTATGAGAAGAAAGGCCAAGAGCACAAAGTATGCAAGTTGAAGAAAGCTCTTTATGGGCTGAAGCAAGCGCCAAGAGCGTGGTACAGTAGGATAGATTCTTATCTACTGGAAAATGGATTTGAAAAGTGTGAGGGAGAACCCACCCTCTACATCAAAGAACAAGATGGTAAAATCTTGATTGTAGTCTTGTATGTTGATGATGTTATTTTTACAGGTAATGATGATTGCCTTATTGAACATTTTAAAACAGTCATGAAAGAAGAATTTGAGATGACTGATATGGGTTTGTTGAGATACTTCTTGGGAATAGAAGTAGAACAAGATGAAAATGGGATTTTTATCTCACAGACAAAGTATGTTAATGAGGTACTTGAAAGATTTAACATGCAGGAATGCAAAGCAGCAATCACTCCCACAGTGATGGGATTAAAACTCAGCAGAGAGGACAGCAGTAAGGATTTTGATCCTAGTCTATACAAAAGCATAGTTGGCAGCCTTATGTATTTGACTGCAACTAGGCCAGACATAATGCATGCTGTTAGTTTGATTTCCAGGTTCATGGAAAAGCCAAAAGATGCACATTGGCAAGCAGCAAAAAGAATTTTGAGGTATGTTAAAGGTACTAAAAGGTTTGGTATTTTTTATACTACTTCAGAATGTTCAGATTTAGTTGGATACACAGACAGTGATTGGGCTGGAAGTGTAGATGATCGGAAAAGCACTTCCGGTTATGCTTTTCACATGGGTTCAGGAGCCATTTCATGGGCTTCTAAGAAACAACCCATTGTAGCGTTATCTACAGTAGAAGCAGAAAATGTGGCAGCTACGGCAGCAGCGTGTCAAGCAGTTTGGATGCGAAAAATGTTGAGAAGTTTAGGCCAAGAACAGGTAAAAGGGACAGTGATATTTTGTGACAATAGTTCAGCTATTGCATTGTCAAAAAATTATGTTTTTCATAAGAGGACTAAACACATTGACACCAAGTTTCACTTCATACGTGAACTAGTTAACAATGGAGAAATCGTTTTACAACATTGTAGAACGAAGGATCAATTTGCAGATATCCTCACAAAGCCACTTGCGCAGAAAAGATTTGAACACTTCAGAAAATGTTTGGGTATGCAGGAAAACCCAGCAGTTGAAATTAAGGGGGAGTGTTGGAATGTAATTCCAACTGCCCGCATAACCAGACAGCGCATAGGTTGGCGGCAGCATGATCGATCGACGCAGGAGATAAACCGGGAGCATGTTGGCGCAGATCAACGGAGTGCGGGAGCGAAACTTGCGCGGAGGTTAATAGAAAGCGACCCCCCGCAGTTGACCGGTTGGTTGCACATTGACCCACATTGTGTGGCTGTGGTTGAGTGCGGGGCCTCACCCCGATCGTACAGAGCCGGCGGATGACAGCCCCCGCAACCACCAAGGATGGCGGCTCCACCACACTCCCCCCAGCGTGCCACCAAAACGCCACCACCGCAGAAAATTTTCCACCAAGTGAATTTGCCATTAATTTTTTTTTAGCGGTGCTGATAGAAATTTAAGGCACCATAAATTTTTTTTAAGCGGTGAATTTTTGGCAATTTTGTCAACGAGTGACATTAATTGTTTTTAGATATTTTTTTTGTTGTAGTTGATATAGATATGCACAACAGTGCGTTAGTTTTTTTTTAAGAGAGACAGAGCAGAATTAAAATCACACACAACAGTGCGTTGATTGTTAAAAATAAAAGACAGAGAGTGCAAATTAAAAAAAATACATAGCAGTGTATGTTTATTTTGAAAAAGACAGTGAGTTTTTTTTTAATAGACAGAGACAGTGAATTGGAAATTCACAGCATAGTTTTTTTTAGAGACAGAGAAGAGTTTTTTTTGTTTTGGAGCTGTGCTTAGAAGCAGTCTAGCAATTGTAAATCCCTCTGTGATTGAGGAAGAACTTGTAAACAATTTTATGGAATAAAATTTGTTTTATAGAGTTGAAATTGTGTTTTCTGTAGAGTGAAATTTATTTCTCTGTGTTAAAGAGGGAGAATTCTGGAATTTTCAAATTTCCAACATAAACAAAGTGTTAAAATAAGTTGCAGCTTCACGAGCACCTACGATGTGACCCTTCTATCCCGCCGGGACATATTGCAACTGCTGAGAAAAAATGTTTTTCTCACTATTTTAATGCAATGATGAAATGAAGATACAACTCTAAAGGTAGGAAACAATCTCATGTTTTGCATCTTAGCCATTAGATAATATATGATGTTTTGTTTGTGTATTATCATATACCCACACAATTTCTAGATAGCTCATACCAGTTGTACCATTAGATATCATATAGAATTGTGGATAGTGGCCGTCGTGAAAATAGGTGTTATCATAAATGAAATAGCGGAAAATTTTCATCACATAAGAATATCAAATGTTTTCCACCGAAATGGATGTTTTTATTTACCTCATTATGAGATCATGATGATATGAATCAATAAATTCTTACACACAACAATCTTTGTTTTGCTAAATAATTTTTGGTGAGGTATTAAAGACTAGCACAACCACATTATATTTACTAATGTGGTTGATATACGCCGATAGGCGTATATAAAATAGATTTACAACCACATTTACCAATGTGGTTGATATACGCAGATAGGCCTATATCCACTACCCATCACATTAATTTATATATCAATAAATAGATATTATATATAATAATTTTATTATATTAACTTGAAATATATATATTATATATTAATAAGAATATTAATATATTAAATATATTAATTATGATTAAAATCACAAAAATATTTTATATATATTAATAATATTATAATAATTATAAATAATATATATTAAAAATATTTATTAATATATTAATAATATTAACTATATACATACTATAAATTAATTTGAAATATATATAATATTTATTAATATAAAAATAATATTAATAATATATAATATTTTAATATTTATTAATATATTAATATCATAGATGGTTATATTATTAATAAACCAAAAGAACTAATAATATATTAATAATATATATTATATCATAGTTGGTTATATTATTAATAATATATATTAATAATATTATAATATTACTAATAATCCTGAAAAGATAGGGAGGGTCTCTGCGGTGGCCACAGGTGGGCAGGTGGTGAGCGTGTCTCCCTACACCTGCACAGAGACAAAACTAAATTAATTAGCAGTTAATTTGGGTAATTACGATCGTGGTTTTCCCTGTTTCCTCGACCGGTCGACATCCGTCATCTAAATCCTGTCCTGGCAGTTTCGAAGGCAGTTTCTGTCAATGGAGGCAATGGATTATGATGAAGAAGCGATCGATTATTCCCAAGATCCTTATGAAGGACAATCCATTTTGTACGGTCGCGGTGCCAACCCTAGCGTTATCGAAGCGACACCTTCTCATCTGGCTATCTCGCCGGTTGTCGAGCTCCCTGGATCTTCTGCATCACCGCTGCATTTTGGATCACTCTCCTTGGAGTCCCCGGGTTTAGACATTCCTTCGCTCTCCCCTAGCACGCTCAACCTTCTCTCAGCTATTTCGCCTCCCTCCCCTAATTTCGATCCGCTCCCCTCTTTCAACCCAGTGCCCCCTCTGAGATTGCCTCATCCGGTTTTGGAAAACCCTAACTCCCTCCCCTCGGGATGTTTTGACTCCCCGGTCATTATCCCTAAATCAACGACTCCCCTGAAGAATTCCGGATCAGATCCATTGACGGAGCACCCATTGGCGCCGAGAACAGGAAAGTGAAAGGTTAAGTGCGTGAAGAAGTCCTCAAAAGATCTTACCATCACCTTCGGCGAAGATATTCCTATGGGCGAGGTCATGGATAAGGCCAACAGAGTACTTGTTGGACATGTGCGAGGGAGGGCCTACTCAGAAACCAAGCTCACAAATTGGGTACAGGAGATATGGGGTGGTATTCTCCAGGAGTTGCCGGAGGTTCAGAGCCTGGCTCGGGGCTGGTTTTCTCTGAATTTTTCGAAAGCAGAATACACCGATCTGATCTTGGCCAAATATTGGCACATAGATATGGCACCGGTCCTTCTTAAGCGCTGGTCCCCGTTATTCAACCCGGAGCGGAAAAAAATAGGGGCGGGACCTATCTGGGTACGACTGCCTGGTCTTCCTCTTCAATTCTGGTCTGAAGTGGTGTTTATCAGGATTGGCAATGCCCTTGGAACATATTTGGAATATGGTAAGACTTATGTTCAGACAAAAAATCGAGCACTGGCAAGAATTCTGGTACACTTGGACACAAGGGAGGGCTTGGAAGAGAAGATCACCCTGAAGTGGAGGCATTGAACCAGGATCCAGATCTTGGATTATGAGGGGGTATCGTTTTGGTGTAGAAGGTGTCACAAGGTAGGGCATGTATTCAAGGAATGCCCTCTGCTATCAAAAGCATCGGACTCCCTAGGCTCACCTACGCCTCGAAAAGGAAATGCTCCAGGGTCGGTATCTCTAGCCCCAGTTTCGGCATCGCGAATGGGTACACCAGCTCCCAAGAATCTCAACGTGGGTGGATCATCAGAGGAGGCTGTAGAAGCAATCAGGGTGCCCTCGCCCCCATTGACCCGCACTAGGGCCGCAGCAGCTGCGGAGGTGGCGCGGGATACGAGTACATCTACTTCCCCCTCTTTGATTTCACCTTCATTATCACTTTCCGTTGATGCACCTTCGAATGTATTTGTATCACTGGTTACTTGTGCAATTTCCCCACCTCCACCCATCATTGCACCATCCTCTCCTTCAGTCCTTTCCTCTGCTCTTCCTGAAGATGTGGCCTCGTCCTACCAGATGATGTCCCACTCTTACAACCTGCGGTCAAGGCCCTTATCTGGATCCGACTCTCATTCTGGGCTGGGGGTGGTCTACCCTGGTCCCCCTGCTCTTTCATCCTGGGGTCGCAAATATAACCTAACCAAAGCTATACAAAAAGCTGGATCTGAGGTAGTATCGAGCAAGCAATCCACCATGGAAGGGGTCCTTAGAGCACTGAAAACCCCGGTAGGGGTTCCCCCATGAAATGCCTATCCTTTAACTGCAGAGGTCTGGCTAGTACCTCCAAGAAACTAGCCTTGCGGAGGTTGTTTGAAAATGAACCAATTGATATCCTGATGCTGCAAGAGACTTTGGGCACTGCTGAAGCCATTGAGCATACCCTTCCTGGCCTGCGACCTGGATGGCATCACCAAGCGCTGGATGCCATGGGTTGGGCTAGAGGTTTAGCCATCGGTTACAATCCTCGGAAAATAAATGTATCTGCCACTTGGGGGGGTGTGGGATACATAGGCATGGATCTCTTCTCGGCCGAGCTAGGGGAGACCTTGAGGATTATCAATGTATATGGCCCATGCCAAAGGAGAGAGGAATTCTAGCAGAAATTTCTTGGATCAAGCTTGACATCAGTAGATCAGTTTATCATTAGGGGTGATCTTAGCTTCTCTATGGGATTTGGGGAATCCTGGGGATCGCATGCACAGATTGACCCCTTGTCCGATTTATTTAAAGACATTCTGGAGCAACATCATCTGGCTGATATCCCCATGAACAAGGTGATGCCTACTTGGAGGAACCGGAGAATAGGGGATGCTGCTCTAGCCAGGAGACTTGACAGATTCATGATCAAAATCCCTCTTCTCCAGAGACTGACCAAATACAGGCAATGGGTAGGGGCACGGGGTAAATCCAACCATTCCCCTATCTATTTGGAAATTTTTGGACTTGAAGTCAAGCCAAGAGCTCCCTTTAAATTCAATCATGTCTCACTACAAGATGAAGAGTATACTAAGCTGATCAAGGACTACTGGGTGTCCCACCCTATATCGAATCACAGATTGGCAGCAGAGGGTTTCTGCCATAATCTCTCTCAGCTCAAACAAATAACCATGGCTTGGGCCAAAGAGAAGAAGGCCAAAGATGATCAGAAGATTCTGGATATAGAAGCAGAGATGGGAACTCTGATGGATGACAGGAATCTTGGCTTTACCTCAGCTGAAGAAAAGAACAAATTGATCATGCTTGAGATGCAGAAAGACAAGATTCTTAAAGAAAGGGAGGAAACATGGAGATTGAAGAGTAGGGCCATTTGGTTGAAGGCGAGAGATGACAATACTAGATTTTTCCAGAATTATGCTAAAGGAAGGAAGGTTACTAATACAATCTGGAAGCTGCCCCTTCCTAACAGAGACATGGCAGACAAATTCCACAAACTCGCCAGACTAGGCACATCTCATTTTCAGAGTATGTTGAAAGTACCCCATGGAACCAACCTAGCAGATATCATTCATGTGGCCGGACTCTTCCCCCGTTATGTAGGTGAAGAAGAAGCAAATGAATTAACCTTGCCAGTTACCCTAGAGGAACTGGAGGGGGTTCTGAAGTGGTTCAAGAAGGAAAAAAGCCCGGGACCTAATGGATGGACTATTGAATTCTTTTTGGCTTTCTTTGATTTATTGGCCTCAGATCTTCTTCAGGTTGTCGAGGAATGCCGTTCAACCAGGACGTTGTTCAATGCTATCAATTCCACCTTCATAGCCCTCATTCCTAAGAATGATACCCCTGGCTCTTTTGATGACTTCCGTCCCATCTCCCTCTGCAATTGCCTCTATAAGATTATCTCGAAAATCATTGCCAATCGTATCAGACCTATCTTATCTCAGCATATCCTCCTTGAGCAATTTTCTTTCCTTGAAGACCGCCAGATACATGAATTGATTGGAACTGCTCAAGAGGCCATTCACTCTATCCGTGTCCGCCGTCTCAAAGGTATCATCCTCAAAATTGACTTAGCCAAGGCTTTTTATCGGGTGGACTGGACCTACATCAAAATGCTACTCATCCATCTGGGCTTTCCACTCCCTTTTACAAATTGGATAATGGCCTGCATTACGACCCCCACATATAGTTTTCTCATTAATGGATCCGCCTCCCCTTTTTTCCATGCTGAAAGGGGTCTCAGGCAGGGATACCCTCTTTCCCCGCTCCTCTTCCTACTCGTTATGGAAGGACTGAGCAGATTCATCTATCATGAAAAACAGATCGGTAGACTATCAGAATTGAAGATCACAGATCAGTGTTATTTAACACACCTCCTATTTGTAGATGATTTCATCATATTTTTGGATGGGAGTGTTCTGGACACGATCACTTTTGAAAATATTCTCGCTTCATTCTACAGGGCAACCGGCATGATGGATAACCACACAAAATCAACTATCTCCCAGGCTTACACTTCAGCTCAAGAATCTGAACTTTCCTCGCAGCGTTTCCCTTATAATCCTCATCCATTGGATCAGGGGTTCAAATACTTGGGCTATTGGATGAAGCCGTCGGGTCACAAGATTGCAGATTGGACATGGCTGATCAAAAAATTAGAAAATCGGATCTCGCACTGGAGCCATCGTTTTCTATCAAGATCTGGGAGGTTAGTTCTCATTAAATCAGTTTTGGAGGCCATGCCTGTATTCTGGATGGATTTAGCCTGGATACCTAGAGGTATTCTTGCTTGCCTAAGACAATTATGCTGTAAATACCTCTGGAATGGGAGACAGGACAAAAGAGTATTTGCTTGGATCAGCTGGGATAACATTACTCTGCCAAAGAAGTGGGGAGGTTTGGGCCTTAAGGATCTTGCACACTTTGCACATGCTTTGGTTACGAAAATGGGATGGACTTCGCTTACTACGAAAAATCTCTGGACATCGATCTCATACCACAAATACATATGGCCCTTACAACTCATGGATTGGATCCGATTACCTAAATGGAACAGGACAGGTATATCAACAGTATGGAAAGCTCTATTGCACTCACTCCCCCTCATCCGCAATCATCTAACATGGAGAATAAATGATGGATCCAGGGCACGCATCGGAATGGATCCATGGACAGGAGGAGGAGGGAGGTGTTTTCTCCCACAAGAGCTTATTCGGATACTCAATCAACAGAATACTAGAGTAATAGCTCACATAGAGGATCAGGAGAACTCATCCATATTTACTCAAGCATGGAAAAAAGCTGCGCAATTAAATTTGCCCCCTGACTGGCATCAAAGCTGGGAAGATTACACGATCGCTCTGAGTGAATCTCATATTCGCATCAAAGATGGACCAGACGAAATAATATGGGATAAGGCTGAATCGGGATATTACTCCCCCAAGGAAGGGTACCTGTGTATGATTAATTACAAAAAGCTAGAAATAGTGCAGAGCTGGTGGAAGATCATCTGGCGATTAAAGACCCCACCCCGGACAAAACTCTTCTTCTGGTGTTTACTCTGGAAAGAGGTCCCCACGGGGGAAGCGCTCATGCAAAGATTTGTGCATGGTCCCACCTGGTGCATACTTTTCAAACAACAGTCCGAATTGACCACTCATCTTTTTCTTACATGCGGAATAACTGTTCAAATTTGGAAGAAGGTGACTGAGGAACTCGGCTTCATGAGTATTTGGGAGGGTGAAAGCATCTCAGGAGCATGGGAGGCTTGGTATCAAGCTCATTCCAGTTCAAACCGTGGGTGCCTTCCCCTTATCATTAGCTGGGCAGTTTGGTTGGCTAGGAACAAACTGATTTTTGAAAATGGCTCGATTCGATGGCAATCTGTTACTGCCAAAATCATTGCAGCATACCATGAACTACCGAAAATTACCCCTCCTCGCATTCACAGACCAGCTGCCCCAGACCCCATAGACCAATCCATACCATGGGCCTTTTTCGATGGTGCTGCACAACAACATGGATGTGAGGGGGGGGGGGGGGTGTTCATTCTATATTTATCAGCTCATCATCATTACAAAGTTAAGATGGGATTAGGCATGGGAACGAACAATTTCGCTGAGCTCATAACCATCAAACATCTTATGCATTTTGCACTAAATCATGATTGCAGAGATTTACAGATACATGGGGATTCAAATATTATCATTAACTGGATCAATTTGAAATCTAGATGTCATGCACACACACTCTTAAATATTTTGGATGAAGTTATGCACCTCAAATCTCAGTTTAATAACATCATTGTTCGTCATATCTACAGAGAGAATAATTACAGTGCCGACAGATTATCCAAGGAAGCCACGCACATTCCAGGAGGACAGTGGATAATCCATGAACAGAGGGGAAACTCACAGTATCAATACTTCCACAGGCCTTACATAGATCAAATCTACCCTCAGGTGGAAGACCACTGATTTTTGCCATGTTATATATGATGATATAGAATCAAGTTTTTACTTATGAACAACATCCTGCAAGGTGCAATTATATATTTTTTGTTTATGATACAAACATCCTACTTGATGTTCATTTTTGATAGCTTGATACAACATCATCCTGCGTGATGATTTTCGGATATGGATACAGACATGTACAGGAAGAACCATAGACTCATAAGTCATGAAGGAATTTCGCATATGCTGAACAACATTTACTACATGTAATTTTTCACTATTAATGGAAGATTACGATTTTTCCTTGGGAAAAAAAAATGAAACCAAAGATAAATTAGAATTAGCAGGAGAAAAAAAAAATATTACTAATAATCATTATTAATAAATATTTGAATATTTATTTATAATATATATTAATATATTAATAATATTAAACTCAAGAGAGTAATAAACCATATGAAACAATATTTAAAAACAAAAAACCTAAGAGATTAACAAACCCTAACAATTAATATTTTAAAGTGAAGATATTAATAAACCCAAGGGATAATTAATATCATAAACCTAACGGATGAATATTATAAACAATAGAGATTAATAAACCCTAAGAATTAATATTTTAAACTGAAAAATCTAAGAAATTAACAAACCCTGAGAATTAGTATTTTAAACTCAAGAGAGTAATAAACCGAATGTGTGATTAACATTATAAACCAAAAAAGCTAATAAACCTAAGGGTTTAATATTATAAACCAAAGGAATCAATGAACCCAAAGGATAAATATTAAAAACCTAAGGGATCAATAAGGCTAAAGGAAATATTAAAAACAATAGAGATTAATAAAACCCAAGAGTTTAATACTATAAACCAAATGAATTGGTGAACCCAAGGGAAAACCATTACCCAAAAAATTATAAACCAAAGGAATTGGTGAACCCAAGGGAATTGATTTAAACATTGAGACAATTGTTGTCACAATGCGACGTTGGACCAACTATGACCAAGGTTGGCCATGGGTGATTTTCATATTGAGACAATATTTGTCAGAATGTGACATTTGATCATGGATGACATTGATAGATTATTCATATTATAAACCAAAAGAACTAATAAACCCAAGGGTTTAATATTATAAACTAAAGAAATTGGTGAACCCAAGGGACAACCATTACCCAACAAATTATAAACCAAAAGGAATTGGTGAACCCAAGGGAATTGATTTAAACATTGAGACAATTGTCGTCACAATGCGACGTTGGACCAACTATGACCATGGTTGGCCATGGGTGATTTTCATATTGAGACAATGTTTGTCATAATGTGTCATTTGATCATGGATGACATTGATCGATTATTCATATTATAAGCCAAAAAAACTAATAAACCCAAGGGTTTAATATTATAAACCAAAGCAATTGGTGAACCCAAGGGAAAATCATTACCCAAAAAATTATAAACCAAAGGAATTGGTGAACCCAAGGGAATTGATTTAAACATTGAGACAATTGTTGCCACAATGCGACGTTGGACCAACTATGACCATGGTTGGCCATGGGTGATTTTCATATTGATACAATGTTTGTCAGAATGTGACATTTGATCATGGATGAAATTGATCGATTATTCATATTATAAACCAAAAAGACTAATAAAACCAAGGGTTTAATATTATAAACCAAAGGAATTGGTGAACCGAAGGGACAACCATTACCCAAAAAATTATAAACCAAAAGAATTGGTGAACCCAAGGGAATTGATTTAAACATTGAGACAATTGTTGTCACAATACGACATTGGACCAACTATGACCAGGGTTGGCCATGGGTGACTTTCATATTGAGACAATATTTGTCAGAATGTGACATTTGATCATGGATGACATTGATTGATTATTCATATTATAAACCAAAAGATCTAATAAACCCAAGGGTTGAATATTATAAACTAAAGGAATTGGTGAACCCAAGGGACAACCATTACCGAACAAATTATAAACCAAAAGGAATTGGTGAACCCAAGGGAATTGATTTAAATATTGAGACAATTTTTGTCACAATGCGACATTGGACCAACTATGACCATGGTTGGCCATGGGTGATTTTCATATTGAGACAATGTTTGTCAGAATGTGTCATTTGATCATGGATGACATTGATCGATTATTCATATTATAAACCAAAAAAACTAATAAACCCAAAGATTTAATATTATAAACCAAAGGAATTGGTGAACCCAAGGGAAAATCATTACCCAAAAAATTATAAATCAAAAGAATTGGTGAACGCAATGGAATTGATTTAAACATTGAGACAATTTTTGTCACAATGCAACGTTGGACAAACTATGACCATGGTTGGCCATGGGTGATTTTCATATCGAGACAATGTTTGTCAGAATGTGACATTTCATCATGGATAACATTGATCAATTATTAATGATTATTAATATTATAAACAGAGGGGAATAAACATGGTTTACCATGCCTGATTTAAACATTGAGACAATTGTTGTCACAATGCGACGTTGGACCAACTATGACCATGGTTGGCCATGGGTGATTTTCATATCGAGACAATATTTGTGAGAATCTGATGTTTCATGAGGGATGACATTAATCGATTATTCATATTATAAACCAAAAGAACTAACAAACCCAAGAATTTAACATTATAAACTAAAGGAATTGGTGAACCAAACATTATCATATAGAATTGTGGATAGTGGCCGTCGTGAAAATAGGGGTTATCATAAATGAAATAGCAGAAAATTTTCATCACATAAGAATATCAAATGTTCTCCACCGAAATGGATGTTTTTATTTACCTCATTATGAGATCATGATGATATGAATCAATAAATTCTTACACACAACAATCTTTGTTTCGCTAAATAATTTTTGGTGAGGTATTAAAGATTAAACTATTATTTTGGTGATTCAAAATAGTTTAAAGGTAAAAAACTATTTTTAATGCACAAAATGATTGAGGGCTCTGAAAAAACTCAAATTGCTGAAAAACCCCAAAGCACTGAAATTGTGCAAAGTTCTACTGAATTGCAAACAAATTTGAAAATAAAAATAAAAATCCAAGATACGACATCTAGGACAATAAACTGAAGCTCTATATGTAAGATGGATATGGTAGCTTCTTCAAAAGATATATTGCAGAGACACAATATTATCGGTTTGGCAGTTTTAGGGTTAGCTCTTACGGAAGAGATACGTTCTGGCTATGATTACCACATAAGTAAAAGGTGGAATTATGAGCTTTGACCATGAGATGATTTCAAGCTACGTTGGACTAACAGCAGAAATGTGCGGTGGGACAACAATCTAAAAAGAGCCTGCAGATGGCGCACCTGTGACCAGATATGCAGTTTGGTCATTCGCTTAATTTTCACAGCCTGATAGCGACGTTATGGGTATTGTCACCATCCTGCGCTGCCGATCTAACATTTCTAGAAGTGGGTGCTTCTCTCCACGTGGTCCGTTTCCACATCAATTATCCTTTTTCAAAACTCTCAAATTTAGACGTGACATTTCTAGAAGTGGGTGCTTCTCTCCACGTGGTCCCTTTCCACATTAATTATCTTTTTTCAAAACTCTGAATTGTAGACGTGAGTAAATTTAAAATATTTATAATATAAATTTCAGTTATATATATTTTCAACAAAATAAATTGCTCAGTCATACAAAATCTTGTTAAGGATTGGACTCCAAATTCTATTGTTATCAAACTTTTCTCTAATCATTATACTATATCCTTAAAATTATATGATAAAGATGATGGTGGTTAATGTTTATTGAGATCAAACTTTGGGTTATTGGACTTAAAGAAACAAATTATTTAGTTTGTTTTAAAATTGTACTCATATGGTCAAAAAGCTTGGAGAGAAGAGTCTCGAGCTGACTATAATTTTGACAAAGATTATAGGTCGGTATTGCAACAAAGATTATGACACTGAGATCTAATGTAGGTGTACACAGGTCACTCTAAGAGGAAGTGATTTTCATCTTCAATGTTAATATTCTCAGAGAGATGACAGATCTTTTCCACCCATGATGTTTTAGGAACTGTGTCCAACGACATGTTCCACTATGAAGCTCATGAGAGTTCATTCTTATCATGGCTATATTAATTGTTTTCTTTGAGCTAGTTAAAACATAAAGATATTTTTGATATTCTAGAGTAAGATTGATGACCTCCTTATAATATTTAAATTATTAAATATAAATAAAATATTTATATAGAATTTAGAAGTTATTAAATATAAATGAAATATTTATTTTAGTTTTAAATACTATAAACATCTAAATTTTTATCCATAATAAAATCTAAAACATTCACATTTCGAAAAATAAATTATAATTGTATATTGTTATTAGTATTAATTATAAAATTATATATATATATATATATATATATATATATATATATATATTTAATCAAAAAATTATTTAGTGTAAATGAATTTTCTCTTAGAATATTATTGATCCTCAAAAACTATATTTATTTTATAATCAAAATAGTTTATATATAAGTAGTTTTCACTCTTTATTTTTTATTATTAATAATATTAATAAGAAATAAATTTAAACTATCTATAAATTAATTATTAATAATTAAATTACAATTTTAAATGTTTATTTCAAAATAAACACTCATATTATTTATGGGGTCTTGGATAGATCATGATACGGTGCTCTCTTAAGACACTTTTTAATGTAAAGTCATCATTTCAATTCCCTGCCCTCACGGGGTGATATATTAGATATAATGAAGATGTAGTTGTACCAAGCTTACAAAAAGGGAAAAATACACACTCTTATTAATATAATTATATAAATCTTAATCAAATAATTTTATATATAAATAAAACTTTCTTTAAATATAAAATAATTTAATTCATTGGTTTTGGATAAGGATAAATTGTCCTATCTATCAATTCATTATTAACAATTAAATTTAAATTTTAAATCTTTCTTTCAAAATAAACACACATGCACATAGTGTATATATATATATATATATATATATATATATATATATATATATATATATATATATATTTGTTTTCGATACTGGATGAATTAACCTATGGAGGGAGAGGTAGCACCCTCTAGAAAATTTGAGATCATTACTCGTTAAGATTTATTCCTCAATCTCTAGTAATTTTTTTTTCTGGTAAATCGACACAAATTTTTTATTAATCAAAGGATGTTATCAAATTATACATCGCTAGAAACCAAATTCTCTACAACTGCTTAGCATCCTTATCCATAACAACTATGAGCTAACCATATAGAAATTATGTTCTAGTAACTCGCTTTATCATTGCAATTACATTACATATGCTCCCTTGGAAGCTTCTTATCCAAAAAATACATCGTAGATTTCTCTCTTGTGAATGCAAAGTGCAACAAAATAGCAAAAAATGAGAAAAACATAGAAAATATTAGAGGTAGCCACAGAGTTGGCAAGGACAGAAATTCACAACTAATTTTGGAGCTATATAAAAATGGTTTTCGTAAGTTATCAATGTTTGAATTAACGATAAAAAAACATAAAGAAGTGAGAAAGGACCACTAATCTGAAATAACCACCACACACATTGGGTCTCCATTTCCTGAAGGGACTGAATTGAGATGAGAAGCATTGTTAACCAAATGAGTATCAATTGTAATGAATAAAATAATATAAATAATGATTAATTAGTAATTAGGTTGAAAGGACATGTCTAAATGAGATATAACCTTTCATGAAGAGGCACATGTCTGGGTGTATAAGCATGTCTCATTTGTAACATTCATATCAATCAATTCATTCCTCATACATTTTAATATATAATATTTGTATCCTCGATGGATATTTTGATATTCCAAGTCTTCTGGAGTATTTAAATTGAGATGGAACTTTGAATATCTAAGATGTTTCCCAAATCATAATCCGACTCTAAGACAACATACCACTCGACCCTTTGAAGACGTACCAAAATATCATCTAAGAAATATTGGATGCTTTTGGGCAGACCTTTCAAGTCTTCCTATCCTACAAATTTGATAATGATTCACCTGTTTATCGCAGATGACCAAGCAGAGTAAGGAATTGAGTTTTTTATAGCCTTCAACAGAACGTAAGAAGTGCAATTTGTGCTTCTTGAGTCTACCAGGGTCAAGAATACAGTTGAGTTCATGATCCCCAATTTCAGAATCTGAAAGCTAAGGTCTTTCCTTAAATTAACAAGATTCCAACTTTTGAATCTCCTAATGAGCATCTAGAGCTATTGACTCAAAAAGAGATGCCACAAAATTCCACCCACACTCACTCCTAGGTTGATAAGTAGTTTAGGAACTTCTTCATTTGTGAGTAACCATTCTCTAGCAAGGTGGCATTATTGCACGAAGGAATACATGAAATAGAAGAATACAAATACCAAGTCTTATGAGAAAATTCATAGAATACAAGTATGGAGGCTTTAAAAAGAGAACGATACCGTCACTAAGTATCACAATATAAAGAGTAGTATCTTCCAAATTAATACCAAGAAATAGGAGAAAATTTTGAGATCACAAGTAAGGTGGGTTTGAAAAGAGAACGATATCGTCACCAAGAATCTTAATACAAAGATTAAGGACAATCCCCACTTTGTAAACACACTTCTGATAGATGGGAAAATGAAATTCGGATTCACACCCCTTATAGAGTCAGACCTCCACACCATAGAGATGGATCCCCAGAACCTTTGATATTAGATAACTGAGAGAACCTTGACACTAAAGACAGTTACTAGAGATAGTAGAGGAGGATGATATATGCCAATTAGATACACAACAAGAGTTTTTTAATATAAAGGAGATGAACAGAGGGAAAATTTATAGCTAAAACGAAAATATAAAAAATATTTTCTTACCTTGCATTCTTAATAGTACGATTTTTTGAAACAGTGAAAAAAAAATAACATTGAAACTATTAAAACCAAATTGAAAAATTACCAAGGTGCCATACCCCAAACACCAAGACCAGACAATTGAACAAATTACCTAAGAAATCGAGGCCCCGTAGCATCGAAGAGGGAAGAACCACCACTAGTTTAAATATCGGCCATGAGGTTGTGCCATGTGAGAGAAATATGAAAAAAATTGACATGGAGTGCCATGAGGATAAGGAGGTTCCCTAGTCTAATGTTAAAATATGTAATTACTTCCTGCATGCAGATTTAGAAAAACAATTAAGTGAATAAGTTGAGTTGAGTTATAGATATGTTTGGTGAGTGAGTTAGAGAGTGAGTTAAGTGAGTTGATCAAGTTCAGTTATGTGAGAGTGTGTGCATGTCCATTTAGGTTAAATAATCTTCACCGGGTTCATTGTATTCATGGAGTAAGATTGTGATTTAGAGAGATTGACGTTTAAAACAAGAGAAGCGACTCATATGTTTTGTGTATAATTTTTTTTGTGTTTCTCCTCTCCGCCTATCCAACAGATTGGTATCGGAGCTGAGGAAGGATCATAAGATCCGTAGGTGGGCAGATCTAGAGACGAAGGCCAAAAGCAGAAGGCCATAAAAAAAATAATTAAAAACAATTTTTTTTTTTACCCCCGGAGGTCCGCATATTTTCAGTGCAGCACTTGCGGAGGTCTGCAATTTCTCCTACGAAAACCTACGAAGATTTCAAAAAACTTACGATTTAAAAAAAAATCTGGTTTAGTCCGCAGTTTACTCACATCGGAGGGTGCGGAGTCGGGTTTTGTGTTTAAACGTCGATCACCATGAGGCGGACAACTGTGAGAAAGTCAAAGAAATCAGATTTACGCATTAAAACAAAACACCCACGGGTGAGCAACTCAACGCAGATCGGGTCAAGATTGCATTAGTTTGTTTTACAAAGGCATGTAAGTATGCATTTTTTTTGTTTTTTAAAAGCAAAGGGGTTTGATACTCTTTATAAGGAGTACGTATTTTTAAGAAGGAGTATTAACTTTTAAAGGATTTGAAATGTATATTGGAATTACCAAAAGGGATTATTTTAAAGGATTTAAATTGAAATGTTTTTTGAAAAGTGAGGTATTAAGAGTTTGAAAATTTTTATTAAAAGGTTATTTGAGAATGGTTAAGTGCATGGTATAATATTTTTTTTTTATTATTATTATTAAAAACAAAAAAAGGTGCATATAGAATATTTTGTGGCTATTATTGGCAAGAGAATTTAGGGCTTTGCAAAGTCCGATAGTCCACAAACAATATTTTGGTGTTTTGTCAAATATGACAGGTTGTTTGGAGAAGATTGTGCCTTACGGGGGCACATATTAAAAACCATATTTTTTTTAGGGGCGATATGGAAGATAGCCTCATGAAAGCATACATGCAACTATGACGAAGGTCATAGGCTTCAAAGCGTGACTAAAGAAGAGTAAGAAAAAGGATAAAAAAGAAGAGGAAAAGATAGTTGTCATGTTTAAAGAGGTTCAGGCCACATCCGATGAACTGAGATGTCTAGAAAAAGACAAAGATTCTCTAGCTTTGAGTTTCATTCAACATGCAATGGATGTAATGGTTATGTGCAAAGAAGCAAAATTTACAACTTCCAAGGAATCATGGAAGATTCTGGAAGCAGAATTTGGTGCAAGGGGGGGTGACATGCAACAACAGGATATGTCACATGAAAACATGTCAGAAGTAGATCTTAGAGTATATGAGCAAGACTATAGGAGGCCAATAGACTTTGGTGAAACCCATTATGCAAGCATGCATATGGATGAAGAATATAAAACAGAGATTGCAAAGAGGGAAGTTGAAGCCTCTGTATGTGAAACAGAGCTTGTTGAAACCCATTATGCACACATGCATATGGATGAAGAAGATGCAACGGAGATTGCAAAAAGGGAAGTTGAAGCATGTGTATGTGAAACAGAGCTTGCTGAAACCCATTATGCACGCATGCATATGGATGAAGAAGATGCAACAAAGATTGCAAGAAGGGAAGTTGAAGCCTCTGTATGTGAAACAGAGCTTGTTGAAACCCATTATGCACGCATGCATATGGATGAAGAAGATGCAACGGAGATTGCAATAAGGAAAGTTGAAGCCTTTGTATGTGAAATAGAGCTTGCTGAAACCCATTATGCACACATGCATATGGATGAAGAAGATGCAACAGAGATTGACAAAAGGGAATTTGAAGCCTCTGTATGTGAAACAGGGCTTGCTGAAACCCATTATGCAAGCATGCGTATTGATGACGAAGGTGCATCACAGATTGCAAAGAGGGAAGTTGAAGCCTCTATATGTGAAACAGAGCAAGATAATATCAACGCTCAATCACTCCATTATAACGTGGATGGTGCAGAAGATGGTGAATCCCAATGTGATGAAACGCATGTGGATGATGACTGCAAAGTGAAATGTACATTAATAAATATAGTCGGAGTTGGTGAGTATGGTAATGCAATTGACAATGATCACATGCATGCTCGGATATCCCACCATAGGGTGGACGAACATTATGTTGCTGATATGTGTGGTTTATTTTTTGAAACAATGATTGATTATGGTAATATTGTAAACGCCATGTTTGATGAATCATTGAAGGTTGAAGCTGCTTTTGTAGCAGCAAGATATGAAGCAGTTAGAATTGCTCCTGAAGCAGTGTGCAAACAAGCAGCAACCAAGTTTGGCTTAGATACAACTATCAATAGAGAAGAAATTTGTTTGGTGGATCAAACTATTGGAATTTTTGAATTTAAATTTTATGAAGAACCATTAACTGGTGATGAGTTTTTGCACATGATGCAACAAAAAGAACACATTGATATGTTGTTATTTGGTGAGAGAAAACCACTTGTGTTTGGAAGCCAAGTGGAAGAAAACATGTTTGCAGCAACAACGGTTTGTAAAACAGTTGAAAAGAAGGCAGAGAAGGAAGATGAAGAGGAATAAGCTCTCACTGAAGAGGATAATAAAGATGTTTTTAACATTTTTTTTGAATATGCAGGTACTCAAAATAGCATGGAAGAAGAAGATGAAAACAAGGCTGTTGATAAATTTGATGCAGATTTCAAGTTCATTGAATAATGGATTCAAAAGCCAATTGAAAAAATTGATGTGAGTATTAAAGAAGCAACTGGAATAAAAGAATTGAAGAAAGCAGCAGTACTTGATGATGCATGTGAAGATAATGATATGGAAGTTTCTGAAAATAAGGAAGAATGCAAAAAAACTATTTTTCTACAATGGAGTCAAGAAGAGATAAGATTCTTCTATCAAGAAATATGACAGAAAGAAAGTCAGGAATATGAAGCGCGAGAAGTAGAGCAAAGAAGACAATTTGAAGATGTAATGTTGTGGCAACAGTCCATGTTTGAACAAATATTTGAAGAGGAAGGTGTAGAATACAAGATCAGATTATTTTTCAGCACATATTCAAGACAAGTCAAAGAAAAATTGTAGCAGAAACAAGTGAAGAAATCCTACAACAAGAAAATGCAACAGAGAATGAAACAATTTCGTGGATATAGAATTTGGAAGGAGAGAAAAAGAAAATGAGAGATAGCAAAAGTTTTGAGTCATTGTAAGCCTAGCTGAGATGTAGACCAACAAGCATGTTTGAGTTGTCATGAGTTATGTTTTAGTTTAGCGGTCGTAATTAAGGGGGAGTGTTAAAATATATAATTACTTCCTGCATGTAGAGTTAGACAAACATTTAAGTGAATTAGTTGAGTTGAGTTATAGATAGATTTGGTGAGTGAGTTAAGTGAGTTGATCAAGTTCAGTTATGTGAGAGTGTATGCATGTCAATTTAGGTTAAATACCCTTCACTAGGTTCATTGTATTCATTGACCAAGATTGTGATTTAGAGAAATTGACGTTTAATAGAAGAGTAACAGCTCATATGTTTTGTGTTTCTCCTCTCTGCGTATCCAACATCTACGACATTTCTCTAAATAGAACTTCGATGAGAAAAATTTGATAGTGAGGAAGCATCTAACCTAATGTATGAAGATAATATGAAACCATTAACCTTGCACGGGTACAAAGTACCACGATTCGTAGCCATCCCCAACCTTGACATCCTTGCCCTTTATAATCCCACGGGAGAAGAAAACCGCATCCCTTCGAAAAAACATTACTCTTGTGAGAAAAATACGAGGGAGGAGAAGTGGTGTGTTTGGTACATTTTCTTTAGATGGACATTCTCTTTGTATTGCAAACTATTTCCATGGTGCTTGTCAGGGTAATTCATATCCACCTTAACAACGATATGAGATCCTCACTCTTTCCAAATGTGTGGACACATGTTTTCTAACCTTCATCACCATCTTCTTTTTACTAGGGAACATTGCGGAATGATGCATTAGTAATACCATCCTGTTTTCCACTGGCGTGTCCATGTCGATGGGACCATTGGCCATTGCGTGCAGATTTCGGGTATTCGTTGGGTGATGTGCCGGTTGCCACCTCCATTAGGGACCCTCAATCTCTAGTTGTTGACACAAATAGCCTTTGCACATATAATATGAAAACACACTTTGAAAGAGAAGGATAATTCTACTAGATTAGAAGTTGTTATCAAGTTAGAGTGCTCTTCGACCCTTCAGCAACCATAGCACTAATTCCATTTATAAATTTATCAAAAAATATAAATTGGTTTATTACCTCTCCCTCTTCCACAATGGTAGAAACACCTAAATATAATTCATTAATATATAATAAATATACTACAATTTTTACATAAACATTTATTGGGAAAAACAATGGCTCTAATTTGATACAAAAATAGAGGGACATATTTTTTCATTAATTGTTAGAATTAAATTACCTTTGTACAATATGTTTTTAAATGGATCTATAGAGGCACATAATAGTTTATGTAATGAAATGCACTACACGAACTTGCTTGAATGTGTTAATTGTGATTTTGCAATTTATTGTTTGACCATGTTAGTAGAATTTATACTATATTTGACCATACAAGTTTCTAAGGATGTACTTCTATTACTAAATATTTGGTGTATTTATAAGATGGTTTTATTTATTTTGGGTATATCTAGTGAGGTTTTTATACTGTTAAGTTTGACTATTGTCATTTATAAAATTTGAATATTTTAGATATATTTAAAAGGGTTATATTGCAAGGGATATTTGAGAATTGTAAATTAATTTATACATTAGAAAATGTATTTTAAAAAATAAAAATCTAAAATCTCGTAATTTTTTATCATCAAATTTAGACCAATTTGTTTTTCTCATAATTAAATAAAATGTAATATCATTAATGTTGCTAACTTAACAACTTTCACTATAAAAAAATAAGATGTTCTATACAGTTAGGGACAAAGAAATTTCAACCCTAAAATGGAAGTAATGTAGTGAACATGTCCTTATCTTATTATTTTACATTATACTGATTTATTTTGTGCTTGATTCTTATAATTAGTTTTATCTTATGCTAAGTATATACCGAGGCTTCCCATAAATAATATAGTATTTTATAGCCTATTATGTTAGACGATTAATTAACATTATGCTTGATCTGGTTAATAGTTAATCTTGATTAGTGCTTACTTAAACCATATTCCTCACTTATATTTAATAAATTCTATCTAAACATGATTATTTATTAATTAAATTAATATAATTCTTACTAATCCATAAAGCTGATAGAGAAAAACAACCATTATTATTATTATTATTATTATATTGGTTAGCATAATTAGTGCTTAATTAAATCATATTCCTAACTTATATTTAATAAATTATATCTTAACATGATTATTTAGTAATTAAATTAATATAATTCTTACTAATCCATAAAGCTGATAGAGAAAATCAACCATTAATATATTATTATTATTATTATTATATTGGTTAGCATAATTATTCCTTAGCCTAGTGGTGGGTGATATTGACTCAATGGAGGCATAAGTGAGGGAGAGAGTTAGGAAAAGAGGGATCAATATTTCATGCAAAATTGGAGCGGTTTTGGAGTGGGACAAAGAGTGAGGGATTGATTTTGGTTTTGGAAGTGAGAGAGGTGTTGGCATGTGGATAGTGGAAACATGACTTTGGTTTGGACTTGGTCTCCAAGGGCTAGGAAACTTGTGAAGGTTCACTGGGATAAGAAGTGAGATATACTTTCATAGTTTGCATAGTGGCATATTCAGTTCGGTGGTCCCAAAAGGAGTATCACAGCCTAGCCAATTTATAAATAATTTAATGAACCGTAAGGATAATACAAGTGGCTAGCTTGTGACACTCCTTATTGTTCGTTAAGTTATTTATAAATTAATTTGTAATATTTTTTTTATCTATATGTTGTTGTCAAATATATTATGTTGTTAAATAAGATTATTTTTTAAATATGTTGTGAAATTATGTGGAAATTTATTTATTGTATGAGAACAAGAGATGGATCCTTACACGTGGTATTAGAGCCTAGATTCAAAATAAGAACCCTAAAATCCACTTGCATACACACCATCTTAGATATTCTATCCCTAGTGAGAATGTAGGAGATGATTACATTCCTTTGGAATAAAAAGGAACAAAGTGTAAATAACGAGAAATAAAAAACAAAAATTATAAACATAACCAAAGAAATAAACATATTGTGAGCACCTTGTGTAGAGGTAGTGTTTCCTTTAGGGTGCATTCATAAATAAGATATTACAACATCAACATAATACACTTATTACAAGATTTCATGAATGATTCAGTTAAAATAAATGTCCATGTTAAATTTCAGTGTTGAATTTTTTCTCCTCTTTATCCATTAAAGTTGTTGCTAGACCATAAAAGAAAAGAAAAATAAATAAATAAGTGATTACATTTCAACCAAATATAATTTCAGTCAGATATGTAAAATCATAGTGCAACTTTAAGTATTTGGACTATTACAAATTTGATATTCAAAATAGAATAAAGTAAAGAGATATATTATTCTAAATATTAAATTAAGGGTATGATTTCCTCAAAACTCCCTTAAAATACATAAAACACCTAATGATCAACTCAAATTCTTTGATGAGCTCAAATTGTAGAGAATTTGAGAAGCACGTCACTTGAAATTTCTTCAATTGCAAAATTTTATGGACTCTTTTACCAAGTCGAAGAAACACAATGTACATATTTAAGGATTTTTAGCTGAAAATAAGGTTGCATAAATAGCATGAATACTGGGAAAAAAAAACATAGATTTTATCAATAAACATTGAACATCACTGAAACCATTAGAACCCAAACAGGTGACAGGTAAAACTAGATTGTTTCTATTTACATATGATAACAAAACAATATTCTTAAAATTCATTGAAGTGTCATAAAAAACTAAGGTTATGGAGATCATGAAAAATAATACATAGATTTTATGAATAAGCATTCAAGATCACTCAGTCCATTAGAACCTAGACACCCATATAAGAAGAATTGGATTGTTTCCATTTTTATATGAGCATAAAAAAATATTCTATTCTATGAAAAAAAAAACATTTATTCTATGAATATAGAATCAAGGTCACTTAGTCTATTAGAACCCAAACATCGAAACAAGAATAACGATATTGTTCCATTTACATATGAGCACAATGCAATATTAATAAAATGCATTGAAATTTCGTAAGGAATAAGTAGCAAGGGTTGTGAAGATCTTGAAGAAAAAAAGTGAAAAAAAAAATCAATTTCCTATACAACTCCCCATATGGAACAATAGCACAAACATGAAGTCTTTGATGTAAATTTTATTCATGAACGTAAATATCATATGCATACATAATCTAAAATTTAACAAAAGCATTTACATCCATATTGATTGGTAAGCATATTGCAATGCAAAAAAATGGCAACTCGTATCTTACACACTAATAGAAGCACACAAAAATTCATAAAGTCCCAATAATCAACACGCTAACCTTTTCAAATATATTGTACCCAATTTCCACCTTATGTCTTGATCTTCAAAGAAAATAAGTATCATATATGTAACTTTCATCTATGGTCTTCGCCCTTGGAGGTTGTAAGTGAATTCACTCATTTTTTATCATAATTCATACATGCATTTAAGTTTATCAATATCAATGTAATCTTCCATAGTTCTAGCCATTATTGGCTTGTATCTTGAAATTATATTCACAACATCTCGGGGAGGTATATCCTCACGAAAAATGTTTGCAGCGTATATAATAGATAATGGTATTTTCTTTATCGTTTTCAAGACAACAATATTTCCACAAGTGAGGGCAAGGATAATTTTCCAATCAAACATAGAATTAGGTGCACGGATAATTTTCCAAGAAAACATAGCAATGGGTAATTCCAAGGAAATAGTTGTCCTTCCACTCCAGTAGGTTCACGTAAGGTCCGAACATTATGAAGTCCATCTGTTCAAATTTTTAATCCATGGATATTATCAACCCAACTTGCATAGTATCTCATTAACCTTGCTAATACATGTATTTCATCCATGTGTGTTTTCACAATAGGTTTTGCACGAACCCATGCTTCTATGTAATATGCCAAGTTTATATTATTGATCCCGTCGGAATATTCTTAGTCATTTCTAATTGTTGTTGACTCTTTGATAGTGGAATTTGATAACATTACATGATATTGTGATGATGGTAAATAATTGTTGATAAATAAAATTACTTAAACATCATTTTACACCCCATGTGAGAATAGGATGGACTTTAATTTCGTGGGAGGAATAACTGGTTATTTTTATTTTCTGCAAAACTAATTTCATCAACTGGCGACAAATAAAAAATAATTTTATTTTCCTAGAGAGCAATGAAAGATAGATAAGGAGACAAATATGGCCATTTTGTAAAATTTGTTAGATAATGGCATTAAATCCCCAAGAATATTCGAAATTGGTAAAAGGCATCTATGTTAGGGAGGGAGAAAGGTGTATCTGTTGAGTACATGCACTTGGAAATACAATTGAGCTAGTTGGTTAGATGTTGGGAGCACTCATGAATTATTAGGCTACACTCTTTAAGGGGAAAAAAAAAAATACCATTACCGTAATTAGCCTAAGGAGAAAAGAGAGAGACATAATTTTGTTGCATGAGCATTGTGATAAGAATGTTAGAGAAAAGACTATAAGGAGTGGAATAGTCCTGGATATCTCTCTATAAACTATTAATATTTGATAGGGGTTTCAAGAGTATAAAACGACTCTAAGTTGCTTGTTGACTATGGTAGGGATGAACATGGTGAATCAAATAGTATTTGTTAGGTCCCCATAATTTGTTAGATTGCCGAGAAAAAATGAACATGGGTAACGTCAGACTAGTATTTGGAGTCCTATGACCTAGCCTTTTTGGACTCAGAGAGGGCTCTCTCTATTATGTGCAAAGGATGTGAACTTGTTTGCTTTTAGGGTTTGATTTTAGGCTAGTTGTTAAGTGTAGGGTTTGTTTGTTTGTTTTGGTTGAGTAAATGATCAAGTAGAATAGATGGAGTGAGGAAATCTTCAATTCATTGGGCTATGGAGTCTATAAAAGTCATGGAAAGTTCAACAATGAATCAGGTTGCATCACAGGGAAAATCTAGCATGGTCGAATGGATTTTCAAGGTTTGTGTGAGATGAGATGAACATCAAGTTTTTGAACAAAGTAGGGCAAAGGGAAACCAATAATCCTTTGTCAAATACTTTAACAAGAAGGGACTTCAACACTATTTAGCATAAATAAGTAATCATAAGACAAGGCAAACTAGTAACTCTTTGATTCAACTTCAACCAAATAAAAATTTAAGACAAACAATCCAGTGAACTATAGAAGGAGAGAAAATCATTTAACTTCTAGTGATTTCACCTTCAAGGTTAGAAAAACATTTAAGATAAACATATAAATTAAATTAAGGAAGAGGGAACTCCTAAAAATCATTTGATCATAACCATAAATATCTTCAAAACAAACTTTCAAGAATGGAAAAAGGGTATGATCGAAACATAGCCTCTTTGGCAAACCTAATTAGTGTTACTTCAAAGAAAGACCTCAAGAACACTGTTTTAGTGACATCAAACAAGCAGGTCTAACCATAAAACATCTATGATATCTACTGTATTGAACCATTCATAAGATAAAAAAGCTTGGGTGGGTCTAGAGAGCAACCAAGAATTCTCTAAACTGACCTAGAAGAGGAAAACATAGAGGCAGTGAAGAACAAACAGAGCTAAGGTACCTTTGAAAATCATTTCTTAGTCTAAAATATTTGTCCTACTGCAATATAGAAGGATGAAACACAATGATACCTAAGAAAAAAATAACTGAATAGAAGCACATCACCATTAACCAACCTCAAGGATCTTGCAAGCAAGCCTTCTCCATCATCAAGCCGAGCAAGCCATTCACAAATTTCACAACACCAATTTCCCTTCAACTTGCCAAAAAACTATGTATTGCTCCAAAGAGTCATCAAATGCCAACATTATACAATAAGGCCCTCATGCTTTATTTATCTAGCAAAGGAGGGAAAAAAACCCTAACCAGGGTTTTAAAATGTCAAAATCATCCATAAATGTCATTTAGGCCTAAGAGACCATGCAAGGCCCAAGGCACAAAATATCTCATGAAATAAATGCAAAAATAACTCCTAGCACCTAAATTTGGAGTGATTTTCCTCAAAAAAAGACTAAAATACCATTTTTCTATTAATGAGTGTCTTTTTTTGACTTTTTGGCCAAAATCGCATAGTGAGGTCTGAACGCGTAGTGCCTGCACTGGGAGAAACTAGGTCCACTTGCAGCCAAGTTTTGATTCACTTCCCGACGTCAGAATCGGCCCAGTGATGGCTCGTTGGAAAGCTTGCTTAGTATAATTTACAAAAATCCCCTTGTTTTTATGATTCAGATCCATTAACCTGTCTAAAAAGAAAATTTTCCAAAACTTCTCTAGGCGCAGCGCCAGGCTTGAAAATGAGGCAGAAAGGTGAAAAAATGAGGTGTTTTTTGGCCTTTTGAGGGGTCAAAAATGCCCCAACTGCTATGAAATTTGGTGAGCATACTTTAATTGAGGTGAGGATTCCAAAAATGCAACTTTTTCCTCCTGAGGATGCCTGAGATGAAAGCGTAGCACCAAGGGGGCTGCTTTTAGAGGCCTCAAAATTTGCAAAAAAACCAAAATTTGTCAAAATTTTCCCAAAATTGGTGGATACCTTCCTTATGCGGTTTGAGAGGCCGGTAGAGAAGCTTTATCCAAGATTCCAAGTTTTTCTTGGTATTTTTCCTCTTTGAGTGCTTGTATTTTGGCATGGGCCTTTTTGAGTTTAGCCTTCACAATTTGATTTTGCAATGCATAGTCCTTGGTCATCTTCTTTTGGAGGTCAACGTCCCTTTTTTCCTTCTTTAGCTGCTTTTTTTCATTCTTATAATATTCAATATTATACATGACCATACCAAGGCATATTTATAGATCCCTAATTTCTGCATCCTTGCTTCGGAGTAGTATGCTAGTGGCCCTCTCCTTGTCTTCAGTTTCACTGTCAAGGTCAATGATGCCAAATCCTTGTTCAAGATCCTGCTTACCTTTCTTACTGTTCTTCACCTTTTGTTTGCCTTTATCTAGCTTCTTGGTAGATGTGGAAAGCACGACCCCTCGCTTTTTTTGAGGCAGTAAACACATGCCTTTCTCCTCTCTGATATGTCAATGGAACATGTTTTCTTGTGATTTTTTTGGTGTCTTCTTCATGAATTCAATCATTTGTTTCCATGTCTTCCTCTTCATCACCATGACTGCTGCTTACCTCTTTTCCTTCAACATCAGCCTCACTTTTTGTCTCTTCACTGATTTCTGCAGTTTCATTTTGTTCATGATTGTAGCTGCTTACCTCTTCATTGCTGTAATCTTCATTTTCACTATCCGCCTCCTCATTTTCTTCATTGTTATCCTCTCCCTCTATTTCCATGTTTTCTGCTTCTTGTTGGTTTGACTCATCATCAACCTTATCTTCATTTTGGTTTGATTCATTGTCACCCTCATTCTCATGGTCACTTTCTTGTTCACTACCACTTCCTTCTTCTCCTGACATGGTGATTAGTGCTGCCTTTAAACAACCCTACGCCTGCTTGTGAAACTTGGTGGGAAGAGTGAAATGAAATGATGGTGAAAGGCAGTTCTTGTAAGTGAGTGATATGGATGTGTGGGTTGATGACTGATTCCCCTTTGAGCTTTGATGAAGGGTTAACTTGAACTCACTGTAGTTACCCTAATTCACACCCTT
This sequence comes from Pinus albicaulis, assembly GCA_034641835.2. Taxonomy (NCBI): domain Eukaryota; kingdom Viridiplantae; phylum Streptophyta; class Pinopsida; order Pinales; family Pinaceae; genus Pinus; species Pinus albicaulis. Next base: position 336,784,166 of record CM076576.1, read on the forward strand.
CTTGATTGATAATTTCTTTCTTGGAGATAAAAATAGAGTTTTTGTTATGAGGACTTAAGGTTTCTAGTCACTAGGGTTTAGTCAATATCCTTAAGCACAAAATCATGAATTTCATTGCAGGAGAAGGAAAAACATCCACCTACTAGCTTTTGGTATCCTTGCAGGTCTTTGGATGCAGCTTGGAGGTGCTCCCTTATGGATTTTTAGTCATTTGCATCTTGAAGAGGGTTTTTGGCTTAGGCACAGCGCCTGAACTTGTTCGGGTCACTTCTTCACTAAGCGCAGCACCTGAATGCATTCTCAGGTCCTCCCAGCCCTAAGCGCAGTGCCTGAATGTTTTCTGGGCATGTTGGGCTCCTCTCTTCCCTAAGCGCAGCACCTAAACGTTTTCTTGGCCTGTCAGGCTTACCTACGTGTAGTGCCTTTTGCAGAGGAACTTTGGAGGTGTTCCCAATATCCAAATTGGGCCCATTATAGCTTGCTGGAAATATTATCCTGTATACTTTCAAAATATACCTTTTTTTCTCTGATTGGAGTTGATTTGACCTGTCAAAAGTTGATTATCCCAAGACTGGTCAAAAAGTGCTGAATGATGGTGCAAAAATGCAGACTGATGGTGTAGACAAATTTTGGAGGCCTTGCTCAGCTCCAAATTGCACTCATGATAGCTCATTGTAAATATATTCAAGTCTAGTTTTCATTTGACTCATCAAGAACATGATTTGGACACTCTGGCTATGAGAAAACCAAACTTTCCCAAGGTCACTCCGGAAGTGCAACAATTCTTCTGTGACACCTGTATTTTTAACATTGATCCCAAACCATGATACCTGTGCAAAAAATGAAGAAGTTTTTTCTTCTTGGACATATTATGGACAAAAAATTCTCACTTTTGTCAAATTCATCTCTGTTTGGTTAGAAACATAGTTTGAAGAAAAACTGGCCTTTAGTGTGGAAAATGATTTGTCCTTTGGAATGAATTCTTGGAAAATGATGGAGGCATGATGTTTATAAGTTGGTATGGCCTTATGCTTGCTGATATGACCTATCATATGCATCTTCTACTCCTATTCCTCCTTTCCATAGCAAACCCTAGCTTATTTGGAAGGGAAAATTAGGGTTTGGTTTAGGCAAAACAAGGGATTTAGGACTACCTTGTAGAGGGAGGGGAATGAAGGGGTTAAGGGTTGTCTAAATTCTTAGGGAAATTTTGGGGGATAGGGATAGATGTTAAAGAGTAGGGGAAAGTGGAATTTGAAGGATTAAGTGAGGGGAAGGGGTCCAAAAGGGAAAAACACAGGCCTAGTCTCGAAAAAGTGTCAAATTGTAGCAATAGGCTAGGTTTTGCAGAAAAATGATGATTTTGAGGGATAGGAGTGATGCGAAGTGTTTATGAAGGTATATTAACGATAGAAGGAGGTGTAAGAGCATCATGATACAAGATTTGTTGATGATTTAACCATGGAAGTCACGAAACCAAGAAAAATTCCCTCAAAAACCCTAGTTACCTATAGGACCAAGTATTTATTATCCCCCTTGCTGCAAGATGTCTTCTTTTAGGAGCAGACCTCGTACCTTGCCAAATTTCTGTTGATAGACCTTTTAACACTTCTGAAAAAGTGTCAAGCTTGTCCATTACCTCATATGCAGACTCTGAAACTAAATGATAGTCTTCTTTGGAAATAATGACCTTGGAACACATGAAACCCTAATTGACCTTGTGGGGGGTTCTATGACCTTTCTTTGACTGAAAATTGGCTTGTAATATTTAAGTTAAAATAGAGTATTGACCGAGTGTTGTAATGAAGATCCAAAATTCAATGTACTTGATTTATCTAACAAGCCTACAAAGATAGTTTTGAGAGCATCAATGCTTGAGGAATTTTGGGGAATCATGGGAATGAGTTAGGCTTATAGGAAAACCATAGATGGAAAATGGAGTCACAGGAAAGGGAAAAATACAGTAACGATACTGTGGGTAGGAAAAATGATGGAAATGAGAGGCACAAGCCATTTGGAGTCTGTAGGAGTTACAAGGTGATCATGAAATGGAAAAATGGTAGGATAGTGAAAATTTTCTCTAAGGATAATGAAGGCAGTGAGATTTCTAAAACTCACAATGTTCATGTAATTTTCTTTTTAGAAATCTAGAACCAATATTTAGTCATCTAAGGATAGTGAAAATTATTAGAACCAACAGTACTGAAAAAGGTTCTTTTTAAAATTTTAAAATTATATATTTAATTTTGAATGTATATTCCAACTTTCTATTCGGTAATGATAGGAACCCTTTCATTTACATAGAGAAATGATAAATAATACCTTAAATTTTTATTAAATAAAATGTGCATCGAAGAACATAGAAAGCATAAAAAAAGTAATACTTAGAGTAGTTGCATTGAGCATAAAGAAAAAGAATATTTTTTATGCATAACTAGATGAAGGGAGAAAGTATTTGAAGTAAATAAATTAGAGTTGCATGAAAAATAATACCCAATATTACTATTACTGTATTATATACAATGTACAATTCAATAATTTAATAGAAATGATTAGCATTACTCACTTTTTTTTCATATACATTAAAATATTCTATTTATATGAACAAAAATATTCTAGCTACACGGTATCCTAAAATATAATACCATGGCTACACTAAGTAAGAAGCTAGAAGGGTCATGGTTGTTATCTATAGATATGAAGAATTTTTTTAAAATAATATAATCTATTGAAGCATATAAATACAAAATTAAAGGGTTGCGGGGCCAAGATGACATTATATTAAACAATAGAGCGGTTGCGCAAGATATAAGTCTTATGTTAAATAAAAATTTGTCCATCACCTAATATATGATCAACGAATATTGGATCCTTACTATTGTTTGTGTTTATGTAATGTAAATACATTACCATGGATATGTTGTCTCTCGAATTATTCTGTTGACACAAGCAATTCTAAAGGAATCCAATGAGGATCAAACAATCCTCCGGCTTCAGATAGACAACTGACTTTCTCCAACTAAAGGGGTATTCATTGTATTTGATATTATTTATGAATGAATGAAAAAAATTACAATAATAATATAATTCAATTAATGATAGGCTAAGTTAGTTCTTGAATTTGTAAATGCCAAACAAAAATATATAACATAACAATTTTTTGAATTCAAACTCATCAATAAATATATGTGATTTTCAATTGTCTCATATATGAAACCTATATAACCCGAAAACATAGATTAACTTTGTTATAAAACAATACTAAAGTAAATAGAAAATTTAGTCTGTTATTTAAAATATACTCATTTAATGCATTCAATGAGTCTTATGATAATGTGTATGCACAATTGATTCAATATAAACACAGTAAATGAATAAGTATCTGATATTTTTTTTGAAATAATAGGTATTCAAGAATACTTATAATTGGATGTTAAAATAATGAAAAATACAAGTAAATAAATGCCTCATTGTCATGAAGATTCCATTGATATCAGATTTCACATAAATCAGCATAGATCCATCTAAGGCATAGATCTAACATGAGCCTAAAGGGATCAATTTCTTTTTCTTACAAACTTATTTTAGAATGCAAAAAATAATACCTAATTTTTAACTATTTAAATTGCATTTTTGAATGTTATAAAGATTACATAACATGTGTATTGAGCGATTTTATTTTAATTCATGTTAAAATATTTTACTCATAACTCAAATTGAATGTTTTATTTCTGTAAAATTATATCTCTTTGCTTAAAGAGTAAAAGTGAAATATCAACAACATAGTTAATTGTTTTGTAAATATATTTTTAATTGTTTATTTATATGGTTATTTAATACAATTTTTTGGCTGACATGAGAAAAATATATTTTTATTATTTTTTTAGGACATGACATACTTACACATGTCCCTCATACTCGATTGTAGAATGAGCTTCTTGGCTCAAAAATTATTTTTATTATTTTTTTAAGACATGACATACTTACACATGTCCTCATACTAAATTGTAAAATGAGCCTCTCTCCCCAATCAATAAATAAAAAAGAAAATAAAAAGAATTCTCACATAATTAAGATGAAAAATCTCATATGATTCTGCCTCAAACTAATAATTCCAACCTCCCAGTTATCTTTCTTTTATAGCATATATCCTTTTTAATTTCATCCTAATTTTTTTAGCATTCTATTTTGATAACTTACATTACTAGTTTCTCATTAAATTTCTCATTACTAGTTTCTCATTAAATAAATGTAATTTAACAAACTATATTAATCCTTTTATGTACTTTATTCAAATCAACCTGAATTTTTTATGCCCAAAAATTTAATCCTTCTCCAATTTACTTTTTTTGCGTCATATAAAATTAGAATTAGTCTTTAAATTTTACATAATGATTTTGAACAAAAATAAAGTAAAATGAATTTATTTTCTTAACACATTTTCTTCCCTGGTGGAATCAATATTTTACTGAAATGAATTTTTCCACGTTAAATATATATTTATCGTACTTCTCTTTACATGTATTATATATGATTTATTTTTAGAATTGAGAGCAATTTTTTTTAAAATAATTAAAATAATCTTGAATTAAAGTTGTTTCCCCAATTGGCTAGTACATCACAAAAGCTTCGAAAATATTGGAACATTTTTCATCTTTAACTTTGATACATTTTATTTTACAAATTTCAATGAAACCAAAAAACTGAAAGAGATAAAAAATTTAGGAGATAAATGTATAATTAGATTTTAATATCCGGTGGAGGGTTAAGTGAAAACTAAATTTTACGTGTGAGCCTCAATATATCAAAGGTTTGAGAATTAATAATTTTAATGATGGTAAAAACATATTAGGTACGAAATTGTTAGGAACACAACCTTTTGATTTTCACCAGATGATAGTTCACACATGCACATATGTAATGTACGTTTTTTTATGAAATAAATATTTTATTTTCATTTACTTGACATTTTTATGGGCTATTTATTGATCGATATTTTCACATGTAGTATTGAATGAGTGTTATTAATGTATATAAATTAAGATAGATATATATTTATATATGTAGATAATACATTATACTCTTTAAATAAGAATTTATTATATTATCTCTAAAATATACAAGTGTACTATAAAATATCTTACATCATTTTTTTTAATTAATAATTATAAATTCAATTATTCATTTTTTCCATGTCACCAATTTAGAGTTTTTTGAAAGAAACATCTTTTATTCTTCACAATATTTATTAACCTTCATACTCTTCACATTTCCTCTAGTCTTAAAAATGCACTTTGGTGATGGTTTCGAAACGTTGACTATAATACTTAAATATGGGGATATTTCTTTATCAATCCAAAATACAAACCACAAAAATACTAAAGCAATAATCACAACCTCATATGGGAAGGCATTAGTAATTAATTTTAGTTAGTTGAAAATTTTTGCCTTTTGATAAAATGAAGAGAAACTGATATTGATTTCTTAAAATCATACAAACATAAGCACATGATTTTGAATATATTCGGATTAATCATATACTCGAAAATAATTTTTCTAACTTAGCATTTAACAGTCTTGAAATATGCCTTCTTCGTGGAGAAATCAGGAGATCCAGATCATTCCGCGACCATATGTCTAAAACGTCCTATAAATTCACTTAAATATCGTCGCAAAAATTCTATTTGAATTATGAAAACTATTTATGTATGTGCTACTATCAAAAATGAAAAAGAAGATAAGAAAATATGGGCTTGACACGACATAAAAGTGAGGAAATTACTAGAATAAAATTTTGGTTTATATAACAACCTGGATACTGTAAAATTTGAATCTATAAATTTTGAACCTATTCGTTAAAAATTACTCAAGTAAATACATTTCCTCAATAAGCATTGAAGCGATCACACACTAGAGATAAAAATTCCTCAACAGGCATCCTACACATCAATTGAAACAAAAATCACAATGATATAATTTACATAAGAAATAATGGAAGGTTTGTTTTATATAAGTATTATGATGCAGAAAATAAGTCCTTGCATAATAATGATAAAAAAAGTCCAAGAAATATAATGATTTTGGACTCCCACAAAATTGTTTGAAGCAGTAATTTTGGTAGTGGGAATAACTATGCACATGATTATGATTTAAAGGAGGGAAGGCCATATCGAAAACCTTCCTTAAGATGAACAAAATCAATATATCAACATTGATATTGTTGGTCATAACTCTGACAAGGGGGGCATGCACAATGAGGATAAAAATAGTCCATGAACCATAATGATTTCGGGCTCCCACGGTGTGAATCACACTAATTTTAGTGGTATGAAATAATCAGGTTATAAAATTTTGTGTGTTGAAGATATTTCATCACATTAATAATAATAATAATAATCCAATTTTAAGGTCACAGCAAAGCCGGAAACCAAATTGTTGTATGAGACTCCTTGTTTGCGGGACAAGGGACCGACCTCCGCGCAATGATTTGACTGCTAAGTCTACGAAGGCATACATACTCTACCCCCCCTCTGGTTTTGAACCTGTGACCTCTTAAGAGGAAACACATGCTCTTAACCATTAGGCCCACTCATGCTCTTAATGGTGTTGTAAATGATGCCAATAATTTTAACATAGAGGAGGGAAGGTTTGTACCAAAATACATTCCTCATGATGAATACTTTACTACTCATAACTCTATTATCAAAATCTCGATACCCATGTAAGATAATATGGCCAAACATAAAATGATCCAAATTGAAAACATTTACCATGGTGTAATTTCAGGATGCCACTCACAATCTATTAATAATAAAAAGGTTGCTAACCTTTCAAACTTCATACTAAATAGTGTTGAACAAAAAGTGTTAGAGAATGCATTGAATTTTGTCGTTGCACCTAAATCATTGACTATTGATTATATAATTTGTAGTGTAGAAGAATACATACTATAATATTAGAATGGACCAAGATATTATCAACTTAAAATCTGATAAAATTTTGGCTACTATGGTAATGAATGTATGGGATTATGAGAGAAGAGTTATTGAGAATATTACTAAAAGTGGAAGTTACATGGAGCTATCCAGTAATCATATCTCTGAGGTGATAAAATTTGTTAAAAAATCCATAATATCTTCCAATATTGATAACAGTATCAAAAAGAGACTAATACATTTGGAGAAATTACCCTTAGAATTTATGGTGCCCCAAGAATTTCACAAGAATGGTTTTCATTAAGACCAATAGTGACCAATTTTGGTTTTGTAACCTACCATCTCTCAAATTTGTGGAAAAATCTCTTAATACAATGGTCAACCATATAATATCATACATCACAGACTCTAAATATTTTATTCAATTGATTAAAGAGGAAATAATCAACTTTGATTCCATTATAATTAGCTTGGATGTTGTATCCCTATTTACTAAGATCCCTCAAGAAGATGGTATTCTTATGATTAAAGAAGTGGATAACCTAACACTATCCAAACTTGCTAATGTTTTCCTTATATCAACATTTTTTACCTTTATAGGAAACTTTTATGAACAAACTAGTGGGGTCAAAGCTGAATCTCTTCTTTCACTTGTAATGGAAAACTTTTACATGGAAACGTTTGGAAGAAAGGCCTTTAATACTTATCATATCGAACCTAAAATTTGGAAGAGATTTGTTGATGATATCAATGTCATCTAGCCGCATGATAAGAAGGATCCCCACTAAATTTATACATCACCTCAATAACATCTCAACAAACATCCAATTCACTATGGATGAAGAAGGAAATGGTTGCATTACCTTCTTATATATTCTTCTCATAACGAAACCTAATGGAAAAATGAATTACATTTTCTTTCTAAAGAAAATACATAAAGAAAACTACCTACATGCATATTCTCATCATATTCCCTAAATGATTGGGTTCATTAAAACCTTTGCTTCTAGAGATTTCAGAATATCTGGATTTGATCATCAAGGTAATGAGAAATAGCACCTAATTAAACTCTTTAGCAACCTTGGATACAAGAATCAATATATTAAGGATGCCTTTCAATAATCTATAAGTCATTACGATAACCCTCTTAGCTCTAGCATCCATAACTCTAGGAATATTTCATACCTACCTTACCTTAATGGAACCATTGACATGGTTTCCAAATTCTTGAAGAAAAAAGAGATTAAAACATGTTTTCAACTCCATACAACCATTAGACAAATTATGAGATGCGTGAAATATGACATTTACCACTTCCAACTCAAATGAAATTACAATATAGAATGTTCTGATGGAAAATTTTATTCTAGAGAAAGTAAATGTTCCTTGAAAGAAAGAATGAAGGAACATAGTGTGGGCATAAGACCTGAAAAGACAAAAAACTCATCTATTGTGAAACATGCTAAGAACAATAGAGATCATGTTTTCTTAGCGAAAACTAAAATCCTTTCCAAAGAAATCCTCTATTACAGATGTCGGATAACAAAAGTTTTAGAGATTAAAAATCACCCTTATAATATTAATAGAGTTAATGCCATAGAGATTAATAAAATTTAGTTTCCCATTCAATATAGTAATAATAATTAATCTTATCTAATATATATATAACATGATATTAGCATAATTAATATTTGGCTACCTTTCTACACATGAACTATATATTATATTATGAATCAATACAAGAATACTCATATATAATGTATAGGGAAAAATAATATAAATTAATCTCTATTATGATATTGTTACATTAAATAGTTATAAATATAGTTTGTACCCTTATTAACAACTACTATAGTTTATCTTATGTTTGATATATATTAATCACAGTAGATATATATTTATATCTATAAATAATACATTATACTCTTTAGATAGAAATTTATTATAGTATCTCTAAAATATATAAGTCTACTATAAGATAATTTACAAAAATTATTTATTAATAATTATAAAATTAATTTAGTTTGTGTGGTCCATTTAGGGTTTTTAATGACATGTCTTTCATTATTCACATTATTTGTCACACTTCATGCTCTTCACATTTCCAAAAGTCTTGAAGATGGACCCGACTAGTGTTTCTAGAAAGTCGACTATAATACTTAACTATTAGGATATTCCTTTATCATTCAATAATCCAAACAACAGAAATATTAAAATAGTAATTACCAACGATATTTAGTGGTGGTAATAATTTGGAACGAAACTATTATTCTATAATGAAACATTTATATAATATTTTTGTATAAATAACTTAATAATATACAAATGTATTTATATATATGAAATTAATATGGATTATGTTATCCTCCACAACGTCCCAAGGCTGAGAAAGGAGACCGGAGAAGGTAACCTGAAACCAGCTTTGGATTTGGAAGCTAGCCCTACCAAATAAGATAGGGCTCTCTCTGAAATCTCACAGCCAATAAAGTGACTCAAGAGGAAAATAGATCTTAGGCTAGATTTTAAGTTCACCAGGGGTTGATTTTTAGGGTTTTGTTGGATCAGGCTCAAGGATCTAGGGAACTAGTTCAAGGTTTCAAATGATCAGTTGCAGGGATACAATGGGGAAAGCTACATATGTTAAGTAACACATTTGATTTTCATTGTGGTATAAAGTTGAAATAGAGAAGGTTAAAAATGAGAATAAGACTATGAATTCACTTATGAAAAGAAATGAGGCATAAACATGAAAATCACATTAAAACATAGCACATAAACTATGAATTATGCTTAAAAAACTCATGAGATAATCACATGAAAGTATTTTAATGTAATAAGGAGAAAAAAATATTCAATATGATGATAAAATAGAGGAAAAGAATTGTCACTAAAGCATACCACAAGAATCCCAAGATAATAGTTGCAACTGCCTGTATATTTCCTGCAAAAATATGATGTGCAGTAGCTACAAGCCTTTATCTAACTGCTATAAGACCTTGAATCTGAATTCCATCAAGCCACATATAAATGATAAACTACATTACCCCCTCTCAGGGGTCTAATCCATCACGATAGGAACTGATTGCATCAATCTCTCTAACCAAACCTAAAACTAGGGAGGTGAAGAGATAACTCTCTATTTAGCCTTAACAGACTTTAGAAGAATTGATGACCATGAATTTACATGAATGTAACCTTTAACAACACTATTAGACTTAATTACATCATGTAAACTCCGAAAAAGACAAATTACATCATGAGATATTGACTTTGACTGAGAAAACTAAAATGTTTGACTATCGAACAAAAGCGTAGGGGAAATCTCAGAAGCGCAACATGGTCGAGAAGAACGGCATCATGATCTTTGTGGCACTTTTTGGGTGGCTTCACCTTATCTTTGAGTTGAATCAAAGGTTAATGAATATATCCTAGGATGTCTACTAGGACTTTGTACCTTCAAGCCTATAAAAACCCATCCCCATGGCACCGAAAAGTCCATTTCTCCAAGGCTACTCCAAAAGCGCAACATGGGGTCCAAAAAGGAGGAAGAGACATGAAAAATAATATGTTTATTCACTTCTTCTCCAATTTTGTGTGATGACATGGAAAACCAACTGCATATCTATGATGTGGGGGTCGAGGGATATCTGTGATGAATATGAAAATATTTTCTCTTGGGAAATGACACCAAAACATTTATCCTCCATAGTGTCACAAGGTTGAGAAAGGAGACCGAAAGAGGTAACCTCAAACCAACTTTGGATTTGGTAGCTATCCCTACCAAATCAGAGAGGGCTCTCTCTGCAATCTCGCAGCCAATGAAGTGACTGGAAAGGAAAATAGATCTTAGGCTAGATATTCAGCTCACTAGGGTTTGATTTTTAGGGCTTTGTTGGATCAGGCTTAAAGGTCTACGGAAGTAGGTCAGGGTTTCAAATGATCAGTTGCAGGGATATGATGAGGAAAGTTAGGTATATTCAGTAACACATTTGAGTTGCAATTGTGGTATAGGATTGAAATAGAGAATGTTTAAAATGAGAATAAGACTATGAATTCATTTATCAGAAGAAATGAGACATAAACATGAAAATATCATTAAAACATAGCATATAAACTTTGAAGTCTGCTTAAAAAGCTCATGAGACAATCACATGAAAGCATGGTAATGGTAATAAGGATAAAAAAATATTCAATATGATGAGAAAATAGAGGAAAAAAATTGTAACTAAAGCATATGACAAGAATACCAAGATAATAGATGCAACTACGTATATATTTCCTGCAAAAATATGATGTAAACTAGATCCAAGCCTTTGCATAACTAATATCCAACCTTTAATCTGACTTCAATCAAGCTAAATATAGATGAGAAACTCCATTCCCCCCTCTCAGGGGTCGAATCCATAATTATAAGAAATTTTTACATCAATCTCTCTAAACAAAACTAAAACTCGGTAGGTTAAGAACTAACTCTCTATTTAGCCCTAACTGACATTCCAAGCAATGATGACCATGAATTTACATTAATGTAACCCTTACTAGCACTATTAAAATTCATTACATCATTTAAATTCATAAAAAGACAAATTAAATAATGAGAGATTGAGTTTAATTGATAAAACTCGAAAATTTGACTTTGTGACAAAAGTACAACAAAAATCTTAGAAGCGCAGTATGGTCAAGGAGAAGCACAACGTGCTCTTTGAGGAAATGTTTGGGTGGCTTAACCTGATCTTTGAGCTGAACTGAAGGTTGATGAAGATAGCCTAGGATGTCTACTATTCCTCCGTACTTTGAAGCCTAAAAAAACCGATCTCCATGGCACCTAAAAATCCATTTCCCCAAGGCTACTCCAGAAGCACAACATGGAGTCCATAAAGGAGGAAGAAACATGAAAAATGACCTATTTATTGATTTTTTCTCAAAAAATGTGAGATGACATGGCAAAGAATGTGAGTATCTATGATGTGGGGGTGAAGGGCTATCCAACCATGTAAGCCACTAGTCATTTGGATGCCCTGAGAAAAAGTGCAACGTGGCTACACTGCGCTTCTGTGCAACTAAATTTCCAGAATTAACTAAAAATTCAAAATTTGACCAAAAATTCTCAAAATTTGTTGAAACTTCATATTGACATCTCTTAGTGATGGCCTAGACAACCAATGATGCATCAGATAGAAAATCAAGGTTATCTCTCTTTTTAAGCTTGATTACGGTTTCCTTAAGATTATTTTTTATATTCCTAACCCTAATTTTGAAAATATGGTCCCTAGTGTAATAATGTCTAGCCATGTGCCTATAAAGGTATGTAGCTCTATTTTCCTTCTTCAGGAGCTTCTCCAGGTGTTCATTGATTATCCCAAGACAAAACTCTCGGTCCTGCTCTATCTCTACTACTATAGTGTCATCAATGTATTGCTAACCTAGGTGAGAAGATGACTCACTTCCCTGTATTTTTTTTCTTTCTAGTCCTCTTGTCTTTAATGTCCTTAGATTCATCTGAACATCACTGTCCTTAAGTTGATGTAGATATATCGCTTCCTTACCCTTATCCTTTTCTACCACCAAATCTACAATAGGTTTCCTTGAGAGTAGTTAAGTTACCTTAAACTGTTGCATGTTCTCTTGCTGCGAAAATGTTATCATGAAGTTTTCCTTTGAGAGATTATCCTTAAGCTCTCTGATCTCTGTCTCTTTTTCTTTGATTATTTTCTCAGTTGATTTTTCTTCCTTGTTCTCTTCTAGTTCAACCATGTGAACATCAAAAGGTTCCTTCTCTTCCTCATTTGCTGTAAGAGAGAGTTAATTGCATGCTTAGGTGGTTGCTCCATTTCTCCTTAAACTTGCTCAACTGTAGTTTCCTTAGGCAATTGTCTAGTTTGTGACCTAGTCAGAGCTTTGGGTATAGACACCTCTTTATTGATATCAAGGGAAAAAACCAATATTTTCCCTCTCTTGTAGGTTGTGTGATCTCTACCCTAGGTGTCTTTCTATCTAAAAACTTGCTCGATGAGCCAACCTCCCATGGCCTTGATGGTGTTGATGGAGTGCTTTGACTAGTAGGTTGAATAGTGGTAGGCATAAAGGCAACTAATTGTATGAATGTTTCCCATGGTAGATTGATTTGTGAAAGCTGATTCATAACAATGACTTTGACCAAACCATGATGAAACAAACTTGCTTGGTGATATTTCCCTTTTATTTGTACATTCTCAATCATCTTGAATAAGCTTCTGAATAAGTAATGAGGTAGGTTCAGTGGATTGATGGTAGTGAAATGCATCAACAACCTTATGTGATATTGATACAATATAGAAAATCCCCCTTCACAAGTAAAATATTTCATGATCACCTTCATCAAAGGATCAT